>VXBI01010007.1:27400-149699 GCA_013397375.1 Toxostoma redivivum
AGAGGAGAGGAGAGGAGAGGAGAGGAGAGGAGAGGAGGCAGTGCTGAGGGATGGTGTTAGCTCAAGAGATTATGGAAGCTGCTCAGTCTTCTCAGAATCTCACTTCTGATCATTTTATCACAAAGCATTCATTCAATGTGAACCTGTTAATGTGGCAAAGTCACCTGCAGTGAGGGACAATAAGGGAAGAATAAACAACCTTACTACAAGCTATTAAACCTCACCTGGTGGTATTTTGCTTCTAAACTTCCAAGGAGAAAGAGCAGCACCACAGAATCTTAGTCAAGTGCAGAATATGTAAACTCTGGCCTGAGTGATTCACAGGAGGATTTCTAGCATCAGCAGCTAACAGATAGAGAGTGACACCATTAGAAGTGATGTCTGCACAGCCCCTTCTGACAGCAGACTACCATAGAAGTGCCAACTCTAAAGTCTGAGCTAGCAAATGCTGTCAGAGAAAATGTAACAGAAGATGATCTTGGCTTTAACTCCACCAGCTTGTAGTCCTGGCTCAGCATTAGGATCCATGTACAATTTTCCTAGAAAGTTGCTCTGAACTGTCCTATGCTCAGAAGGAGCTGGCAAATAGGGCCCTCTGGGACCTGCTTCTCACCTCCCTCTTTTCTTCCCTTTCTCTTCATCAAAGGCTAAAGCACATGACTAATTACACCAGTCCTCCCAACAGAAAAATGGTCATGCTATTCAATATACAATCTTCACAACAGTTAAGAAAAAAACAGGAAGAGAAATCTTCCTAAGATGACTTGTAGAAGGTGAAGAGCAAGAATGAAATCAGAATAAGCAAAAGAATAGAGTAAGGAGAGTAGACTAAAAAAGAGGAGAGGAAAGGAAAAAAGGAAGAAAGGAAGAGAAGAGAAGAGAAGAGAAGAGAAGAGAAGAGAAGANACCTGCATAAGGCTGATCCAAACTTGAGAAAGTAGAATCCAGACCTGGAGAACTGGGCATGTCACAAAGCCCGTTTAATTCACAACTCCCCATAAACAGAAAGAGAAGCAATGAGAGAGGAGCAAAGCAGTCCCCTTCTGGAGCAGAACCAAAACTCTGAGATGTCCAAGCTCTTTGCTATCAGTCCACAAGCCTTTTAAAGCCTCTCTTTTGTCTCGTAGGCATTGCTGCTGAAAGCCATGAGGTCACTTTGTCTATTTTTGTCTTCATAGCTTCATCACTGAGCAGTGTGATGGACATTGTCACCTGGCACTTAAATACCCATATTCTTTCCCCCACCCTGTTTTCCCTGTAAGGAGAAACTCCTCTTTTTTATTTTAAAATAAGAAAACATACTCTATATTATCACAGCTTCTGTGGTGCAAGCTTCAGGTTAGAAAGGTGCAAGCTTCAAGTTAGTGTTACCAATGCCTCAATGTCCATCATTTCTGTGCCAAAGAGCCCTTCAAAGAGATGAAACTAACACAGTGTGCATGTCCAGCATGGAGACACAGAAGAAACCTGCACAGGAGAAAAATAACTTTCCTAGCCTGAAACTCTCAGAGAGCACTCAGCTCCAGGTAAAGAGGAAGAAAAGAGAGAGCAGAAGCTTTCCTGTATACATCAATTTTCTTCCATGTCTGAGCAGAACCAGTCCATGATTCAGACTTCAGTTGTGTATATGACTGAGGAACATTTAACAGAGGAGCATTAGGATCCTGGATGCCTGTAGTGAGGTTATTTAGATGAATTAAAACACCAGAGGCTGTTACCTACACTGAAAGCGTGGCTGTGCCCAGGGAGGGTGCCGGAGTGTTTGGAAACCAAGGAGTGGTGTTTTGGCATCACCGTTCAGAGCTCCAGCTCTGGAGACTGAGAGGTGTTGAAAGATGAGATTCTGATAGTGAGGACTGTGGTGGATGGGAAGGAAGGGAATAGATGTGCTGGGAGTGTGCAAATCTCTGCAGTTGTGGCCTGCTCAGCATCTCCCCACACTTTGTCTTACTGCTCCTTTCTGTACTCGAGCAATAACTCCTGTGAGACAATCCCAGAGCTGTGGCCAAGAGATGTGGCCAAGGAATCTCCCATGATCCTCCCTCCCAGCAGCCCTTAGCCTTGGCAGACTATCTCCAATGTTAGAGAGTCTGGAAAAATGAACGTCTGACTATACATGCTGAAATGCAGCAGCCATCACTGCACACCAGGAAGACAACTTCCACAAGGCAACACTGCTGTACAGAGACCTGTCCTGACTCCTCTCTTAGAGCAAGAGCAATGGAAGTGGTTCAGTCTCTTCTTTGATGAATATTTACATATAGGGATATATGTATGTATACGTTTCTTCTGGTAATATCGATACATATCATTGGAATGCAAATACAGCTCTGTCTCTTGTAAGAACATTCAAATGGAATAGACAAAAGTGTAAAAGGAAAGGTTATAAAACTCTCATAAATTCTGTTAGTGTGGTGAATAATTTCTAAAGAAAACCTTTTGTTAACTTCTAAAGCACTTATTTCACGTACACACTGAATTCTGCTGGAAAAAATCCACAAAAAGGAAAAATTAAGCAAAGCCCATGAAGATTTTCCTCTTAACTAAGCTTCACTAAAGTGACATTATTTTTGTTACTAATTACAGTAAAAAGAAGTGTAAAAAGTATAAATCTTTTCAAGATCAGACCTTATTAAAATGAAGCATTTTAATGTATGTCTAGGCAAGCTATTGAACAAGCAGGCTTACATGAGGTCAGATATTGTTCATGTTCTCTAGGAAAAGATAGTCAATTTTATTACCAAGATCAAATTCTAGACTAGCCATTGCTATAGAAAATAAGGCACTCTGTTACTTCCAGAGATAAAGAGTCTGTTTCTCTGTGATGAAATGCTACTTGTCAACTCCTTTTTTCAGATGGCGTCACCTCCAATTCTGTTCTTCCAGCTATTTATGTTAGACAAAGTCATTTTTCCATGGCTAATGTTGCAAATATCTCAGTAAGTCATTAGAGGCTACAGATGTCTCATACTTTACATATCTGAAGTCCTTTTGAAATAAGATTTGGATGGGTTATATTGACCTTCTAAGTATTTCCCTGTTGAAAGTTTCAACCTTTAAAGCTTTGATCAGTATTTAAATTGCAAACAGTTAAGCAGAGGAGTATATATTCTTTTACTTCAAAGTAAAGGTAAAACTCTTGGGATAGGAAGTATTTGTAATTCTTGGATATTTGCACATTTCCATCACATAACCTGTGCATCATATAAAACACAGACATGACTTCAGCTCCAATTTAGGATGCTACAGACAAATGGCTACAGTCCCATTCAAGTCTGCAACACTTTAGCATGTATCTGAGGTTAAATAGTTAAAATACTTGTCAAACCAGTGTTTCTTCTTAAATGGCTAGTGATTAGACACTGCCCCACTGCAACCTCCTGTTTTGGAAAAACAGAAAGAAGCGGGCTTTTCTGAAGGTGAGTTAACAGCCCAGGGGGAAAAACATGCCCAGTCATTTTGTAGATTTTTGACTATTCCTGGCCATACTGCTATTGGAGAGCTCTGTTAGATAGAAAGGGTGCAGAGACATCACTATGCATGGCTGCAATATCTTTCTCATGGTATCCTGCTGGAGACTTGAATAGCTTGTTCATTCAAAAAAATCTCTCAGCTGGGTGACAGTTTGCCTTGGTTTCTGAGCTGGATGGAAAAGTGTCCTCAGTGCAAAAGGTAGCACACATGGCCAGTTTTTCTGTGCTGACAGCTCACACCTGGGCCCTGGATATTCCCTACATCATCTTCTTCCAAAGGAAAACTTCCTTTTGCCAAGACAGCACCTGTTGAATGCACTAGTGAATCTGTCTTTTGCAGTTTTAGCCCAATTTTCTATGAAAGGTTTATGCAGTCAATGCTGCACATCTTTTGATCTTACCCATTTCATGCTAATAGCTTTTCAGTCCATTTGCTAATTTTAAGAGTCTGAAGTCACAATGATACTATGTTCCTACAAGTTTGCATGGAAATAGGGGGCTCAACAGAGGAGACCCTACCATAGGAAGTGAGAAGCCTGAGCGCAGTTTTAATTAGGCATCAAAAACTGAAGAACATACACATACACAGACACATGCTTTCTCATTTTGAATGTGAGAGACAGACATCAGACAGATTTGCATTTACTAGACATGAGAGAATGAGATATCAAATACAAAGTAAAAATTAAAAGGATGCCAGGATCTGCTAATTCTGCTGCTTACAAAATTGCTTGATGTCTGACAGCAGGATACCATTGATTGATCATGTCTTTGTCTTTCAGTCTATCCAACATCTACTCCAGTAATACAGACAAGTATATGCTCACCATCTCACTATGTGGACTTGATTAATCCTCTAGCACTTGCCATATAGTCTCATTAACCAGTTGATTTTAGTCCCTTTCTGCAACTATTCAAGCGCCTGCTATATTAAAAATTCTAGCCTTTCATGAGACAACTGTATACCTTCCATGTGGTATGTCGTCTGCCAATTAATACACAGCAATCTCCACTGAATCCTGAGGACACCCATTGGAAATGGTATTATTGCTATTTCCTATCACTGCTTGCTAGGTACAACACCCAAGAAAAACAAGCCACATTTACAAAGCTTCACTAGCAGGAATTAGCAGCTGAAAAAGCAGGTAGAAAGACAATAGAGGTGTACCTGGTAATACTTTTGAGATCCTCAGTCCAGGTAACCCCCCTCCCTCCCCTATGTCTCCCACAAACCTGGGTTTCTCTGGGAAGAAAAAACAGAGAAAAGCTGCAAGGTGTCTCAGCTAGGTTCCAGATCTGAATAATAGCAGTTTTGGGGCTATGGTGTGCCCCACGGTACATGCTGCTTGTTCCGTCTAGATGCAGCCAGAGGATAAGATCAACTGACAGAAGAGAAGAGGGTTGGGATTTTTTATCATGTGTCTCCTTGCCAGTCATATAACATCGAGGTGGAGAGGACCTTTGATTGACATTAATGTGTAAAGATCTGTGGGTGAAAATATAGAGGTAGTCCTGTTAGATTCAGAAGCCCAGTGAAACACTACTACTAACTTAGCCAGTTAGCTCATCTGACATCATGAACCATTAATAGTTATGTTTTCTGTTCTATTCTTAGCCAATTGTGCGGTCACCTTACGCTACTCCTATCTCATCCATATTTCTCTCATTGGAAAAGTCATGTGGAACTATATCAGGTATCTTATAGAAGCCAATATATACTGTGTTCACATTATTCCTTCAGCCAGGAAGTCTTATCTTACTGAGCAGGTCAAAGACTCTTTCTACTTTTTATTAGTCCATGTTGATTTTACTTTTCATTTTGTTTTCTGCAAAAAAACTACCTCATGCACCTAATTGAAGCGAATTTTTTTTTTCTTATTGTCAGAGCCCATGTCTACTAGATGGGTATATTCTTGGTCTTTTTCCCTGAGACCTTTCTCATTATTCCAAGGTAGTTGGCAAGGACTGAGGACCATTCTGATACAAGTTTCATTAATTCCTTACATTTGACCTCTACAGAGAAGCTGACTCAGCCTTGTCCTTTCAGTACAGTCATTGTATCAAGATATGCTGAATCTACTCACCCCGTTTCTGCTCCTGTTTCTTTCTGCAAAGAGCAAGATTCTTAGTTAATGTAAGTGGCAGATACTGATGACAGTAAAGCTTTACATATTTCCCAACAAACTGATGTCCCTTCCTATGATGGGTTTAAGTGAAATGGAAGAATAAGCATTTGCTAGGTTGACAGCTTTCTCCTTCCTAGCTATAATTTTCTCTCACTTCTCTCGAGTAGTGGCTGTTAAATTGTTCCTTGTCAAAGTCCTTTTATGCCTCACCCTTTAATGCCTCTCCCTCATCCATCACTTTCACTTTGTCTCAAAACAATTTTAGTGTTGTCCCTGAGCAACTTGTCCCTACCTTGTCAGCAACCTTGTCCCATGTCACTTTCAGAACTGATGGAAACAACTGGACTGGGAAAGGGATTCCTGTTGTCTGTTTGCATTACAATTTCTTTCAACTCAGATCTCAAAACCCTGGAATCCAAAACTACCAGCTTGGTTAAGATAATCTGTGGAGTTGTATGCATATGTATGTGTGTGTTGTATGTTTCAAGTGTGATCATTGCTCTAATCACCTTTGCGATCTGAACTATTGGCAAAATTTTGTTTAATGCCATTGTTCCCCATCAGCCTTACACATCCTAAATCAGAGTAGAAGTGCATGTGCAAGGCACTACGTTAACATATGGGGCAACATGTGATTCTGAGAAATCACTTAATTGGGGCTCTGCAAGGACCACGGAAGTGTCAGCTTGGAAGTGAACTCTGACACTGCTTCACCAGCAGCAGGTTGATGAATGATCTCTGGTCATGTCTGAGGAACTGTGACCCAGAGTCAGAGTCTCTGTGCTGACAATAATAACAGATGTAATGTCTGAATAGCTGATAGTTTAAAAAAAGATGCTTCAAATGATATCTCATACAGTAGAAGTACTAGGACAAATGAGAGTATATACCTTTTAATTTCAGGGATCACATAGTTTTCCTCCATATATCTTCAAATGCTAAAGATCTTTCCCCTTCCAGAGAATATTATTTGCATATAGATTTATCTTGAGCTAACATGTTCAGCTAAATTAATGTCTCTGTCAGGCTCTGGGGCAGCAGGATTGCTATGAGGTACAAAGGTGGAGCAGAGCAGAGCTCTGTCAGCCTTAGTTCCAATGCTGCAACCCACAACATCCTCATTGAAATGCTGGACAAGAGTGATGCCTGAGGGAACGATGCTGGAGGTCTCTAGTAAGAATATCTGCGGAAGATGGCAAATTACTTGTGACAATTAGGAGATGACTCAAGAAAGAATGAAAAACTCATCCACGCTAGCCAAGAGAGACAACAGTAGTTTCTGGCCCATTAATATATCAGCCTGAAAATATCACCTCTACTTTCCATAGAAGGACATAAACTGAAGGAATAAGATCAAATGTTGTATTCAAGCCTAAAGGTGGAGAAAGAAGGCTCTAGATGCCTGTTAATTTTGTCTCCCTGTAGTCTTTAATAAGCGCCTTCCAAGTGGCAGAGAATTCAAAGATGAATGACAGTTATTAAGTGGGGTTTCTTATACAAACAGATACAACTAGACTGCTTCTGCAGTGTATGGAAACTGATTTCCCAAGTGGAAGCGATTTCCAGTTTCATGCGTGCTGAAATGAGATCAGTCTCTCCATCTGTGATTCAACCATGGAAGCTGTTGTCCATGTTTTCCAAATGGTTTGCTGCTCATTTCACGGCAAGGGTGATTCAGCATGGCTTCACACTACTAGGAACAGACTTCTGCAAGATTAATAGTTCAGGCAAATTATTTTAATCTCCTGGTCAAAGCAGAATGCTTTTCTATTTTACTTTAAGGCACGTAGGATATAGTAGTAGTAGGCTACTATCCTAAACCTATTGGTCTCCTAGACTGCAGTCAATGACAAAACCAGTAAGTTAGTCTAACAGTCACATAACTGATCATTAGTTACAAGTGTCAAAGCTGAAAGCCAAATAGAAAATGTGGTGCAAAACTTCAAGCTGCCATTCAGATACTCAATCTTGTTCACAGCCCCTGTGGCCTATACCAGTTGTAACAGGCTAAGAGATGGCTTGCTGCACTCACCCTCTCTGCAGAGAAATGTGACTGCAGTCACTCTTAGAAGAGGTAATCTCTATGACCTGCTGATGAACAGGCCACTTATTTATAAGCATCCTATCTTTTCAAATGATGCTGCCGTACATCCGCTTTAAACAAGAAGGATTTCCTTTTCTGATATGGAATGTAGTAACTTTGATGACTCTGCACAGGCAGCCAGGCCCATATAAAGCAAAGGAGGAAATTTCCCCACCCAGTTTTCCCTCCCTTTATCTACCATACATGGAAAGGCTCTTGAATCCTAGAAACTAAAAATAGTCCAGAAGATAAGTTTAAATTAAGATATTTTGAAGCACTTCTTGCACTGACACAATATGTTAGCAAGTTAGGAATAGACTGCTGGCCTGGTATGTCTATCCTTTTTCCAGTTGTGAGGAAGGCTGAGCCTTTTGTCCTGTGAGATGATTTAAGATGGGGTGAAAATACAGTGCACCTAAGAGAGCACAGGTGGCTGAGAAGAAGCAACCCTGGCTACAGATGGATCCCGAGTTTCTGAAGGTGGGGTGAGAAGAAAAGGACATTGCAGAACCTATGGGGAACCAAAAAACCTCACTTGCAATTACTTGTGATAATATAGTCTGATTCTCCCTGCCACAAGCTCCTGCTTTCTGCTAATCTCCTGAAACTGATTTAGATTTTTAAATTTGTATGTTCTGTCCTTCTATATCTTCCTTTTCTTCTGCACTATGCAAGTTGCACAGAAATAATCTCAGGAAGGGACTTAACTTGTCCCTTTACAGTGATGACAAACTGAGTGCCTAAAGACCCCCAGTTTCCCCAGGGATTAATCACCTCTCAAAAAAGAGCAATTTACATTTTTAGTGGGAAGGAAAAAAATTCATACTTTTGTTTCTACAGATTAAGCAAAATACCAGCTATTCACAAACAAGACTGTTCAATAGTTCATTTAAAATATAGCAGAGTCCCTGTTTGCTGGCTGCTCTCTTACCCCACTGAGCAAAGCACCGGGGTGCACAGAAGCCACTGGGTAGTGCTGCAGACCGAAGTTTTTTACTTGTAGGGCAAGTTCCCCTGCATTTGGGTGATGTGTGGGTCCCCACATTGCCCCAGTGGTCTGCACCAGTAATGCTCTGAGTGGGTTTTAAGCAGGCAAACCCAATTCATGCGTCCTATAGAGAACTGGAATGATGTACATGCACACAGGTTGAAAAAAATGAGCCAATACCAATGTGCAAACGGAGCACAAACTTTGGAAGGAGAGAGACCCAAACCTCACTGCAGGGGCAGTTGGTTCTCTAAGGAGCTCTAAGACCTTGTGTCTTTGCTGGGGAAGAAAAAGCTCAGCTCAGCAACTGATGACATGCAGAACATCATAAGGTGGCACCATCAGCTACTGCCACATCCTGATCTTGGGCTGTTGTTACTTGCCAGCACACTGTGTTCTGCTCCTGGAGTCAAAGCCTTGCTTAGCATAAATAAGGGAGCTCCATTTGCTCCCATGTTACTGTGATGCAAAGCAGGTGTCAAACAGCAGCATCACCTCCAGCAATTATCACCTGATTTATACCCTCTAAGCAAAAACCAGGGAAAGCGTTGTATTTCCCAGGTGTTTGTAGAGTTACTGCAAAAAAAAAAACAAAAAAAAAAAACATGTACTGGAGAAATGTTCATCAGATGACAATTAAGAGAAAATGCCTCAGTAACAACCAGAACATAAAGACTGATTGCCCATGGTGGTACAACTAGGAAAGATGGTAAGGGAATAAAGCGTTTCCTCAGTTCATTGATGATCTTGAGGACAATATACAGTCAGCACAGATCAGATTTTCTAACATCAGAACATTTTCTAACTATCAGGAACAAAGGAAAATCATACAGGAAAAAGGAGACAGGAGCTGCGCCCACTTGCCTATGATCTGGAAAGCTCAGAGCTCTAGAGCACACACAATGAGGACAAAAGTTTACAAAAGTACTAGTGATAGGAAGTAAAGAACAAAGCTACAGAAAACCCAAGAGCTGACAGCAGTAGCAGTGTTACTTGCAGGGCAATAGACCAGCAAAGAATGTCAGTTGCTACTCTTGGTGGTGTGCTACTCTTATTTTTCTGGGATTTCAGTTATTCATATAGAGGTCTGATGTTTCTAAATACTCATCTAGAAATAATGTACCTGCAATTCTGTTTGCTTGAGGTGCAGGGACAAGTGGGGAAGGAAGACAGTCTCTGGAGCTTAAAAATGGCAGTGAAAAGTTAGCAAGAATTAAAATAAAGGACAAGAGAAATACCCCCAAAATTGAAGTAAACATCAGAGCAGACATGAAAAAGTGTACATTCTGGGAAGAAAGAATAAGGAACCATCTGGGGAACATTGCCAACAAAACAAAAAGCAGTTTTTCACATTCTTATGGTGCAGTGGTGGGAGCTGAAGAAGGCAGTGTCAAGGCAAGGAGAGTGTGTTAGCAGATGCACTGGGAATATATTTAGATAGTGCTTCAAAAGGCAGCCATCTGCTTAGGTATTCACAATGGCCCTTAAATGTCTCCTGCCTATATGTGACACTTAGACTCTCACAACTGATAGTCCAAGTCACTCCCTGGACCTAACTCAGGTTTTAAACTCCCGCCTAACTTCTAAACCATGGTTTCACATTCCTGTTTAGCAAAACGCAGGAGTGTGTGTGTGTGTCCCAGAGTAGGCAACTGTGCTGTGGATATTGCTAAGGAAAGGCAAAGGAACAGAGCTTTAAATGCTGCTGTCTCAATGAGAGCCTAGAGCAGCTGTAGGAGCTGGAGCAATGCTAGCCCAGACATCCTTGCCAAGGCTACACCTTTCTGACGAGATGCTCTACCATGTCCTGCCATGCCAGTCCACAGCTTCTCTGCAAGCAGCCTCCCATGGAGCCAGTGCAGCTCAGCAGTCCCCCATAGATGTGTTTATACTTGTGTTTATTCCAGATATAGGTGTCCTTTAGCTCTGTTTACCATGTAATGAACATCTTCCACTCTTCTCCCTTACTTGCTTCCTTCTCTCACAGTCACTGGCTGCTGAACTGGACTTTTGTTTTAATGGATGTTGTGCTCCAGCATGATCAGAATGTAGAATTTTGCCTTCTCATTTAGTGACAAGATCCCTAACACAAGAAAAGACCATGTGAGTTACCATCCCTGGCAGAGTAGCTCCTACAGAAGGACACCCATGGCCAAACATAAACCAAAAAGAGGGCGAGCTGTGAAGGACTAATAGGAGAATAAAATATTACCTCAGTCTGCAGTGCTTCTGGGAACCCTAACTCCAGCTGACAATATTGTTGCATCATCTCCTGCCATGGGATATTATCTTGCCATCAGAAATGCTCTGAATTAAATTCGTAACTTTTCTGGGATCCCTCTGTAGTGATGCCGTCCATGGAAATAAGTCTTGATGTAAAGCAGTTGCTCTTCTACTGCTGGGACTATCAGGTGGCAGGGAGCAGCTGAACATGCCTTTCTCAACATTCACCTCATGCTTATATGTTATTCAAAGGGGGAAAAAATAGCTTCATCTTTAGGGAGGTTGAAATTGCTGATTTCTTTCCTGTCTGAAGGAAAGTGAGAGCTAAAGACTAGGAAGAAGTAGAACAAGGCATCAAGTCAGGTGCACTGCCCAGCAGAGCAAGACATAAAGAACCCAACTGAGCCTCCTCTCTTAACACTGGAAAGAGCAGTAGGACAGTGCCCTGTCTGAAGGAAGCACCTAGGTTTGAAGTTACCTCTATAGGACTCCTTAGGCAGAACAGATAAAAGAATATTTAATAGCCCAAGGAAATGAGAAAAGAGAAGTTTAATAATTGCCTTGCAGTATTATCTGTCCTGGGTACAATGTCTTGCATTTGAAGCAGAGGATCAGAAGTTAGAATCCCCATGTTTTCTTTATGATTCAGTCTAGTAACTTTTCTGTGTCTCTGTTTTCCATTCTGTCACTTTTTAAAGTAATTTTTTTTTAAAACCTGCTTTATTTCAGGTTCAGAGAAATGTAAAGTGGTCAGTTATACTACACACTGAGGTACAGATATGAAAATAAGTTTATCGTTACCTTGTTTTTAATAGTACTAGATAGATCACAACTGTGAAATCAGGTAACACTTTATTCTGCTCTCATGTTTGGGCTTGAAATACTCCATGTGTAGCAGAAACCAGGAATTAAGGTCACTTCAGGCCTATCACCCACGTACTACACTACATTTTTCAGTACTTTAACATGGAAAGGTCGTGACTATCAAGGATGGCCCTACAAGGAACTGTTTCAACAGCTGATTTACCATCTCCTGTCTATCCTTGCTGGCAACCCTACACTGCCAACACCTAAAAAATTATAATTTCTACCTGAACTCACCAGCTGCTGCCAGACATGGGCATCCTTGCTGGAGTGAGTGACTGCAGGGAAAGTTGATGTAGAAGTGTCCCTCCCTGAGCTGGACAGGGTGAGAGAAATAAATCAGTTACTGACAAGACTCTTTTGTGGCTGTGCTGTCTGCAAGTTATCTCTCATCATCCTTAATTGTGTAAATTGCATACCTCTGTGCCCATGGAGAGCTGAACTGAACAGAGGGCTCCTTGGAGCCTCTTGAAATGAGTGTTCTGTGCTTAAGACACAGGTAGCTAAGGAGCAAACTAAGCTGCCATAAGATCTCTGGAAAGCCAGGGAAATTTAACTTCCAAGTTCTTTCCTGACACCATCATGTCACCTGAGTCTTCTTAGCCCAAAGTGTTGAAGAATCCAATGACATCCATCCTTTTTCAGCACCTAGAGGTACTAGAGCACATCTAGTAGAATGGCTGCAGCCTCTGTGAGTGAGTCCCAGACCCCTGACCCCAGACCCTTTCTCTTACCTGTTTCTTCGGATGTTTTGGGTGAGGTAGACTGTGGTAATTGAATCAACTGAAATAGGAGACATAAATCTGAGACCCTGGCAAACCGGGCACTGTGAAGATGTTAATTAGCTCGTTCCAAAGTAAATCTTATTCCTAGCCCTAATTCTCAGTTGGTCTGAGACCTTTGCCATAAAAGTTCAAGCCCTTCAGGATTGGACCTTTGCCCTCAGGTATTCCCTATGTATTGTAAACTTGATCCCTTGACCCCTGTCTTTGGTCACTGCCTGTCCTTGGAATAACATCATTTTTGGATACTGCTTCTTGGACCACATGGATTAAAGGATATCTCTGGCACACCATCATACCCGTCTTATTTATAAGACAGCCACGCTATTACCCGGTTAAGCCAGTAAGGTTGTCGCAAGGGGAGAACCCCCTGGGACATGACAGTAGACTCCAGTGCCGAAACTGCAGCAGGAAGCCCTGGTCTCTGCAGGTCTGATTTGACTGGTGCTCCTTTGTAATCTAGAGGAACTAACCCACCTGCCATTTGCAGGAATCAGGCTTTTGAAAGGAGAATCTAGCACAAGGAAAAGGCATGGGTGAATGGCAGTTTAGAGGACTTACTGGCCTGCTTGGCTTTCTCTGTATAGGTGGTAGTTAGGTCTTCGTCAATCGGATGTTCCACTGGCCCCACCATGGGGATGAGATGGCGTTCTGCTCGGATAGCCTTGGTGCCATGGGGCAGGAGCATTGCCTCTGGAGAAGGCTCCCGTCCTTCTGTTGACGGTGGCCGCAACTGTCCCTCGCTGTCTGAGAACGGAGTGTCTGTGCGGCTGCCAGGCAGGCAGACAATCTCCCTCTTGGCCACCCCGCTGGAGCTGGCCAGCTCTGCTCCCCCCTGCGCAGCAGCCTCTGGCATGCTCTCGTAGCCACTCTGTTCAGACAGGGACACCTCGTCCTGTGGTGCGTGACAGCTGGTGGTGCTGTCAGGGGGCGAGCGTGGGCTCTTCTTGCGAGCTCGGCGGTGCTTCTCCTGCGCCACATTGTCAGCATCGCTGTCTGTCTCACCGTAGTAGGCCTCGCTGTCCGGTGGGGATGTGAGGCTCTCCAGGTGCCTCTGTGACCTCCATGGCTGGGAAGGCTGGGAGGGCTGGGAGGGCTGTGTGGTGGCTGGGGCTCCTGCTGGTTCAGAGCTGAGTAACTGTGCTGGGGGGCTGAGCAGGGATGGTGAAGAGAGCACTCGCTGCCCTGGAGAAGGGGAACGCTGCGGCCATGGGCCAGTCTGGTCCCCACCAACTATCCTGTGGGGAGAAGGAAAAGTGGTGAGTGGAGTCTGGCTTGTGTAGCTAAACTGGAAGGAAACCCTGGCATGAGAGAGGGCTATGGATTGGGACAGTGTTACAAGTGTTTTTCAGGTGGTACAGACACCTGAAGTGTAGATGCCAAGGACAGACTTGTCCCTGACATCAGCTACATGCTCTCATTCTGATTTTCTGCTTCAGAGCTCTATGAAAATCAGGTGTTAAACACTCAAAAATGAGAATGCCCTAAAACCATAAAAAATCTACCAAGCTTAATCAGCTGCCCAGGCATTTCTCCTGGAGAGAGGAATTCCTGCATTGCAAGCATTCCCCAGGACAGTGAGACCTACCCTTCAGCCTGTGGCTTGTCAGCAGAGAATGGCTGGTGCTCAGCTATCACACTGCACTCCAGCTGCTCCTGCTGCTGAGACTGTCAGATCTGCAGATCCTGGCACCCCCAAACTGCTTTAGTTCAGATTGAGCTCCCAAGAAGTCAGTGCTATTTGTTTGCTCTGACCTCTACATGGGAGTAAATAGCAAATACTTAGGATATAAAGGCCAAAGTGTTTTTTGGGGATAGGACTATGGTATCTGGTGGTAATAATATTTAATAATATATTTATATTTAATATAATATTTAGCCTGCTCACTGTGGGATTGCTTCACAAGCTAATTATTAGTACCTGGGTTTTGATGACCACATCAACGGTGGCATTTGCCTTTGGCTTAGACATAGCAATTTCAAGCCTTTAAGACATCTGGAAGGACGACTGGAGTTGGTGCCGAGCAGACTGGGGCAGTCAACCCTACTGCTGGCTTCCAGAGGGAAGGACAATTGGCTGTGCTGACAGGAAAAGAGCCCATTCTGTCTCCTCTCTCCTCAAGACTGAGTCTGGATTTCAATGGCAGTTTGACTCCAGCCCACACAGATACAGCTGGGAACTTGCTCCTTCAGACTCACCAGGGCTTATAAGAGCTATAAAGAAGTCCTAAGTATTTGCCTTCTCAATATGCATACCATGAAGCCAGGTAGCCAGTATCACCTCTGTAAAGTGGTGGAACTCATGACTCGGATCCCAATTCTAAACGATGAAAAATTTATATTTATGTCAAATGCAAACTTTTATGGAAGCTAAGGGTGGGAGAATTTCTCTGGCAGTTTATTTTTTTAATACGATATGCCATTATGAAATCTCACTGGGGAGCAACCTCAACATTCCACAAGCAAAACAGAACAGTCCTTCCTCTTCTTTGAACCCTTGACCAGGTAACTGAGAAGCATTAACTGCTTGTAAGCCGGTTTCTCTTGTTCTGTTCTGTCAGGCCAATGTCTCTCCCTTCCTCTTTTTCTGAAATACACATACTCCAGAATCATCCAGCTACCTCTCCTTTCTGAATAGGAATGATTGGTGTTTTCTCTGGGAAGGTAAAGATGCAGTGGGAATAGAGGTGATCAAGAAAGAAACATTTAATGACTTCTCCTGTACTCCAAATGAATACATTATTTCCAAACCATCCAGTGTTGGCTCCATCCAGAGGGCTGCAAGAAGCCTGCCTTTGTCACTTTGTTAATTCTAAGTCTGCTGATTTTGACCAACTAGAATTTGCCCAGGCACCTGTTGGCTGAATATAGGCTCCAATGGTGTGAGATAAGGCCTTGGCAAGGGACCAGGAGCTATTCTGGACACCTTGTATAGAACTTACTCATCCCACTTAGTCGCAGCTAGGGTATAGAGTGAGCACATCAGAAGGCACTTTCTCTGAAGCCAAGGGGAAGATCCTACATGCTCAGGTTTTCCTTCCTGAGCACTGCCCACCTCTGCTCCTGCTTTAGGGATGACAGCAACCAGCGTGGCTGTCCCTCCCCACTGCTCACAGTGCTCTCTCTGTCTTTTCAAGACTGTAGAAGATCACATCTCCCAGCCCCCTTCACCAGGGCCTGATTTTCTGAGGGTGACTTCTGTTTAGGCAGTCGTGTGGACTAGCAAGGACCTCACACAGCTTTGCTGCCTTCACCTTTATAGGATTATTCATTTATAGCTTGGGCTGCATCCAGCATGCGCTGACGCACTGGGTTAACTTGGCACAGGGAGGACAAGGAACATTACTGGGACTATTTTTTGTCCATAAATTTGAGCCTGATCTCCAGTATTCTCCTGGAATAGAGACTGGAACAGATATTTCTTCCCATAAAAATGGGGCTTAGCCACACATCTCTAATCTTTGTGGAGTCAGTATACAGACTGTTGGACTACAACAGCCCACTGTAAGACAGGGCAAAACATTGAGATGTCCACATGTTAGCCACGTTAAGACATGGCTAAGTCTTCCTAGTATATCTTGCAGTATGGTGAAACCAAAGGCTTCATGCTTGCCTTGTTTCTGCTGGATGTGGACAGCTGCTGTTCTGGATGAAACCACCCTACTGCCTGCACTGTCACAGCACTGAGACTTGGGAGCAGGTTACCTTTTCACACGGATGTTGAGTGTGCCATTGGAAGAATCGATGATCTGCATGGCATTAGCATGGGACAGGCCAGCACATGACTTCCCATTGATAGATACTAGAACATCATTTTCCCACAGGCCTCCACGGCATGCTTTGCTTCTCTTTCGAATCTGAAAAAGCAGGAGAGAGGATAAGGTTGTAGGGAAGAACAGCAGCTATTTAGTTCAGTTGCTTGTCTCTTGCTGGCCCTTCTATTGCTCCATTCCTCACAGAACAAAATAAGGCCTAAGACCACTGTGGTGACAGAGTGGAGCACTAATCCTCTTGGATGAGCCTGGCTGTGCATTTTGGTATCTGTATTCCTGTTAATTCCAAAAATCACTCTGCTGAACATAGGCCTGATCACCAATCCTGTTTTTTAGTTTTTTAGTGCAGATGAAAAACTCAAGAATATTTACATGCTCTTCTCCTCTTGTTCTCTGTCTCCTAAGTTGGTTAGGGAGTATGTGTTTCAGAGAGAGAACAGACTATGCCTGCACATGACAGTGTGTCCTTCTGCATGCCTCTACTGTACTTCCTTGGTATGATCCCTGACTCATGCAGAGCCTCTGCAAGTACCATCCCCAGGGAAGCTGACACTGGAGAGACGTGGCAGCTCTGAGGCATATTCTGTTGTTAAGCATTCTTGCTCCAATAGCTTTGGTCAGTGTATTTCTGGACATCTGCATCAGGCCATGTGGTGTCCTGTTACACAAGTGTAAACTTGGAATAAAGCTTTAGCCTTAACAGGAGTTGTGCAAGATATGCATTGCTATATCTGAGAAGGTAATCAGAGTTCCAGACAAGTTCCTAGATCTGGCCTCGCATGGCCACCTTGCACCAAGTGTTCCCTCTCCCTTTCATTCCATCATCCATCAGTTAAACTACTTACCAACTCAGCCTAGCCTTTCTACTAGGGCAAGCAAACAAGCAAACCAAATGTGCACTCAGCCAAAAACCACAGACCTCTCCCATATAGGCAAGCAATGGGGATAGTCTTGTAGGACAGCTTGGCACCCATAATGTACTCATTTTGCATATAAAAGAATACCCAGGTAAAATCACTGGGTCAGAGCAAGTGAGGACTAAGGTAGTATTACACTCTATTTATAGATTCTTCTAGAATATTTCTTCAGATCTTGCAGTTAAGTGAAAGACAAATCAGTGCAGAGCTGCTTAACAGAGGCTGCAGTGAGCAGACTGTGTCAGATCCCAGCAGAGAAGTAATACTCAACAGGGCACGTTCACCCAAATCTCACAGCCTTGCCACTCGAGCCACCAGACTCATCTATAACATCATAATGGCAGCTTCAGGAAAGAGAAGTGAACATGGGAGGATTGCTGTCCCATCCTTGCAGGAGCAGCAGGGGAGCAGGAGAGGAGAGAGTTGGAGCCCTAAGGAAGTCCCATGGCATGACTGGCTGGTCTTAGGGCCCAGGCCCCCTGCACCCATGGGGTATGGGAGTGCCTTGGGCTTGACCCTACTGGCCTGTCTTGAGCAGACAAGAGCAACACTCCTCCCATGTCAGCCTGTCAGCAGGACTGAGAGGTGTTGGGAAAGAAGATGGAAAGAGGAGGGCTATGCTTCAAGTTGTTTTTGTGTTCACTGGTACTTTATCACTCTGTAGCCTTTCCAACTTGACCCCAAATCTTGCCTGCATGCTTAAAATAGGGACTGGCTCATCCCAGCTGCCACATCCATCAGCCTCTGTCATTTTAGCTCTTTATCTCCCTCCTTGTTAATATAAGCCTGGAATGAGCATGTGTAGGTCTGTAATGAACTACTGCTGAAGAACCACTACAGTATAAATGCTGCTTCTTGATACTTCCTCCAGATGCAGCTGTTAACTGAGAAGGTAAAGAAGACACATTTTCCAGTGCTCTCTACTGACACAGCGAATGAAAAGAGTTAGGAAGTTGAAAAGAGGTTAAAAGGAGGGTTTTCCAGTATTCCTCAAAAGGCCAACTGCTGCTCCACAGCCAAGTACTTGGTGCTTAGCACTGAATGGGAATATACTTGCTGAGTATCTCTCCCAGTTGTGAAGCGAGGGGACTGGGGGTTAAAGGCTGTCAGCAGGTGCTCAGAGCATTCCTCACATCCCATGGTATTCCTCCACTGAAACCAAGGATGTAGACTGGTGACCAGCCAGAACAGCAACAGTAAATTTCTTGCAATTCTCTAATCCCTCAGTACTGGTACAAGTCTTTGCCAGGCAACTGTCTGGGGTTCCCAGGCAGGAAGGATCAGGCTGTGCTCTCAGCACTGCCTGAGACTGTTTCAGGTACCTTTATACCAGAGAAGGCTGGTGGGACTCAAGCAGGCCAGGGTTAATAATCATGAGCAGGCAATGCATTTTTCTCATGGTTAGTGAGGATTCTGGGTCTGGCTTGGTCTGTGCTCAAATTTTACTGGACTAACAGAAAGGACATGCACTAAAGCAACTATTGGTACTTCGGTGCTCTACAATCTAGGAGGGACTTTTCCATATCTCCATTCCTTTCTGGGAAAGCAGGACCAGGTCTCTTCCAGTGCAGAAGGAGACCTATAGAGTCTGAAAATAGCATGTGTCTGGCTCAGTCTTACATAGATTTATAAAACCTCCCTGAAAGTTTATGAATTTGCATCCTGGGATCAGAGGGACATGAACTATCCGCAGCTTCATTTTTACACCAAACCCTTGCCCCACTGCATTTGCCAGAGAGGAAGGCAAAGGGGTTAAACACAGAAGAGGATTGTGCAGAGAAAGAAGAACAGGACAGGACTTAATCCACAGCCACAACAGTAGGGTGCAGTATGCTGGAGGCTGCAGAGCCTCTGGATGGAGACCAACACAAGCCTGCCAATTTTTATATGAGTGCCAGCTCTGTGCTGTAGAGACTTTAATGACAACCCATAACCTGCTCATCTTTAGTACAGTGAGGGCAGCACTGAATCTTTGAGGCCCCAAGCCAGGGTGGCTGCCCAGTCCAAAAGCCAGGCTCCCTGCCCATCCTGAAGGTCAGGCTGCCCTCAGGATCAGCCACTTGCTCTCCATGTCCAAAAGATGCCCTCTCCTGGGCACCCAGTGAGCCACATGAAGTGTCATGTTAGTTAGCGAGCTTCTGCTTAAGCTGCGGAAAGCTTGGAAGGTGTCACCCAACAGCTGTTTTGAAGAGGTGGAAGAAGTTGGAAAAAGTGGTATTTCAAAGACAAAACCTCTTTACTTAATGTAACACATACCTGGAGAGCTTTCTTGTGCAAATGAGAAGCAGCACTGACAGACTCTGACAAGTGGTCAGGGCTGCCCCCGGACCTGGCCCTGGGGGATTGCACTGCTCGACCTTCTAGCACATACTGGTGAGGACTGACCTCTCCTTTTGTGGAAGGAGCCCCACAAATTCTGTGAGCCTCTTGGAAGTGACTGTTAAGACTTTCCACTCCATGCCTCAGTGGACACACTCTCCCATGGCATACTCATGTCATGTATGTCCATGTAGATTTCAGATGAGTTTAGGAAATCCTGATTTCAGAATCCTTGGATTTATGCTACTGGAAATACAAATCAGTGTAAAGACCTGGAACACATTTACTCAGAAAACTGTCCATCTCCCTGCCCTCTCAGCAGAAGATCTGTAGCAACAAAAGATCTCTTGTCAGAGAAGTTTGGGTGTCTGCAGTACCTATGTACATGCATATACACACATATGTTTAAAAAAAGAGTAAGGTAACAAGAAAAGGTGTTGAAAGGAAGGTCAGTGCTAGGAGAGGCCAGGAAGGCCAAGGTTGAGATCAGGCTTTAACAGTACAGTACAAGTTTCCTTGTACAGCCCTAGGCAGACAAAAGGACATGCTGACTGTTGACGTGTCTTGGGGAATTCAGCCTAGCTTTCAGGAACAGAATGCAAGAGAGGAGAGGGTCAGATGCAACTTGGCAGCATCTGTCCTTCAGTAGGAACTATATTTAGGTAGTGGTATGTGGGGGCTGAACACATGCTGAGATGCTAAGAATAGAGTAATCCTGATAGTAACTCAGTGGCTTCACATCTTGCCTCAGTACAGCCCAGGGAACCTGTTTTGAAACTTTGCAACCACTCTCCCTGCTGGCCAGCACTGCTTCTTTGTAATGAAGTAGGCTGTGGGTAAATAGAAGTGGTTTGCAGTGTAGGCTCATGTCATCCATCTCTTCCCCTTGCCACCTCAAGCAACCTCCCACTTCCTCTCACTGGGAGAGCTCAGCGTATAAGGTAGGAAGATAAATTATATTATCAGTCTTTACCTAGTCTCCTACAATCTTTCCAGCAGAAAGCTAGCAGCCTCAGTCCAAGTCAGTTTTATACTGAATACAATTCATCTTCCCACCCAATGCCTTCCACTCTTGGATTGCATCTCTCAACACACAGCCTTTCTCTTCCCCTAGAAGCTACAATGCCATGGAGTCCAACAATCCACACAACCTGGCAGTGTTTAAATTTCATTCCCAGCCTTATGTGAACTGCAGTCCTGTCAGAGGGTTCTCATGGAGAGGTAAGAAATTACTTTTTGTGGTATAAAGCATTACCAAAATTGAGTGACTCAGGCAAGAGCCAACCTGCACGTGGGTCTGCTCCTCCTAGAACTACCTGCTCAGCTGAACCACAAACATAACAGATGCAAAAGCAGAAAGAAACACTCTTCATCTCTTCTTCTTTCTGAAGATGTGTATTCATATAATTTTGATGATTGGGCCAGTTTAATTTTTATTCAAGGCCAGGGTTTACTCTTTTTTGTGTGAAGGATACCCCTGTGGCTAACGTGAGGAGATGGCTAGAGTGGGATTCAGAAGACCTACCAAAAAAGATTTTTTGTGTGACCTCGGAGAAAACACTCAGACTGTGAGCCATAAAAGGCAGGAGCCTGGAAACCAGGACATTTTCCAACAGTCTTTCTTTATCTCAGTTGCCCACCTGAACACAGAGATCCAGTGAGATACTTTCCCTTTGCCTTATCTATGGAGTTGCAAATAACATTACATCTTCATGTCAATGCTGTGTTTTTATTGGAAGCTATTTTACAGGAGAATATCTATTATAATTACACTAAACATTACAACTACACAGGAAGTTCTCATCGTATTCCTTCTTAAGAAGTGACACCAGAAGACTTGCCTCTTGGTAAAGTAGGTCCAGTGTCTCTGCGGACCTACTCCACAAGTCATCCATGGTGAAGCTTAATTAGGGAGTCTTTAAATGAAGAAAGAGGGAAGAGAACACGTACTTTGTGAGATGGACACAGCAAGGGAGAGTGGTGAAAAGATGTATCTTAAGTGGCAGGACAGACTTGGGTGGCTTCTGGGCAAGGGGTTTAGCAATGAGAGCTGGTAGTGGAAAAGGATGTTAGTGCTAGTCAGTTGGTTAAGTACATGTCAGACTACTGTAAAATATGTTACTACCTAGAGTGTACTGGTGCAGGAACGAGAGAACAAATTCTTAGATGCACTAGATTTAATTCTGACTTGTACCAGGGGATACAAGCTGATATAAAACAAACACAAACAGTCAGGGATTGTTGGTTTTCTCTCTCTGTTGGTTTTCTCTTACTGAAATAAAGTGCCTTAAAATGAGTTTTTTGTTGTGGTTATACAAGAAAGGGAAGAGAAAAACAACCTCAAACAATCCACTTTCTTTTCCTACGCAAAAATTTAGCACAGGTGTCATTGTGGGGAGCAAGTTTCTAGCCAGAGGTGGCCCCAGGTAGATAAAAAGAGGCTTTATCACCATAGCTATTTGTTACTTGATGATAGATTAGCTGAAAAGTGATTGAATTGTATTGATGACAAAGAAGAATGCCACATGTACTAGAATAGATACTAAAAGTACTTGATAAGCATTTTACCCTCAACAGAGTAAGCAGCAGGATATCAAGTGTTTTTTATATGAAGCAAGGATTCAGATGGAACAGATATATTTGTCAAATACTTCCACCAGGTCCCACATTTAGGACCTGTGAGAAAAGCAATTAAATGTTCAGAAGAAACATGCTTATGCATGTCCCATGTAAGTCCTTTTTCTAGAGGTTCAGCCTGGCTCCTGTGCCATAAAAGATTTTAGAATCTAAACCTAATGGAATTGAAGCTCATAAACAAATCTAGCAAGGAAAATGTCTTTTTACAGGTACAGGCACTGAACTGGGACAGAAGGAGGGAAAGACCCTTGAACACAGGGCAGAGTTATCCAGAGACATGGCTTCAGTCCTCCAGAACAGGGTGTTCTCAGCCTTTGCACTGTGTGCTGATACTGTGCTCTAAGGGGCCGTGAGCTTTTGCAAGCCTTGAATAAAAATCCTTCTCAAAACAGAAGGCTCTTTACAGCTGCTACTAATTGTTGAACAGCAACAGTCTTAAGTATATTATGCCTCCATAGTATTTATGCTGAGAGAGGGCAAATTAGAAGACATACCTACTATTATTTCAATAGAATGAAGGTCACTTTTGTTTGCAAAAAAATATTGAACACAGCGTTTATAATATTGCAAGAGCGGGTTACTGCACCAAAAGACAGCACTCACCAAGCCAAAGGCAACCTCTCAGCAATAGTCTGAGGAGGATAAGTACCATTGTTCTGCGGCAGCAAGGACAGGATCAGCCACAAGTATGGATTAGAGAAATACCCCATTCACCTGAAAGATCTAGGGCACTTAGGTACAGAGATCTTCCCGTGCCTTGTAACATCTTGTAGGTATGAAGGTACATCAAAAACCAGGCTCAACCTCCACAGATGTATTCAGTAGCTCTAGCTGAATAATGCCAGTGAAAGCACCTGAGCTCTGGATTGCAACTACTGTAGCATTAAACTGTTGAAATGATCCTTGGCACATCTTTGGCTCAGATCGGCTATTGCTGTCCAGAACAGTCCCCAGGCACAGTTTGGGAGCTAGAACAGACCATTCCCAGAGCCACTGCCTGTAGGCATGTGGCCTTTTTCTTCAGAAGAATAGAAAATGTTAAATGCTGGTCTTCATTACACTCTGTAGCAGCTGGTATAAGTGCCAGAGAATGGTCCCAGGTACATTTAATGCACCAGGTATAGATGGATGGTGGTTGCATATATGGTTTCACTGCAACTTCTCATCAAGAGATTCTTCCAGGTCCTCAGAAAGTCCCACTGGTGCCACAGCATGTGCTCACTAGCATCCAAGTGTAGCACCTGCCTAAGTGCCAACAGCCCATTAAATATGTCCAGGAGCACTCCCAAAGCAGCTTGAGGCACTCCAAAACCAGCATTAGTGACTGCTACAGACTAGCAGTGCTTTTTCAGGTGTGACAGTAAATATTTGTGAAAACAGATAAAGAACAGCCTGCCTACTGAAAAGGTGAGAGGAAGAGAAGCTGCTTGCAAATATGAAAGCCATCAGACCTCTCTGGGTTAGAGCTGGCACCTCCAGCAGGAATAATGTCACATGAGCAAAGGAGAATGGCACAGAGCAGCCAGGCTGTGTGTCACAGGGAGCAGTGACATGGCAAACAAGCTGCAAGGATATCTTGCAGAGGAGACAGTAGAAACAGCGAATTATCAGCAGAGAACTATACAGGAAAAAAGTGGGAATATGTGGGAGAGAGCTAAAAAGGAGGTTGTTATGAACTGCTCTTAAACAACAAAACAAAACAATTTTTGGTTTTAGAGCCAATACAATCCTGTGTTAGTGCTTCCCCTAACATTGCTGCAGAATATTTGTACAGAACAGCCAACTGAAAGGAGTCACTTGAGTTACCAGGGCAAATCCTCTGTAGTTTTCAGAGGCCATATCGTTTACTCCAGGTCATAAAGTGACTCAAAAGATTTTCAGTTCTTTTTCTAGATTGCAAAGTCATTGCTGAACCTCCCTGGTTAGTTGCTCTGTGCTGTCAATGCTGTCACCTATATTTGAATAGTGCTGGCTCAACATCTATTTGTAGATTGCAGTCACCTCTTTCAATATTTTGCTAGGTGAAAGAAGCCTTCTCTTATTCCCTCCTTTTCTATGGCTGCTCCACCTTACATTTCTTTTCCTTGAAAGGGACTGATTTTGTAAGTATGGTATTTCCAGTGAATTCCCCCTTGTGCATTAGACAGTAACATCAATGCCTTCCAATCTCTGTAAGATATGTCCACTTGAGGCTCATTTGTTTATATTTGCCTTTTTTTCCCCAGAGATTAATAATTTTGCTGGCTTATTATTGGTGATGCACTAATATGCCCAGATCCTTTGCCTCTACTATCAGTACCAGCTGTAAAGACTCAGTTTCCTCTATTTTGTAAGTATTTGTGCTGGAGGTAGAAGTGCTTTCCTTGCTTTTTATATCAAGTAACCGTGCTTGCCCCTCACTGAATAAATCTTGTTTTGTAGCAAGATCCCTAAAGGCAGGTTTGCATGCATTTGCATAATCGTAAAACTATCCTGTTCATCTTCATAAAAATTATTTCCATAATATAATTTCATGTTAGGTTTCTAATTTGGTTGATTAATGGCATTAGTACTTGCAACTTTTCTCAGACTAGCTATTTTACAATTTGTTTTGTTTCGAAAGCATTTGATGCACATATCCTTATTGCAAAAAAATCCTCCAGGAACCTGATGGTATTGATCTCTCTTACTCTCTTTTCAGAATGGGTAAGCTTTCCCATCAGTTACAGCTACATCTGAGGACCATGTACTTTCCCTCAGCCTTCCTAAATAAAAATCTTGCCATCTCTGGATCCTTTTTGATTCTTGTGTTTATGTTTGTTCTCTTTCTTTCCTAAAGACTATTTCTGGTCAAAGATTTCTTGTGCTGTGTTGTCATTTGCACCACAGCTACTGAGCTAGACCAAATCAGCTTTATTTTGTTAAGGGGTAGTGTAAGGGGTAAGGGGTAGAGTTTATCTGCTTCATTAGGTAAGAGGTAAAAGATTCATTAGGAATCACAATAAGTCAATATTAATCCAGAGTAGTTCAACTGAATTAACTTAAAAGGACATTGCTGTAACTAAGAACAAAATTAAGATTGTCCTTTGCTTTTTGTGTTCTTTAGTCTTTATTTCTCTCTTTGTTTCTCTAGTTCTTGATATTCCTATCCTTTCTAATTTCTGCAGAATGATT
Source organism: Toxostoma redivivum (assembly GCA_013397375.1). NCBI lineage: Eukaryota > Metazoa > Chordata > Aves > Passeriformes > Mimidae > Toxostoma > Toxostoma redivivum. The sequence goes on from VXBI01010007.1 coordinate 52,739, forward strand.
CCTGTCCTCTGTTGATGCTTGATCATGCTGTGTATCTGCCTGCTGAGCATATCAGTGTCTGCTTTTCTTCTGCTTACTCATTACAGCATGATACTTTAATACAACCCTCATTGAAAAATCGTCTATTCTTTCTTACTGAAGGCTCCTCAGACACTTAGAAGTTTTCTTGTGTTTCTTTTTTGGTCTCACTCTACTCTTATTGTATCTGGTTTTATGAGATGAGTTATTAATGGTACGCCTTTCAAATACACATCAGTATGGTAGCCTTCAGATTCTTGTCAGGCAATTTTAGCACCTGGACACTGCAAATTATTGTTTTGGTGGAACAAAAGAGTCAGTATGTGCTCTTGTAGGCAAGTTTAAGATGAACAGAATAGGCATTTGCAGTTACAGATCTGGAACCATATAATCAATTGGTGTTAATGGCAGCATTTCAATCTTTCTTGTGTTACTTAAATTTGTGCTTTTTCTCCAGCATCCACTGGGCACTGCTGGAAGAAGCAATGTTCTGATCCCAAGGCAGATGCAGCTGGTTTGGTTCTCAAAGTTTACGTGAACACAGAATTAGTTACCATAGAATCATAAAATGGTTGGAAAGCATCTTAAAGACCATCTTGTTCCAACCCCCCTTGCAGGGGACACCTTCCACTAGACCAGGTTGCTCAGAGCCACATCCAACCTGGCCTGGAACACTTCCAGGAGTGGGGCACCCACAACTTCTCTGGGCAACCTGTTCCAGTGCCTCACTACATCTAATCTAAATCTCTCCTCTTTTAGTTTAAGATAATTCCCCCTTATCCTATCACTACCTATCCATCTAAAACATATCTCTCCCTCTTTTTTGTAAGTTCCCTTCAGGTACTGGAAGGCCACAATGAGGTCTCCCCAGACCCTTTTCTTTTCCAGCTGAACAATCCCAACCCTCTCAGCCTGTCTTCATAGAAGAGGAGCACCTCTCCATCCCTTGGATCATCTAGATCCTCTAGACCCTAGGAAGTCCAGATCTTTCCTCCACTGAGGACCCCAGAGGTTCATGCAGTGCTCCATGTGGACAGAGGGGCAGAATCACCTCCCTCCACCTGCTGGCCACTCCTCTTCTGATGCAGCTCAGGATGCTGTTTGCCTTCTGGGCTGTTAGGGCACACTGTGGGCTCACATCCAGTTATGTACAACCCAAGAGACTGTCCACAAGTATGTAATTCCAGCGCCTTTCTCACGTGTGTCCTTGAACCCATAACCCACAGGGTGCTACTGAATGGCACAGAAGCTCTGTGGCAGCTGGATCCAGCATGTGAAGATACAGCTGCTTGTCTACCCCTTTGTGCCAGCTCGACTGAGGTTTAGAACTGATCCCTTTGCTTTGAGAAACAGTTTAAATTACAGCTATGCATCCTTTCAGTCTATAGAAAAATGGGTTCACACCCCACTTCCAACATGTGTATATACTTTATTTTGTTACAGCCAGCTGAATACTTTACAGTTTCAAATGCATATATTCACTGTATATTTCGAGTTAATTGCAATTTGAAAAAAGACAATAATTTAAGCCATCCTTGTGAACCCCTTAGGAGAGAATAACCAGTTGGAGGCCTACCAATGGAAAAGGAAAGGAGAAAGGAAAGAGAAAGAAGGAAAGGAGAAGGAAGGAAAGGGAAAGGGAAAGGGAAAGGGAAAGGGAAAGGGAAAGGGAAAGGGAAAGGGGAAGGGGAAGGGGAAGGGAAAGGAAAGGGGAAGGGAAGCGAAGAGGAAGGGGAAGGGGAAGGGGAAGGAAAAAGGAAAGGAACCATACAGCACACCAAAAGAATTCTCATGAAAACAGAAAACAGTTACCAAGAACAGCAATCAGTGATTAATTTTATCATAATCTCCATAAAGAGAAACAATAAAAAGATGATGGTGATATAAACTTTAGAAAGCATAAAGGCAAGAAGACTATGAACTATACACTGATCATGTAAGATGAAGAATTGTGAAGGGCTTTGTAATACAAGAGCAACTCAAGCAGGAAATCCCACTTTGTGCAACATTTAGTCTTTGGAATGCCTGGCTGCTTGTTGTTACCAAATCTTCATTAGGAAATCACGTAATACTTAGACAGGTAAGGTACTAGCTGTTCAGAAACAATTTTCTGTTTATTTATAGGGTAAACCACTAGGACTACCAATTCTTAGATACTTCCTAGGACATGCTGATAACTACCTGAAGGGAAAGGATTTCCCTCCACATTTCATTATGCAAAAATTAGATGCATTGGTGAAACTTACAACTTCCTCTGAAATACTTGCAGGAAACACAAAGAAAGAAGGAAGCAGGACAAGAAGTGACTCTTAACCTAGTCTGGCTTAGCAATTCCAGCATCTCTACCGAAGTACAACATGTATAATTTATATATCATGTGTTTGTTATACTTGATTAATTTCCTGAATTAATTTTTTATGACTCATTCATAATTTGACTCAGCATCCAAAGGTAAGCATCTTTCCTTAGTGTTAATGACTTTTCTAGCCTAGAAGTTGAAATAGTCTAAAATGACAGCCCTGGAATCCCTGAGACACAAACAGTATCCACTCAGTTATCTCCTAGCACCTATGAGCTATTCATGTCTGTATGTTCTATCAGATGAAATCTGGCAGTTTATTCTCTTCTAAGCAGGTTACATTCAGATATGATCTTCCTGGGCACCTGGTAAGGACCTAAAAATCCATTCTTTGGAGACTATTTAAATGGTGTTGCCTTTAAGACATTATGTAGGGTCACTGGATGCTATTAAATTCTGGGCGCTAATAGAAAAAAAGATAATTATAAAATAAAAATCCTGCCTAAAGAGTGATGTATACTTTAAGCCTGAAATGGATTAGTATAAATTATATTGTAATTATTTTTAATGCAATATCCAAGTATTGTAAAATTATATAAATTTGTATTGCTAGACTTAAAGTACAGTACCCAGTTCTGGGTGAGAGCTGCTTCTACTTAATACCTTCCTGCAAGTGCTACTAATCCTCGAGCAATATTCCATTCACCTTAAGGTGCAACTTAGCCTGGGTAATGACTAGTTCTTGCTGCTGTTCAATCCTGAGTAATCCTTATAGACACTCACAATCTCCTCCCTCTTCAGTCCCAGTTTCTTGTCTACTGAGGGAAAAACAAGAGTCAAAATAATCTTAGACCATGCAGAGTTAATGTAGCCCCTGAAAATTCCCTTTTCCTAAGAACTGATGCCAGACACCTGTTTCAAAGATATCGATTCTTTCTTTTTAACACCTGAAACTCTATGAGTTGGTACAGAAGTTGTTTTTCTGGAGAAAAATCATCTTTCTTTACATAAGAAACATTCACTTCAAGGCCAAACTATGGTATTCCAAACTATTTGGCAGAAGTTACTAACAAACACTCTGTGATCTGGGGTGAGCCAAGTGACACAAAACATTGAATTTCAAAATGCTGTCAGAGGCATGGTCTGCTTAAGGAAACAGAAGGAGCTGGACAGTGCATTTTTTTATTTCTGCTGCTGGGTGCCTTCCAGTGAAATATCCCAAGATATCATTGTGTCAAGGCTAATGCAGCTGTTATGAGCTTAATAAAGAGGACCTTTTTTCCCCCTAGTTTTCAATCTATTCAGTAGTCTTTCTGAAAAGACAACAGTAATAGCTGTTTATCAAAAGTAGTGCAACAAAAGCTTCATGTTTATTCCATTTTTTATCTCCCATCCAAACTACTGTTTTTCTTTAATTCTTGAAATTAAACCAGTGTTTGCTGCTTAGAGCATCACAAATATTCGCTTCAAACACTGTTGAAAAACTTTCACCAACAGAAAAGAAATGTGCATTTATTTTGAATGCTGGAATATAACAATGAAGTGTTAGGGACAGCTGAATTAAAAATATGGCTTTTACTGCTTCAATTTATTTTTTCTTCAGTTAGATGTCTTACATGAGTATTGAAGTTTCCATATTTGAGCCCTTTTCCCTGCACTGTCACTATGGTTATAGCTCTGCTGACAGCTCAGGAGAGTTGTACAGCCTACAGAGTGTCTGAGCTGTACAGACCTGCACTGAAGCAGATCTTCACCTGACACTTGTCTCTATCTCAACAGCATCTATTCCAGGACCCGCAGCCCACCTCACACCCTGCTTGAGCAACCACCCAAGCTTTCCTTTCAAGATCTGCTGTCACAGTAAGGAGTTCCTGTATTCCTTAACAGTAATGAAAGATGCCCAACTCAGTAGGGATATCTTAGTTCAGCAGAACAACTTTGCTCTCACAGTTCACTCCTCAAGGTCCTACCTTTGACACTTGAAGGGGTCTTTTCTGCTCTGAACCCCCTTGCAGGCGGAAGCCCCAGGGGGCACCTCCAGACAGAGTGATGAGCATTTCTTCTTCAGCTCCCATGATTTCTGTGCTTTAGATATTTTATCTTCGCAACTTCAGTACAGACTCCAGTTCTTAACAGGCAGAATCTTCTATTCCCATATTCACAATTCACACCACCACTCTCCAGTCCCTAGAAGGCCCTCTGCTCACTTTCTCCTTAAAGTTCACAAACACACACGAGTTGAGACTGTCAAGCCCAGCCTTCACTGCTCTTCTGGACTCTCAGCTGCTGCTCTGCCTATGATTAGACGTTTGATTCTGCCCTTGGTAAGGGGCCAGAGTTGTCCTACACACGTGTCATGTCAATCTCACCCTCTGTACCCCCCCCGCATACACGATGGATCTCTCACCGGAACGTGGCTGAAAATAGCACACCTCCTGTCTCTCCAGAGCTTTGTCTGACACTCTTAAAGCTGGAAGCATTTCAGTAAAAATTTTATTTCCACTTTGCATTCCAAATGCAAATCTTAGAGTCACTCAGTACTCAGGATCCATTAGTACAAGTTTCAGACAAGGACATATCACAGGCACAAACTTGTACAAATCAAGTGGTAGCACTGACCCTATAAATGGAACAAAACCAGCTTGCAATAATGTGCTCTCCATTTCTATTTTCCCCATGCAGGTAGTGTTATTATGCAGCAGCACTATGCTTGTCCTGAAAGCCACAGGCAGACTATAGATGTACTGTGCTCCCTCTGCAGCATGCTGCTCCCTGACATCCCCTACACCCACTCGTAATACTAGACACTAGGACCAGAATAGCTGGGATTAGCTACACACACAGGATTCAAACAGTTCTCTGCAGGGCACTGCTTACATAGACTCAATGGCCAAGAGAGCCCAACCAGGTCATAGAACTATAGAGCAGTTTGGGTTGGAAGGAACTTTTAAGGATCATCTAGCCCAAACCACCTGCAATGAGCAGGGACATTTTCAACTATATCAGATTGCTCAGAGCCCTGTCCAATGTGACCTTGAGTGTTTCCAGGGATGGGGCATCTGTCACCACTCTGGGCAGCCTGTTACAGTGCTTCACCAGCTTCATAGCAGAAATTTTTTTTCCTTATATCTAGTCTAAATCTACCCTCTTTACATTTAAAACCATTACCTCTTGTCTTGTAACTATAAGTCATACTAAAAAGTCTGTCTCCAGCTTTCCTAAAAGCTTCCTTTGAGTACTGAAAGACCCCAATAAGGTCTGCTCAAAACCTTCTTCAGTCTGAACAACCCCAACTCTCTCAGCCTTTCTTAGTAAGAGAAGCCTTCATCCCTCTGACCATTTTCTTGGCCTCCCTCTGGATCTGCTCCAATGGGTTTATATCTTTCCTGTGCTGAAGACCTCAGAGCTGGACACAGGTCTCTGGATGGGGTCTCAAGAGTGAAGCAGAGTCTTTCAGTGGTTTTTCTTTAGAACCATGACAGACAAGACCTCCCAGCCATCCCAAGTCAGGGAGTTATAGAAGAATTGAAGTCCGTGTTCCTCTTTTCCTACAAGGCTTAAAACATAATTTTAAATTCCTGAGGACAAGCTTATGTCTTCCTTATTCTGCATGTGCTTAGCTCTCAGTGACTAATATCCTTATATTGTAACATCCAGAAGATGTACTTTTGCTGTGATGCCGTTGCTTGGTTGACTACTCCATTGCCAGTACTATACCACCACTCATCTGGTGCCATTGCATATTGCTGGTGGGCACACACCAACACAATCACAGAATCATCAAGGTTGGAAGAGACCTTTGAGATCATTGACTCAAACCATCCACCCAGCACTACCACTGTAACCCCTAAACCACTAAACCACATCACTCAGCACCAGATCCTGATGCCTCTGGGGCGGTGATTCCACCACCTTCCTGGGCAACCTATTCCAATGCCTGACCACCCTAACAGTGAATATGTTTCTGGTATCTAATCTGAGTCTCCCCTGTCTCAGCTCTAGGCCATTTCCTCTTGTCCTCTCTGTAGCCACAGAAGAGGCCATTTCCCACTTCACTGCAAGCTCCTTTCAGGCAGTTGTAGAGGGCAATGAGATCTCCCACGAGCCTCCTCTTCTTGAGACGAAACAATCCTAGGTTCCTCACCCATTTCTGTAAGACAAGTCTTCTAGACCTTTACGAGCCTTGTTACCCTTCTCTGGACACTCTCCAGCACCTCAGTGCCCTTTCTGAAGTGAGGGGGCAGTAGGGCCTGCTGAAGGCAGTACTTGAGGTGTGACCTCACCAGTGCCGAGTACGGAGGGATGATCACTCTGCTGTTAGTAGAGAGTGAACAACTCTTTGCATCTTGGCGCAGAACTGGCCCTGTCTGCTCGCCTGTCGCGGTCTTTCACAGGCCGCTGGTGGGACAGGCGGCCCAGGGCACCGTGGTCAATGTTGGCCGCGGCTCCGCAGCTGCCCGTGCGGACAGTGCTGGCTCGGCCTGCGCGAGCAGCAGCCCCGTGGCTCTTCCCGCAGCCGCCTCCCGCCCCAGCGGGACGTCAGCGGCGGGGCCTCCCAGCGCCTGCGCCGCATCCGGGCCCCGGCGGGCGGAGCGCGGACGTGGCAGCGGCGGGCGGGGAGCGGCGGGGCGGGAGCCGGAAGTGGGCCCGGCAGTGGCGGCGGCAGCGGTGGTGAGTGAGGCCTCAGGGGGCTCCGGGTGGCCGGGCCCACGGCAGGGCCGTAGGGTGCCCGCTGCGGGCGGGCGGGCTGGCAGGCGAGCGGGTGGGCGGCACCGCTCCNCGAGAGACCTGTCTGTGTCCCGGTGTGATGCGGCGACACTCGGCGGCTTCGGGTCGGGCCGTCGGTCCGGCACGGAGAACCGAGTGCTTCTTTTTGGCCGAGGTGCGCCGCGAGTCAGATACCCCCCTCTGCAACCTCCCTAATCTCCTGTAATCCGCGGATCCTTCCCCTGGCGTTTGTGCTATGCTGTTCAAGCTTTCATTCATTCGAGCTTTGCGAGGGATGGTCGTCCCTTGCGGGGATCTGGCGGCTGAGATTGGTTGGATTTGGTAGTAAAACTTAGTGATTGCTTGTCTGTGGCTGTGAAAAAAGGAAGAAGGAGAGTAAAGGAGATGGCATGATCGGAATACAAGTGTAGTCTTGAAAAAGTTGTTACGCAAGATGGGACTCTTGCTTTCCATGTAGATGGTTCTTTAAATGTGTCTTATTTTCAGTTGTTGGAATTTCCTTTCTCTCTTTTTTGGAAATGCTTTTGTTGGAGTATGGTGAAGCTTAGTTTCCTTTAGTTTGGGTTTGTTTCTTTTTTTAAATGTACTGATCTCTGAGAGAGACTGCAAAACGATCCAAACTGGGCTGTAGTTGAAGTTCTTTTTAAACTTACTGGCTAATGAAATTGTTTCCTTGGACATAAGAGAATTGCTTACACCTATGTCAGAAGTTATCCACAGGAATTAATGTTTGTACTGTCATTGAACATACAGATTTTTTTTTTCAGTTTGGTACTCAGTTGATTGTTAGCTATTAATGTGATAATTAAAATATTTCTAGATCCATTTCTGTTCAGGATTCTGTAGTCAACTTTACCAAATGTTGTGAGGAATGTTGGACAGAAATCACTATCTGATACATAATATGCCAATTCTTTTTTGTTGTTTTTACAAGCAGTGTAAAATCACATCATTACTGATTTTGTACTAAAGTCTTTGCTCTTTGTTAATGTGAAGTCTTCATGAGTAAATTTAGGGAACTCTGGCTTTAACATTGTTTTTTTCTTTCCCGCAACCTTCTCCTAGATGAGGTGTTCCAGTTATGGGCAAATAGAAATATATGTAGCCTAAAACTTCCAAGCATTCCTCTTTAAAGGACACTTACTTTCAATCACATATATACACTCTGTGATAACATAAACTTTTCTATTCATTTTCATGTGGAACAGGTTTTTGATAATGGAACTACCCTTTTTGGCTTGAAGCTGTGCTGTTCAGGATTCTTTTATTGTTGTAGACAGACTATGAAGTGGACATGATATAAAGAATATGTAATTGCTTCTTAATATGCTATGACACTCCAGGTTCTAATTTCATGGCTGAAAGCTTATAGCACTGAATAGCTATTTAGAGGATTAATTTTTTGATGAATAGTTTGGTGCTTGTACTTCTTTGAATGTTTTTTTCCTGCTGTGGTAGGAAGAATCTTCCTGTAACACTTAGTATCAGAAGGAGGGTCAAAAATCAAAGGAAGAATTGATGGTTGGCTAAGGAAGGGCAAGGTACAAAGAGCCACCAACAGTAATCAGCAACAAGGCCTCTGCAGAAGAGAGGTGGATGTTTCTTGTTCTTTAGGTTTGAAAAGCTGTGTTAGGGATAAATTGTGAAGATAGAGCTTGTTTTAATATGTTCAGCAAGATTCATTGTTAACAGAAAGTGCTAAAAGACAGTATAAACTGGCAGTAGGTATTAGGAAAGCTAATTCTGACCTTTTGTTTCTTGCAAGTGTTGGAAATTGTGCACTGTGTATTTGTGTAGAGGAAGTCAGAGTACAGAGATGGCCAGTGTTAAAATGTATGTGAAGAAAACTTGTTTTTTAGTCTTATTCTATATATTCCCATTATTCCTTTCTTCCATTTGGCCTCTTCCCTAAATTTGAAGCTGCTCATGTAACTTTTTCTAATCAATTATGCTTGTGCAAGAGTCACAGAAATTATTCAGATTGCTTCAGTCATTGTAGCATATATGTCCACATGTGTGTGGAGATAGCTAGGAAACAGGAGATCTTTCACTGTGATTTTGTTGATGCTGTATTGTCAGTGACTTTTGCCTCCATGGGGCTGCTCCTCTAAAGCCATGCTCATAGCAGAGCGTTTTTCAAATCTTTTCCTAGAGCTTTATTACAGTGATAAAAATGTGAATCAGTCCCATCAGGAGACTTGAGTCAACAAAGTATAAAATGTCATTGAAGTAGAAATCTTGTGGTGATGACAGGGGTTGGAAATAGTGATAGTTTTAAGGTTAGGTCAAGACTAAGCTGAGTTTCTTGTATTCAGTTTTTAATCACTTTCACTCTTGTAACTTGTGTACTGTATTGTACCTTGCCCAGGATGATGAATCAGCCTAACAAAACTGGGTTTAGTGTGGCCCTCTTTAGAAGAATATAGAAGTGATCACACCTTAGATTCACTTGGAAAACTGTGTCTTATACTTTTCAGGAAGTGTTAAAACAAATGTTTCTGGCAGTAACTCAAAATGCATAGATGAAGAAAATGTTACCCATGGTGTAACAAGTTGAGAATCTGCACAGGAAGGAAGATTCTCACACGAATTACAACCAGATTGGAGTTGATTCCAGTATTGCCAATTGGGTTGATTTGGGCAAATGTATGAGAGGCATTTGTTACAATGGCCTGCAAGCTTACAGATTAGTTGGCAGTTTCTGACTTCTAGGACATGAGTTTCTTTTCCAGGATTTTCTATAGGAAAAAAAACCCCAAAACCACACAGTAATTTTTTATATCTGAAAAGAACCAAGTGTTCCATTAGTGCTCGTAGAAGACCTAGTCAAGCTGTTGATGAAACAAAAGCAAGGACGTTTCCCTTTCTGAAGAGTATTCTTAGCTCCAGAGTCTGGGTCTTTGTAAGAATAGCAAAAACTTGCTGCTTCCAGAAAGTTGCAGAGCAGAAACATTAGAAGTACTGTAGGCAATATTCTGAATTACTGGTGCTCTCCTTGTATCCCATCTTTTGGAAATTAAAATTAAATAGTTAAATAGATATATATTTCCTTCAATTTCAGGATAACATAGGTGGCCATGTGGTTGTCTTGGATTGTGTGTGGGATTTTTTTGTTGTTGTAGGTTTGGGTTGTTTTTGGTTTTTTTTTTAAAGTATCAGTCTCCTCAGAAGTTGAAATAAATAGGCTTTTTCCTTCTCTTGGATCAGTAAAAAAGGCACTAGCACCTTTTCTGAAGGACAGTAATTTTGCTGTATGCCTTTCCTTTAGAAAGCGAACAAGAACTGATGAGATCAAGCTTTTCAATTTCAAAAGGGAGTTGACAGTGAATGCAGACTATTAAAAAAGATGAATTTGGGAGATGTGCTCGTTGAAAGGAGCTCATATGAATAACTAGGTTTTTTTAAAGCATGTCATAAAATCTTCACTGTGATCTGATTTGTTTGGATACTAAGTAATCTTGATTCTATTGTAAAAATTTAGATATTCTACACTCCCTACATTATTCCTGTGTATTTTCCTCCCATCAGTTTATTACTGATCTTCACTGGTTGTCTGTCTTGTACAAGAGCCTTCTGTTGTAATTGTGGCTTTGTAACTGTGTGGACCAAAACTTCATGGTCAGCTGCCTTTATACAGAGGAATAGAAAGTGGTATAGAGTATCTGCTTCCTGCTTCACAGGAAAATTGTTCTTTATGATAATGACCATTTGTCATAGGATTTTTTTTCTCTAGCATCAGTCCTGCCTATTTGAGCTTTGTGTATTGTAACTGCTGAGTAGTAATATGGTGTTCAACACCATGTGTAAGTATTATGTTTGGCTTAGTTTTGGTAGTGTGTTACTACATGCAAAGGAATATCCTCAGCATTTTTATCCAGTGAAATGGCCTGTTATCTCCATTTCTCCCCATCTGGTATATGTATTATTTCTGTCATTCTCCATATCCCAGCCACCCTTTATGTCATAAGACAGAGCATAAAATTCTCTCTCCATATCTCTTCAAGTCACCAGGTCTAATTTCCACTGAGATGTTTTTTGAGTGGAAACAAAAGGAATGTTTGATACAAGTAACTTGTATTGGGGAGAGGGAAAGCTGACCCGCTCAGTGACAGCTTCCACTTTCTCAGAGGCAAAAACTCTAGGTCCTGCCTTACAGTATTTCACATCAGTGATGAGCAACTGTGCCACAAGCCTGATGTTCAGAGCAAGTTGGGCACAAAAATAATGAAGTAGTCTTGTCCACAGCTTCAGCACTGGACTTGTTCTTAAGTCTCCCTCCTTTGACCTTCTGCCAGTGTAGAGCAGGCATCAGCTTGTGCTGTGGTGGAGATGAACCTGTTCTGGCTGGCACATGGGCTAGCTAAAGGTCTGAGTTGTATCTGCCTTTCAGTTGGGACATTGAATTGGAACCATCAAACAGGATGTGGCTGCTTTTTCCACAAAAGTGTAAGAGATTATCTCAAAACTAATTTTCTCTGTAAGATGTGCATTAAATCAGCTTACCTCTCTGTTTTGGTATTGTGGATGGAGCAACAAGCTGACAGATAATACCTGCTGAGGCAGGAAATACTGATATTCACATGAGGGAGAGAAGGCTGAAAAGGGGTTAGTAAAAGATCCTCATGTATAATCACTTACTGAGTGTACACTCAGAACAGTAAGTCAGGAGTGGTTTACTTCTGAAAGGGACAAGCTTGAGTTCTTGTTCCATTGTGCTTTAGAAAAACAGGAGAAAAAGCATGAAAGATTCATCTGCCCGGTAGTAATTCCTAGTTCAAACATGAGATCAGTTCAGGGATTTCTGTAGGTCTAACTTGTGAAAAGTGTCTGGTTATAGCTCAGGAGCTATCCTGTGGAATACTGCTACTCTGCAGCTCTTCCTGGAGGAGCAACCTGTAGCAGGAGCAGGGACTAGAAGCCAGGTTCCTCATGTGCAATCCAATAAGAAGGGGCAGGAAGAAGAGAACACAGCCTTCTTTCCTTGTCAGAAAAACCTGCCCAGATGTTCCAGGATGTGCAGGTAGAGGAGTTCTCTTGACACGTTCTTCCTTCCCTGTACTCCCACATTTGCTGGAGGCACTCTCTTGCTTTACTGCTTATACAGAGCAGGAGGTGGCTGAGAGTCGCTCTGTGATTGCAGTGTGGTGACACTGATTGCCTGCCTGGGCAGGAAGAGGTTAACCTTTCGGAGAACTTGGGAAGGGAGCAGGTCCCAAAGTCCAGACTTCCTGGCCACATGGCTGCTGAGGTTAGACTGTTTTGCAGAACTAAGTCAAAGGTAGTGTGGAAAACCAGAATTTTTAGAGATTACACGTTACAAACGTGACAGCAAGAGACTAATCATGTTTAAAACCACTGCGGGCTGATGAAAAATTCCATCATACTCTTGTAAGTTGTTGCAAATGACGTTAACTTTCAAGAGCAAATTACCTTTAAATATTTAAGAGGAGATCTTTTTCTAAACAAAAGTCCTGTCTTTGCCTTTGTACAGCTTGGAGAATAAAAATGTAAAACTTCATTTATTTCCTTTCATAAAAGTTTAAAATCTAGTTTCAGAGTAAGTATTAGTAATCTTAGTATTGACATTTTATAAACATGTTATGTTTACTAGCCTTTAGGAGGTTAAATGTAGCTTTTATGTTTTGTGCTACCTTTCTTTTATAAATAATTAAATCTCCTCATTGTGATATATGTATTACCCTTTATTGCATGTCTGAAAGAATTTCTTCACACGGATGATTCTTACAGAGCTGTAGTTCTTCCAGTAGCTTTGCTGTACAACTGTAGTGTCAGTAGCTGAAATAATTCTTTGGCATCATATTTTTGGTAATGTAAAGAACCCACCTTAGCATTGTTTGGCATGTGCTAATCAGAGTGTAGGCAAACAAGCTTTGTTTGATATCAGGTTGGGTTAAGCTGCAGATTCCTGGTCAGGCTTTTCTTCTGGTGGCTGTTGCACCTCTGTCTCTGTGTTAAGATTTACTGTTTATCTTTAACACACAGGTTCATCATAGAGTTTGGAGAAAAACATGACAGCAACATTAGTTATTTATTTTACCTTTACTTAGCATTTTTATATGAACTGATGCTTTTTAGTAAATAATTTGATTGCCCTAAACATGCTTCTTTAGTATTAGTGTAGGTAGTCTTAGCTGAAGAGGGCAACAGTGACATGAAGTGTCCAAGGAAGTACAGGGGATGCAAAATATTCTTACAAGAAACACTCCATGAGGGAATCTGCTGCCCCTGAAGTAATCTCCTTGATTCTCCACAAATGAAAGTCACTGTGGGCTAACTGCCTGCTTGCTGTTACAAGAATTGCCTGCTTGGTTTGGGGTCTAAAAATAACAGTTCTGCTTTTCTTGTAATAAAGCTAGTCAGTCTCTTTTTACAGTTAGTTAGGGGACGTGGGAATCTGCCTGTTGAGCAAGATTTCTTGCAAAAGTTTGCTAAGAAATGTCTCTCCTGTCTCTGACACTGTTTCAGGTCTTATAATTTGATATAACTCCTTTAGTGCCATTTTTGCCTGTAATTATTTTCCATTTTGAACGCCTTTCCTAGGTGAAAATTTTGCTTTTGGAAGATCTTTGTTTTCTGAAAGCAAGGACTTTAAATCTCTGTTGCTGAAAAAAAAAAAAGGCTATATCCCCCTGTGCTAGTCCTGTTCTAGATTCTATCAAACACTTCAAGCAGCTGCCTTTGTGGATGGTGAAGAGTGCTGCTTGTAACAAGGAAACATGATCAAGTAAACTAACACAGAGGTGACAGCTGAACTTGTTCAGTGTTATTGAAGTGTTATGTTAAGGAGTCGCTCGTTTATATAATGAAATCTATTTTCTGTTGGTCTGATTCTGTGAGGTGGAAGTAGTTTGAAGCAGTTTTCTCAAGAAGCTTGATAATAATCTTTGGAATGGCAAATGATGGTATTTCTATCTAAGGTGATGATCACAGGTCTTACCAGGATGGAATGCTGACTAAGTTGATTAGAAAACATAGTTTCTGAAAATAATGTTTTAAATAGCTCTTGTAAAGCATTTATCTTACTTGAAAAAATTGCTATGCAAGAGTAAGTTACCATTAATGGTTTTGCTTCCCAATTTCCTTAGGACCTCTCATTTACTTGAAAACAGTAGGGAAGCAGACCAGTTTGGTTTATATATCTAATAAAAGTAATTTTTCCCCCCCTTTTTTGCAGGTGAGGTTGGTTTGGGGATGTGAACACAATGAGTGTAAACCAGCAAGCTCACACAGGGCCTCCTTATGGGCAACCTCAGCCTGGCTATCAGGGATACCAGCAGCCTGCCTACGGAGGACAGTCACTGCCAGGGGTTCCTCAGCCGCAGTACGGAGCTTATAATGGGCCCATGCCAGGATACCAACAGCCAGTCCCTGCACAAGGTACTGCTCACTCAATGCTTCGTGATTGATCAGCTGTGAATTATGGCATGCGTGGAATTTTTGCTGTATACTTATAAAATATCCTATTGTAAGTTCTTGGGTTTTTGTGGTTGTGGTTATCTATTTTTCTTTGTGTAATTTGCATGATGCTAAAAATCATGTTATCTCATATTCTGAGGTTATTGTGCTATCTCTTGTCTAGTTTAGTGGGCTTACTCTTCTTTTGGTAGGTCATAAAATTAACATGTTGAGAAGCAGCCTGCTTTTTTCTCTGTGCCCATGTCCCTGTGTTACTGAAGCATGTGACTAGAAGAGTCTTCCTGATGTTGAGAGGCAGCAGTTAGGGACTGTAACAGATTTATAATTGACTTATAACAGATTTATAACTGCCTTACATTATTATATTGAAAGATCTGCACTCCCTCCTAAAAGATTAAGACATACAACTCTAGGTAAGAAAGCATTTTTGGAGCTATTTTCTCTAATGTCTTTAAATTCAATAAAAAGTTTGTGGACATGTGACAAGCTAACGTAGTCCAGAATTTCACTGATTCTGCAGGATCATATCCTTTGTTGTTTTTGTCTGCTAAATAATAAAAGTAATTCAACTTTTGTTTTCCTGTTTTCAAAAGAAAGGCTGACTTTAATAAAGAACTTTGTGAGTCTTGGTTTTCAAGTACGTTAATTGCTTTGGGAAATCAATAGTGGCTTTAACATTTGAAATGTAGAGGAGAAAATACTATTGCTTTGAATGCAAGTATGTCTGCCTTTTCAAATCACAGGGATGAATTCAGTTTTGCTGAAATTAGCACAATGTGAACTTAAAAATATTTGTTTAGGTTTCAGATGAGTATTTTAAGGTAATTAGGACTGTGCTGGCCATGCTAATCATTTCTGTACTACTCCCCCGTGCAAGTACATCTTCAGTCTTTTGCAACTTCTCGAATTTTAACCCAGACTCAATGAGAAGGATAGAACAATTAAGTGCCTCTAGTTGTCTTGGAACTAACAGAAGTGGGGGACTGAAATTTGGGTGCTGAATAATTGCACTGTTGGATTTTTGTCTAGAGTTAATGGAGTAGCATGGTAAAAGGGTTGAGTGTGGTGTGGTAAAGAGTAGGTCATTCAAGTGCTCCATCTTCCTTTTCTTTCCGTAATCATCTTCCTCCCATGCTCTCTTTCTAACAGCACTTTTAATCTGAGAGTTTTGAACTATTTTCACAAGGGGTTTGAATTCCTGTGAAAGTAATGAAAATAATTTCTGAGTGGAGGAAAGAAACCGTGTTTCCTGGGAGAAGGAGGCAGAGCTCAGCCACTGAGCGCTCTGACTGCTCGCTGTAGCCAGCAACTAAATCATGATTTCTGTCCAGTGGAAGGAATGGGGAGAAATTGAACTTGCTTTAGTGAGGGAGAGAAGGGGATTCAAGAAGAACAAAAATTACCATAGATTTGGAAAAGTTCCATCAGTGCAGCTATTTATAGAAAAGAGGTTTTAGCTGTTAGCAATGTGAAGAATGATTAGGGTGCTTTGAAAAGAAACTGATGAGCATCTTCTATCAGATACTTCAAGAATTTTTAGATTTCACAAGCCTGGAAAGCATTGCTTTTCAAGGAAATTAACTTTTTTCTTCTAGATTATTTCTGGCTTGTCTTTTTTAATTTTGGGGCAACTCAGTAAGGACATACCTAGATAGCTTGAAAACATTCATATAAGCATGTGCAGATAAAAATACAAATTTTGTACCAGTAATGATTGAAAGGTGGTGTGACACTGAGGGCAACAAGGTGATCTCATTTGAACAAAAAAACTGTACTGCACTACTCAAGTAGTGCCACATGTACTTTATTGTTATTATCAGGCAAAGGCCATCCACAGTTTGTGGGGATTTTTTTCCATCTTTTTTTCTGAAACCATCATTCCTGGACTTAGCAGACTGTATTAAAGAAATCTCAGTTATCAGACTGCATTTTGGACCTGCTGTTTAGGATTTCTAACTTTAGAAGAAAGAAATGTAAAATTCAACAGCCAGAGGTTGACCTGTCAATGGCTGCTAAGTATGAAATCCCTGTGGAAGAGGGAATCAAACAAACAACACATTATCAGAGACAGCAGACAGGTGATAGTAAAAATAGTGACAGTTACCCTTTCTACTACCACCTCCAACATACTATGTTTACTGCAAGTCTTTGTGGCAAGACCTATTGTAGCTGCATAATATAGAGGAGAAGGAAGTAATTTCAGAGGCAGGAATTTAGGAAACACTGAGGGGTAAAGGGAAAACTGCCAATGTTATTCTGTAATTTCAAAAGTAGTTGTCTTAGGGATTTATTTTTAAAATAACAGTAAAATTGCTTTTGAGACTGAGTGGAGAAATGTTGGGAGCAGGTGCCATCCTTAGTCAGGGAGTGTTTCACATCTGATTTATGTGACAAACCCTGACTCTAAGTGGAATCATGGGAATGCCATGGCAGTGATGATAGTCTTTCTGAGGACCAGAAGTAGAGTGCTGTGGTGCTAGCTGAAAGTAGCTGCTTCTTGCTATGAGAATACTGAAAGAACCAGGACAATTTTGCCTCAGTCCTTTAGACAGTCTGTTGGTTTCCTTCAGATGAGGTCATGCAGTTGAAAGTGCAAACACAATTATCTTAATACCAGCAACAATTAGTCTATATAGTGTTTTACATAGGCTTGCTTTGTGAAAATGTTAACACTTGTATTAGTGTAAAGACTACATTTGTAATACGTTGTGCATGGTAGAA
Organism: Toxostoma redivivum; assembly: GCA_013397375.1. Lineage (NCBI taxonomy): Eukaryota > Metazoa > Chordata > Aves > Passeriformes > Mimidae > Toxostoma > Toxostoma redivivum. Next base: position 69,942 of record VXBI01010007.1, read on the forward strand.
GAGAGGGAGTATAGTTTAAGGAACAAGGTGGTAGATGACATGAATTTTGTGTATGAGATATTTTCTGGACTGCAGACTTCTCAGCATTGCAAAGGCTGTCTCTCAGGCTTGATTTACTGGTGTATTCTGTCTTTCCAGGTTACTTTCCTTCCTTGGGGTTTCCTTCGAAGGGCTCTCCTGTATCTCTCAACTCTGACACTTCTTCTCTTGCACCTAATTTCATAGGTAAATGATGTCCTTTCTGTGAGAGTGTTTGTGCTGTGTCACTTCTTCTGTGCCAAGTTCCCATTTAATGTGGATACTTATCTCAAAGGTTGGGTACCTGATGGTTCAGGCAGAGGTGGATGGGACATTTCCCAATCTATTTGTAGGCAGCATTCCAGAAGCATAAATAGGATATGAAGAAATAACCCTAGCAGAAATCCCTTATGCATACAGATTCATAGATAAAACCTGACTTGTGACTAATGCCTTCTGAAGTCTGATTTCAAAACCTGAATTGGTCCGTTCAGATTCTGTCAGGTACAATCCTTAGTTTAAAGAACTCTGTCTCACTCTTGAGAGGGAAGGTGAGGTTTGAAATGATAGCGTTGCAAAGAGATGAAGAATTTCCGCAAACTACCAGGGGACTATTACTGGAAGTCATGAGATTTGTGTAGCTTGTCCTTTTGTTTGATGGGAAAAAACAAGTTTTTAACTTCCTTGGCTACACTTAGAATCCAAGTATATGTTAGGAATAATTATTTTTCCAAAAGCTGTGACTTGAAGTTGGAAATATCTTTTCACAACTAGCAATCAAAATGTAAAAATGAGAAATGCTGCAAGAAGTCACATTGTACTTTTCCTTTTTTTGAACTAGTGGTATTTTGGAAGAGCTATTTCTGGAGGTGTCGATTTGTTTAGAAGATTAGGCTATCAAAAGACAGCCATACAGGCTCAAAGCTTTGAGGAAAATCATAGGCATTTCCCATTTGGCTGTAAACTACCTCCATTTTGAGGTCTGTAATGAGTAAGAACATCGCAAAGATGTTGAGGATTTGTCAGGACTAATGAATCTTAGGCTAATAAACCAGGAGGTACCTGTACCTGTTCTAGTGATTTCTTTCTCAGTGACTGTTTGAGCAGTCTGTAGTAGGGGTGACAGAAGTATATTTGAGATGAGAACTAGAAAAAAATACTTACAAAGCTTTTTCTGAAGTAAGCACATATTTGTCAAATTGTATGCCTGTTAAATTTGGGAGTAGAGGAAAATGTATATAAAAAAAGTGTGTAGGGTCCCTCCAGAAATTGGATTAAATATCCACTCAAAGACAAAAGATAAGAAGACCCAAACAGTTTATATGTACTGTCAAAGGGAAGACCTTGGAAAATAGATGCAAGTTATCACAACAAAAATTAAAAATAAATAACATACAAATAGTTAGAAATCAGGAAATGCTTAGCCAGAGGAACAGTAAGATGAAGGTGTCGTTAACAGTAGTTTAGAAAAGACAAGGTTATTGAGATTAAAGTATATAAAAATAATAAATGTCTCTAGGAGTAATTAAATCCTGTTTCGAAATGAAGAACAGGGGAAATTCAGTAATGAAGAAAGAAACCCAAGAAATTATCAGTTATTCATACAAGGTCTAGTTAATTCCTTCCTTCACTTTTAAGTTTGCTAAGAATTGGATGTACCAGATAAAATACGAGTTGAAACCTCATGCTTTAGGGCATAAATTATACTGTAGAATTGAGAAATGGCTCCCCTTATTTCCTATTTTGTAATGATTCCTCACAAGAAGTTTTCAGAATCCCTTTGAAACTTGCTGTGCCAGTCACTGTCAGAGTGACACAACTGTGTGTGTGTGAGCCTGGTCTCATGGGGCAGCTTTAGTCATCTGTACTTAATGATACCCCATACGTGAAATAGGTTCCCTTGTGGTTAACAGGCATGGTCATACAGTTGTTCTAATTACTAGCATTGTTAATCTAGTAGTATTAAAAGAGAAGCTTATATTCTCTTTTTGGAAGTAAAAACTGCGGTTGGTCTGCTGGTATTGTATCCAACATTTTGTGGTCTGTGGAAAGACTGGTTTCTGAGGCAAATATATGTAGGCTGTGACTGAACCAACTCAGTCTGGAAGATGGAAAAGTACTTGTGTTAGCCTTCAAGCTTGAGAGGCTGGAAAGAACAGTCTGTGGTGGCCCCCATTATATTATATATATAAATGCAGTAAGTTGTGTAGTTTTTGAAAAAGTAATCTGCTTGCATAGCCTGTTTACATTTGAGGTAGGGAAAACTGACCTGTCATGTACATTAGATTCCCCTGAATACTCCTGGTTTAGATAAAAATAATTGGACTTGGAGGGGAAAGGATTCAGTACCTTACTGACAAGATAGTTTTTTTTTCTTCATAAAAGATGAAGCTGTCTTCTGAAGACCTTCCACAGCACATATTTTCTGCTTGATCTCTGTGGAGATGGTAACTAGTAACACTGGCTAAAAGTATTTGTGCATTAATTATTTGTTGCTCATTGAGTATTGTTTTAGCAATTCTGCACTTGAATTTTTCATGGCAGTTGGTTCAAGCCCTTGTTTCTATAATTTGTGATATTTTAATTTTTTTTTTTCCTTATGGCTGTAGGTTCATTAAGAGCCCCACCAACATCTGGAGCTCCTCCTCCAGCCTCTGGAACATCTCATCCTTCTGGCCCCGTGGCATACAGTCAGTTTGAACATGGAGATGTGCAGAATGGAATTCCAGCCTCAACAGCCCCGATGCAGAGGTGCATATGAGAAGGGTGAATTGTAACAAAATCCCGCCTTGGTAGACTTGTGCTAGGTCTAGACTTCTTAGATCTAAATCAAACTAGGTACTTGGGGTTTTGTGGTGGATGTTGACTTTTTTCATTGCTTTGTTATTGTTTTGGAGCAACGTTTTGCCACAGGGGTATTCGTTAGACAGTGAGTATATCTGGAGATGAAAAACTTGTGAAAGGATGTGAGTAGATGTCAGTGACTGATGAAAACCTGTTCTCTTAAGACATTCTTTGTGGTGTTCATTTTCCTCTAAAAAAAATGAGTTGCATCCACACAACTGTAGTATTTGTTTCTCGGCAGTGTGAAATGATCTCTGGAGCATGTGGCAGTCTACTGAATAATTTCTTAGTATTGATTCTGCGCCCTTTTCTGTCCCTTATGGATCCCTGAGTTACTGTCATCTAAGGCTCTTCAGCGTCTTTTCCAGAAAGATACTGCCATTACCTCTGTGGTGGGTGAAAGTGGCAATAGTCCTGGAGTGTTCAAATGTTTTGAGTGGCAGAACATTCTTGCATAGCTGTAGGCAGTAGTCCTGGAGAGTTCAAATATTTTGAGTGGCAGAACATTTTTGCATAGCTGTGCAGGCTTTGCTGTTGCTCACCCTAGAGAATCTATGCAGCATTTCTGATTTGTTGCTGAAATGGAATTAACAAAAATACAGAATTTGAATTTTTAGAGCTAGTAGTATTTTTGGATTTTTTTTTTGTTTGATGAAAGTGATTCAGGTACATGCAGAATATAAAATTCTTTTTCCAAAACTGAGCTACAATGTTTCATGTAAATATCTGAGACCCAGATAGTGTTTATGTGCTAGAACAATTTTAAAAGGCACAGAGAAATGTAACTTCCTCTATAACGAGGAATCAATTCAGTTTGTCATCTTCCCTCTCAGGCCACCTGCTTCTCAGCCGTTTCTGCCAGGCTCAGCACCCATGCCTGTCAGCCAGATAGCTACGTTCCAGCAATATGGGCCCCCCCCAGCCAGCGTGCAGCAGCTCAGGAATCGCATGGCAGGGATGACAATTGGCAGTACTGCAGCCTCTGCTCCTCCCCCAGCTGGACTGGGCTATGGTAAGGTTTCCTGGCTACAGAAGTATGCTATTGATTTTCATTTTTGCCAGTGATTTCATAAAAGATTTTTTCTTGTCAGTGATACATTACCATATGGTTATGGGAATTCTCTGGGTGTTGACATCTGCCATGGTACAGTAGAGAACAGTAATTTTCTTAACTAATAAGGTCATATTTGGGAAAAACAGAACTGAGACTATTGTAAGGGACAGTGCTGGCACTGCTGGACATGAATAACATAGGAAAGTAACATTGATCCTTGACTAGATGAATCTTGTGAAACAGAACAGTCTACCCCTAAGTCACCTGTTGGAGAGTCTACATGTCTTGTCACTGTTGTGCAAGCAGTCAAAAAAAAGAAAAAGCAGCCCAGTCAAAAAAAAAAAGTAAAAGAAAGGAAAAAGTGCCCCATAAATGTAAATCACACAGGGCTGAAAATACTCTGAATGATTGTGTGTAGGGTTCTGCTGGAAGTCAAGAAGACACTTAAACAGTAGAAACTGAATTTATGATATGGTATTAGTTCTACAGTCTCATTGCTGTAGATTTTTAAATTGAAGGCTAGAGTTTTGTCTTGATGTGTAAGCTGGTCTGTAATAGTCTAAAACTATTTAAAAATTGTTTTGCTAAAGTACTTTTTAATAAGCATCTTTTAAGATAGAATTTATAGGAAAATTAGGAGTAGGTAGGGGATACAGATTGTCTTAGCCTTTTGGCTGCATGTTTGTCAGAAATAGTCCAGTGCTACATACAAATGGTGCTAGTTTCATGCTGTTAAAACCACAAAGCTCAAAACCATTCTTGATCTACAGGCTCCAACTGAGTGGGGAGTTCAAGACAGAAACTTAGTTCAAGAAATCTACTGATAGACTTGTGGTGGTTTATGTTTTATATATTCCTGGCTTATGCCCATTTTTTCTGGCCCTGAAGCATGAAATTCTGATTATGTAAAATAAGCAGCTCAGACTTTAAGAGAAAAGGCAATGAAAGAACTATCGAGTTTCAGATCCCCTGAAGGAATTTCAGCTCTCTGATCAATCTAGGAGAATGGTCACTTAGGATTTGTCTCTGCTAGTACTGGTAAGTTCATCTGAAGATGAGAAAGTGGTAGATTTACTCAGGTGATCTGGAGCAAATGAGTTTTTCTTGCATCTTAATTATCTTGAGGATAGACGAAAATGATGTTATATCTTTTTTTTCTTACCGGGTCCCCCAGCATCGGTTCCTCCAGTCTCAGGAAGCTGTAGTGCAACAGGATCTGGTCTCTACACACCTTACAGTGCAAGCCAAGGACCCCCTCCTACCAGTGTGTCTCAGGGCCTGCCTTTGGCCCAGCCTCCGTTTCCTGCTCAGACAATATCAACTCAGCGCCTACCTACTCAAGTTCCTGGTTTTACCCCACCTCCTCCTTCTACAGGGGTTGGACCTTCCTCTTACCCTCCTACCACAGGTGCTCCAAGGCCACCTGCCATGCCAGGCCCACCACTGCCTGGGCAGACAGTTGCTGGACCACCATCATCCCAGCCTAATCATGTATCCTCACCACCACCTCCATCAACTATGGCGGGGCTGCACCCTGGGCCTCCCATGAGTGGTCTCCATGGACCACCTCCTCCCACTCATCCTCCTCAGCCAGGATACCCAATGCAGCAGAATGGTGAGTATTCCTAGTATAGGAATTACTTATTCTCTGTATGCTGCAAACTGAGAGCTAGATTTCATGTTGTGACTTGTGGGCTCCTGGCTGCACATGAAATCTTCCCTCTTGTTTCCCTGTCTGAAATAATATCGTGTCATTCTAAAATACTTTATAATACAGGTTTTAATCAGATTAATGTAACTAAAGGAATTCTAGCTTACTTGGCCAAAAAAGTGTATAGCAGTTAGTGCCATAATACTACTTGAATTTGTGATCAAAATTTTATTATGGACTCTAATTTGATGTCTGCAACCTCACATTTTTAAAAATAGACATCAGAAATACTGAAAAGCCTTATTTTATATTTTTAAAATTTTTGGCCACTGTGCATATGCAATGTGTATGAAAGGAGTTGTTAAACATTAAAAAAGGAGTTTTCTCCTTTAATTTGCATAACTGCATTTTTCTCCCTTGTAGAAGCTTGCATTACTTAAAAGTAAGACCAATTAAGCTTTCTGAATTAAAACCAGTTTTGGCTGGTTTTAAACAGTAACACAGATAGCTGGGATAAAGTAATCATGTGCTAATGTTAGGACTGAGAATCCCATCCCCCATGCGGCTTTGCATGGCTGGACAGGTAAATTACTTAAAAATATCTGTTCAGATTCCTGTGAACTGTAAAAATACTAATGGGCTAAATCATCCTGTTACACTGGAAGTGTAACTGGAAGTGACTGGAATTGTCGAAAATAATATGAAATAGCTTCAGATAGTTACAAAAGACAAAAACCACACATTAGCCTATTACTGTAATTTCAAACAAGCCAGAACTGCCCAAGGGAACTCCTTGCATATCTTTAATTTGGAGAACTGGGGATTGTCCACTAGCTTATTTGGCTGTTCTGTGTGCACTTTCCATTAGACAGTTCTGCAGCTAAATGTTCATAGTGCATGATCTTAATGTGAATTGTAATCAAAAATTACAAACTCTAAAACTGTTTACAGTAGTGTGCTGGTTTGGGCTGAAGTAGAGTTAATAGAGTTCAGACTGAAAACCTCTGTTTCCTTAAGTCTGGTTTTGAGGACTGTGTCTACCAGTTTATTGGATTGTTGATAGAGATTTACCAGTCTAAGCTGAAGCACTGCTTAATTGTAGTTAATGGAAAAGCACATTACTTTATTTTTCTTGAGGGTTTGGTTTTTTTTATAATGGCAGGAAATGTGGGAAGTGGCAAATAAAGAAATGCCTAGTATTAAGCCATTGTTTGATTTTTATGTTTTTTCTTGTTAAGGTTCCTTTGGACAGATGAGGGGTCCCCAGCCAAACTATGGAGGAGCCTATCCAGGGGCACCAAATTATGGAAGTCCACCTGGACCACCACCTCCACCAAAACGCTTGGATCCAGATTCCATTCCTAGCCCTGTAAGCTTACTTGTTGTTCTTCCAGTGTAACTCTTCCATGGTGTCTTTGCATAAAGCAACTGGTGAGGACCAGAGCTGAAAACAGGTTTCTCATTCCGAGGAGCATCAGTCTGTTTTCCTGCTTATGTTTCTCTTCTATCCACCTTCAGTCTTTTGTGATGAACAAGCCCAGAGGCAGTATTTTTCTTGGTGACTAAAGAAAGGCACTGCATATGGAAATTACTGCTCTAATTCCTCAGGTCTTTTTCTGTACTGTGTTATCTTTTGAGAAGCCTTGAGGGCTTTGATTAAACTTGTTTCTCCATTTCTGGATTCTTGCGTAATGACTTTCTAAGGTGGACTAATTTCAGGTTTTGAGGTGACAGTCTGTGAACTGTGTGATCTATGTTTAAAGTATGGTTAGTAGGAGGTGATTGTAGTGCTTTTTCTATAATCTGTCATAAAGTTGGTTTGTGTTTTTTTGAGTCATGAAGTCATGATGCTACATCAGTCAAATATGCACAGCTTCTCAAACAGATTATCTTTCAGAGTGGAGGTTCTGGGACAGGATATGCAGTTATATGTAATGGTTAGCAATAATGAGTAATATTAGACCTGGTGGTATTGTTGCCACTAGTCTACTGTGCTGTTCCTTCCACTGCTCTTGATGCTGTTTCTGTACTTCAAAACTATGAAAATAATGTAGTCTTGAGTTAGATCAGAACTAATGTTATTCAGAAGGAGCTTCTATTTTTAAAAGATTACCCTTTAGGTTCCAGGTTTACTTAAAGTTTACTATTGTATTTTTTTCATAGAATATAAATCTTTAATTGCTTGTCTGCCTTTCTTCTTTTCCACTAAATGAAATCTCAAATGGCTTGTGTCAGTTGCCTTCATGTTAGCATGTTCTTAAAGCATAAATCCTCAGTTTCTAACCAAAATGAGCAGGTGAGCCACTGCCTCCATTAGCAAGGTGTTCAGAGCCAAGCCCAATATTCTGCAAGACTGGTTTTGGAATCAGTGTATGCTGCTGAAGCTGATGTGGGCTATTGCATGAACCAGTATCTAAATGTATCTAATTCCAGTGTTACAGGTTTGGGTAGAGAGAAGTAACACTGTTACTTTTTGGTTTATTATTCTCTTTTTTTTTTTCTCTGCGACACTCTTATTTCTTATTTAAAAAAAAAAGCAACTTAATGAGCTGCCACCCCAGCAGAAACCCAGGCACAGAATAGACCCAGATGCAATTCCTAGTCCAGTAAGTGCTGTATATATGTCAATTGTAGTCTGTGTGTTGGTGACCATCTGTGCATGCCTGAAACCTGAACTTCACCTTACTAACCCTCCATCATTAATCTTTTACCCTTTCCTTGCTATCTTCTGCTTGCCTTATCAAAATGAGTAACATTACACCACACGAGGTTGTTAAAATCTACTGTAATGAATGGTGAGGCAATAGAAAGCAGTGTTTCAGAAACAGATCATGAAGAATGTCTCCCCTTCACTTTGTCTGATCTTTAGGATATTGCCTCCAGCAGATTCCACTTGGCATTTTCAGTGTAAGCCAGTAGTATAACTACTATACAACTTGTGTCTCATGTCAGCATGCACACAGCATGAGCTGTTGTAGCCATGTTTTCTACCATGTTTTGATCAGAATTTGATTACTGTTCTTATTGATATACCAGTACTGGGCTAGTGCTCTGGAGTTCTAAAATTGCAGATGAACTGGAGTTTTTAAAATGTTAATTCCTGGTACAAATCTTCTAGTATAAGGCATGGGGAGGTACAAACATTCTTTCATTATCTGTGCCCATGCATAACCATTAAATTTTGAATTTTAAAATTTAATGTTTATGTTGGAGAATCTTACCTAAAGAAAGAAAAAAGCAGCTACCTTTTGGATTGGAAGACAAAAAAACAACTTTTGGGATTTTGTTACTCTGTGTCACTTCTTCCTCATATAGTCAAAGTTCATAATTTTACAGGTACCAGTGGTGAGATCGCCAACATCAGTCAGCCTGTAGACTTTTGAAATGAGACTGGATTTATTCTAGAGTAGTCACTGAAGCTATGAGAAGCTCTTTGCTGGCAGCTTGCAATCTGTAGTGAGAGGGTGGAAGTTCTGCTATACAAACTCTGAATTTCAGAATGTTCTCTGGGCAAAGGCAGGTGTGTTTGATGGCAAAATAAGAGCAGAAGAATGATTGCTAGCTTTAATTCTTTCATTCAGTCACCACTATGGAAATGTAGTTTGAACTGTGTACAAATACAAAGGTCAGGGAATATTTTAGCTAAGTAAAACTATTTAATATATTTCCATTATCTTAAGCAAATTTGCAGTTGTGAAGAATTTGAAATACCAATAAATTTAAGAATTTTACAGGCTTTGAAGTTTGATTCATTGACGAGTCTATTGAAATTTCACTTTCCACATTCCCAGAATTCAAATCACAAAACCTTGAGCACCACAAAGTAATGAAGACTTCCACCTGAGCTTGCAAGCCATCTGTCTTTAGGCCAGAGTTACAGTGGTTAGAAATAAAGACATGCTATGAAAACAGTGGGACCATAACAAAAAGAAAAAGCCAGGTTACCTATAGGATTTCAGCTTGAGGCTTACAGAAACTTCTAATTCTTATTTGACTAGAACTGTACGGGCAATGCTACCACAAATTCCATTCTTGATCTGAGTTTGGCTTTTTATGAGTTCAGATCAGACTTTAAAACACAAAATATGCTCCTATTAAGAATACTTGGGGGAAAATACTATTTGCAGTTTGTCATTTATTGTTAGTCATTAAGTACTATTTGAAATCAAACTGAGAGGTGACTGCTTGACAAAATTTACTTGCTTTTCCTATTTTTAGAGATAGTAATGTTTGCCTCAGGTTCCCTTTTCACTGCCTTAGAGATTTTTTATGTTACAGTACTTTGAAACCAAGCCTCCATAATAACATGGTATTTTCTGTCACAGATTCAAGTGATTGAAGATGATAGAAATAACCGTGGGTCAGAACCATTTGTCACTGGAGTGAGAGGGCAGGTCCCACCTCTTGTTACTACAAATTTCTTGGTCAAGGATCAAGGTAAACTCTTTTTCTTTTCCTTAACAAACAGACAAACAAAACACAAATCCCAGAGAGTCGGTGACAGAACTGTGTCTTTAAAGGAAACATGTGCTTTACCAACAGAAGCTTAATTTCAGGTCCTGAACTCAATTTAGATCTTCCTGATTGTTTGATAGCTAGTAACAAATTTCCAGGTAAAAATGTTTTCCAAGGCAGATACCTTGGACCAGCATTAACAGGGATATCAGAAAGCAACAAATGAAGCCTCTTCTGTAGAGCTTTATAAAAAAACATTTAAGAACTGAGATCTACTACAACATCATTAAAATTGGACTGGCAACTGTATTTTTTAAAATTAAGAGGGATGTAAATTGGTCTGAGGTTCCGTAGAGAGGAGGTATTTAATCTTTTAATTGCTGACACTTTTTTTGAGTTTTAAAGTTCCAGAAAAAAACTTCAGAATCTGATTCTACAATCAAATATTTTATTCTTCAGCCAAAATTACAACACAAAGCAGTAGAAATGTTTGAGTGGAGTTTTCCGTCTGCATTATGTTTTAGTCTGTGACTATATGAAGCAGAAATGCCTTTTTATAGGTTTAGATTGGCAGGGAGTCAAGTTCATTTGTTTTAAGGTCTTTTATTACATGTAGTTAACCATGAAGAGGTACTTTTTTTGGAATTCAAGTTTCCCTAGATTAAAACTGAATATTTAGCTAAGCTCTTAGTGTGTGTGGCTTAATAACACAACTTAAGGTATCTTTGTTTCTGCTCTTGAATATAAACTTAATTTGTACTGAAAATTGTGGGGCTTTTTTATTTGTTCCCCAGGTAATGCAAGCCCCCGCTACATCAGATGCACATCTTACAATATTCCCTGCACCTCTGACATGGCCAAGCAATCCCAAGTTCCCCTGGCTGCCGTCATAAAGCCGCTGGCTACTCTGCCACCCGAGGAGGTGAGAGCCGTGCGTGGAGTTAGGTGTGCTGTGTGCACACTGGGCAGGAGGGTGCTCTCAGGTGTCAGCATTTAACAGGTGTGTTTAGAAGGCATATTTAGGTAATGAAGACCAGGTAAACACTGATTCTCCAACAAGTGTGCAATAGATAGCGGTAAAGCAGAAGAATGTTTAATATTTTTACTGCCATGATAATTCCACCTTTTTTACAGTAGCTGTCAAGCAGTGTGACTAAATGGCCAAAATACTAGGATGGTCACAAAGGTGTACACTTCCAGCTGATCTCAGTTTTTTTCTTCGTCTAAAGTATTTAAATGGTTGCTAATCGTAGGTATTAAATCTTTTCCAGAATGCCAGATTGTGAAATTGGGTGAGAATGTATGATACAGCACTGGTTCAGCTGTCTAATATGCATGTACATGCAGAGGACTGTGTGGGATGACAGCACAGCACTGAGTACTGAGCACTGCTGAGGTGCACTTGTATTTCTGCTCTTTATCTTTGCAGCTCTTATTTCCTTCTAGGTGTAATGTGTGACTGTTGAGCCTTTTACGCACTCATGTTTGGTTGCTGTAAACGTGAAAGCTCAGAGGCTTTTACAGAGTTTAACTTTTTCTTAAGTAGTCTGAGTACTCTGGCTACTGTGTAGTGTTAGCATGCTTGGAGCAGTGACATGAAGACAAAGAGGCTTGTTAAATTTGAATACATATGTTTTCAGTGTTCTGTGCCTGTTTTAACCTAAGTGTAGCATCTGCTGAGGAAAGCAATTTCCTCTGGTCTTTTAAGGGTGTTTTTCTCTTGTTGCATTTCATTAGTGTTCCTAAACTATGGTTTGAATTTTAAAAACTGGTTTATGATAAAATTGATCTGTGGCTGAACACAGTAGTTGAATAAGGTCTTACTTGAGAAATTTGGAGGCTTGTGGAGTTACACATTTTCAGAGAAACTTTACAAATAATAGCTCTTTGGTCTCCTGGTGTGTTTATGCTTTGAACAAACACTTGTGGTGTCCAGAAAAAAAAAGTCTAGAATTGGAAAATTGCCTTGGAGACCAGTTAGCTTCTAGTATTTGGGATTCTTTATAGCAAGGGTAAACTCAGTGGAGAGGCCCTTCCAAGACTCAGCTGTTCAGAGCAACAAGACTGTAAATAGAGCTCAAGCTTTACATACAAGTAATGAAAGAATAAATGTTTCATGGAAATAATATCTTATGAAACTAAAGTATTCAGATAAATTTAGGATGTATAAAAATTCAGCCAAATCCATCCTGATTGCCAAATCTGGGGCCTTTGCCCAATGTTATGCACTGTTCAGAAAACCAAGCTTGATGTTTTGGAAAGAAGTGTCTCTGTCTTCTGGGAGTAAGTGGTTAATGACAAGTTATGTATAGTGCTGCCTGTTCCTAGCACCCTTGTAATTTGTTTGCATGTTACTTAGGGAGAGGCTGAGGAAGAGAAAATTGTGTTAGTGGTCTTGAAGTACAATACCAACACTGCCTGCCAATCAGAAAACTTGAAAATTTGTTTCCTCTGAAGAGGTCAGCCTGGGCTGTAGGAAATGAGAAATGCCGACTGCAGAACCATTGTACTACCATTAAATGATTGGTGGAGTTAAATGAAAAGACAACACATCTGTGGCATGAAGAGGAAAGTGACTGGAGCGTTTGCTCCTCTTCTGCTCAGGGAATGTGTTTTCTCTTAAACATGACCGTGGATTTAGGGTAATGAAAAGAATTAAGACCAGACACCTTTACTGGCAGAAAATTTAAAAACAAGTAGTTAAATTTTTGAGCCAAGTTCTCAGTTACAAAAGGTGCTTTGTACTATGTATGCAGCTTATAACTTGCATGAGTTCTGTCTCAATCATTTTAAAGTGCTTCCTGCTCATTCTGTTGAGAAGCTGCAGAAGTTGCCAAGCATCTTATTCTGGTTTGGGTGCAAAAAGAGCATTATAAGTAATAGTTCAAAAATGGTGTCACTATGTAAGAGTTTTGAGGACTTGCTGTACAGTGGGGTTAAGACACTAAGAGCTTGTGGTTATAATGTATTTCATGATGGAGTTTAAAAATAAATCTTATCAGATGGAATTTTTTAAAGTAGATACTCTATATTCTTTAATATATGAAATGCAATGACTGGCTTTGCTTTTGTCAAAAAGCTTACTTTTTACAAGGGGAAGAGATAAAAGGTGAGGAGTAATTTTGAGTCTTTTGTGTTCACTTGGGATACATTTGGTAGTGCAATGTGGTCGTGTTCCTCAAGCAAGCTACTGGCTAGGTGGGACAGCCCATTAATGACTCTAGCCCTCAAAATACTGCTGTGCTAGAACTTGAATTGAAAAGCACTTAAATACTTGTTCAGGCTTCCCACATCCCCTGCACTCTCTCCCACAGCTGCCAAATGCTAAATCCTATGCTGTGTACAGGGAGATTGAAATGACAATGCAGAGCTTAAAACTTTCTCATCATCATGAGAGCTTTCTTTTAATGTTTTTTCTCTCTTGCTTCCACAGACCCTTCCTTATTTGGTAGACCATGGAGAATCTGGTCCTGTCCGATGTAATAGGTGCAAAGCTTACATGTGCCCTTTTATGCAATTCATTGAAGGTGGAAGGAGGTTCCAGTGTTGTTTCTGCAGCTGTGTCACTGAGGGTAAGGTTCCTTCTGGAAATCTCTCTGGGCTCTACTGGAAAAGTCTTTGGACAAGATCTACTGGAAAGGTCTTTGTCATGTTATGATAATTTATAATGAATACTGTGATTCAGTATGTGTCTACTAGTCTTGTAAAAATTATTGGAAGGCATGTTCAGTGTTCAGTTCTGAAATTGTGTTCAAAAAGGTGCTTTCGTGTTGTAGTATTGTAGCAAATTTTTAATAGGAGGTATTTGTAGCAAAATGCCTGGTGGTTTTTTAAAAAGACTATTGTATTTTCTTAGGGTATTTCAAAAGTACAGGATTTTTGAAGAGACTGAGATATAAATCTAGTCAGTAGCATGTGTTAGGATTTTGTTTCCTCACCAAGCCTTTTTTTGTCTCACTAACACAGATGAGATTGCAGTTAAATCTGCTACAGCTGAATAAGAGTGCTCAGTACAGGCCAGTTAATATTAGTTGCTCTTCTAAATTCGTGCAAAATATGCTTCCTTTTAAGCAGAAGTCCCAATGAGCTGCTCATAGCATGACATTGTAGATTTGTTTTGAAGGCACAGTGGAGTGTAAGGTACAACAAACTTTATGGTGATGTTTTCAGTGTTCCACTTGGTAGCACTGGTGGCTTTTAATGGACTGTTCTTACTGCCTCAGTTACGCTGTACAACTGTTCGTACTAACCAAAATGGAGATTACAAAACACAGTTTTGTCTGGTGATTTTCTGTCTGCATACACTCCCTGTCCTGCTTACTCAGCAGCTGTATGAAGGGCTGTACCTGTAACAACTGAGCAGAGGCAGAAAAGGGAGGGATGCTGAGAGGCTGTTCATGAAAGCAGTACTGTGAAAACACAATGTAATTGCACCTAAAATTTGAGAACAAATTTTGTTTTCTGATGCCATCAGGCAGTTAGCTTGTATGGGATATATGGGATATAGCTCTTGGAGACAAGAGTGATAGATGCTTATATATAGTCTCAACGATATCACTTTTTTTTCTTTTGAATTTCTGAAACTTGGAATATTTAGAATAATTTAAATGTGGTAGATAATGTAATTCCAGGTAATCTCATTTTAATCTCCCCTGGAGCTGTGTAGACAGCTGTATAGAGCTATATAGACAGCTATAGCTGGAATAAATTTTGTCACCCGAGAGTTCTGCAGGAGGGAGTGTCTGTCATGGTAGTTCTTGGGGCACAAAGGAAATACTTTGTTTCTGCAGTGACTTTGTAGGCAAAAATTTAGCTTAACTCCCATTTTATTTTCTGATACCTTGTACCAGCACAAACGTACTGGGTGCTGGGCATGTAGTTGCACTTTTCCACCTACTTAATCCACTGTAAGAAGTACTCTGTCTATTCTGATAAAAAGATTATGGGAGTCTCTGCACGCGAGAGTGCCTGGCGGCTTTACTCTTGTGCAGCACAGGAAGGGAAGGAAAAACTAACTTATATAACAAAATAAGAAGCTCAATATTTCAAGCCTGACTTGAGTCAGTAATGCTGTAACCTGTAGTTTGCCTCAAACTCTCTTCTAAGTAATTTGTTAATACTTATATGGGATGTTATATTTTTCCTTTGGACTAGATCCTTCAGAATAATCCTAAAGAAATGTAAAATGAGAAGGGAAAGGAGATTCAAGAGAAGTATAACAGTAACTATACTGTGTGCTGTCTGGTGCATGAGACAAACTGGAATAAGTGTATGGTTTTTGCTTTAATCACATTCTTAAATTGCTTTAATATTTTTTAGTACTTGCGTGCTAGCCCAGAGTGCTAGTTCACTCTCCTGGAGTTTTGTTTGGACCAACTGTTGTCATGTTGGCTCCCTAGTCACAGTGTTTATTATGGGCATATCACTGACCTTAATGATTTTTCCTTTCCCAGTGCCACCTCACTACTTCCAACATTTGGATCATACTGGAAAGCGAGTAGATTTCTATGACCGACCCGAGTTATCACTGGGGTCGTATGAGTTTCTAGCAACAGTTGACTATTGCAAGGTACAGTAGTATGTTTTTATTGCTGTATTCATTTTGCTTTTAAGTAAAAAGACAATTTTCTTAAAAGTAAGAAAGACATGAATTGTCTGGGGCTGATTTCTAGCTAGCAGAGATAATTAACAGCATTAACCTAACCCACTTTTTTGTGTAAAATAACATGCTTGTTTGCTAACTTAGGAAACCAGTGGAGGTCTTGATCACACATGACATAATAATAATATAATTTAATAGCTGTCTCTAATTTTTTTTCTGGAGCTATATAAGCAGCTGTAGCTGTGCTTACCTTAGGAATTCTGCAGAAAGGATTCTTGTGCAGTAGTCCTTGGCAGAAAAGGGAATCATAGGAGAGGTTCAATGCAAGTACAACAGTAACTACAATGTGCCACCTGTTCCCTAAGGCAGACCCTACCTATTGAACTCCAATTTCACATAAACCCATAGTGAATAAAAGCACAAGAATAGTGTGGAAATGTATATTTCAAAGTTGGTTTGATTTTAAATTAAAGATTTAAATAATAATTAATTTCTAAGGAATAGGGAAATATGTGCAATGTATTTATTCAAGCAACTTATATCTCTGCTGAAATATTATACTGAGAAAATAGATGCCTAAATGTTGCAAGTTGATATTGGTTACCTTTTAATACCTCTGCTTTACTTTGAGTTAAGACAAAAACTCCAATTATTTTCTGACAGCATAAGAAGAATTTTGTATCAAACAAGATGTGATCTTCATAGCTTTTTTGAAAGTTCTTCTGTTTTGCTTTTGTTCTGAGTGCTTGTTCCAGTATGACCTATAGAGTTCAGAAAACTGTTGACTAAAACAAGTGTTTCATTCCCAGGAAAGCCTGATTTTTAAGAAG
Organism: Toxostoma redivivum; assembly: GCA_013397375.1. Classification (NCBI taxonomy): domain Eukaryota; kingdom Metazoa; phylum Chordata; class Aves; order Passeriformes; family Mimidae; genus Toxostoma; species Toxostoma redivivum. The sequence continues at coordinate 86,396 of VXBI01010007.1, forward strand.
GGAAAGTTGTAATCCTTGGAGGGGAGAATCTTTTACTTTATATTGATGAAATCACCTATGACAAGTCTGGTCGTGTTCCAAAGCCTTGAGAGCTGGCAGAGATCTTCCCTGTCTACTTTTCCCATCTTAGTCATGTAAATGGATTATTTAGTTGTAACTCTTCCTGTTTGATCAGGAATTTAGTACCAGTCCATTTCAAACATAGTATGATTACATGTCTGTTAGTTGGAAAAGGATAGGAGAGTGAGCTGAAGAAACAAGCGCTGCTCATGCTTGCAGAGGTACATGAAAGCAGCATTGATTTGTCTGTGTTAGGGAGCTGTTACATGATCTGCATTAATAGTGTTATTTCTTCCCTCTCTTCTACAGAATAACAAGTTTCCTAGTCCACCTGCTTTCATTTTTATGATTGATGTGTCTTACAATGCTGTGAAGAGTGGCTTAGTGAGGCTAATATGTGAAGAATTAAAGTCACTCCTAGATTATCTGCCCAGGTAGGTATATTGTGGACTGTAGTCAATGCAAATGGGGGCTGCTGTTACTTTTTCTCTTGAAAAATGCTAGAAATATAAAAATTATTCAATAATCCTGTCAAGCTTTTCTTCACAAAAAAGCCAAGCAAAACATCTTTCTTGATACCCTTCTATGTGAAAATAAATTTTACTTCCTTTCATTTTCCCCCTAATACGTTGGTTATGTGCAATGGTTTATTTGTCTTCTTGGATGTGAAGGCAAGTATGTCTCTTACAGGGAAGGGAACATGGAGGAATCAGCTATTCGAGTAGGCTTTGTCACCTACAACAAAGTGTTACACTTCTATAACGTGAAGAGCTCACTGGCACAGCCACAAATGATGGTGGTCTCAGATGTGGCAGATATGTTTGTGCCACTCCTTGATGGTTTTCTGGTGAATGTGAATGAGTCCAGGACAGTTATTGCCAGGTAATATAATATAAATTGATTTACAATGTGTGTAGGAAAATACTTGTTTGGTAGATTCACATGTTACGTGCTTAATTATCATGTTAAGTCACTCTGTGTATTTTAACTTACTATACTCCTTGAGATTTAGCTGGCACAGCAGGATGGGGAAATTGAAGGGCTAAGTGATTATTTAGCTCATAGTCTAGCATGGCAGAAAGTGTATATAAGGGGAATAAGTGTAGAAGGGCATTTTTAGGGAGGAAAAACAGACAAACAAACAAACAAAATCCAAGCCAAAAAAAAACTCTACCTAAAGTAAAGCCACACAACTAAAGTGATGCAGTGTGAAAGCTGTAAGAATGCTTACTCCCTGTCCTTAAGTCAACTGCTTAAATAACTGCAAACTGAGACAACAGAGGTGTCCAACTTTGGTTCTGTGTAGAAAACAAGTAAGTGAGATAGAGAAGATAACAGCTGAAAGGAGAGAAAGAAGTTAGCAAAGTTTTGGCAAACTATTTACCATGGTACTTGAACTGTAATTAATCTGTGGTGTGTAGCTAACTACATTTTGGGAAATAGACCTGGAATTGCATGCTCTTAGAGAAAATTTCTAGCCTGCTTTTGAATGCATTAAACAAGCCTAAGTACAAAACTGTGGACTAAAGCTATTAATCTTTGAGTAGTACACAAGATGCTTGGCAAATAGAGGCCAAATGTAACTAGTATTTCCTAAGAATTTACTTACCTTTGTGTGTTGGAATGCATTAAAAGAAAAGAAATACAGAAGAGCTGTAGAATAGGAATCAGTTGAGGCTACAGAAGGCACTGAGGATATGGATGAAAGAAGCCAATGCCGAACAATACAGCATTTTTTTCACAGATGAGTTACCAAATATTGTAAAATTATGCAAATTTATAGATGTGTTAGGGACTTCTGTTTAAACCACCTCATTCTTACAAATCATCAATTACAACTGTGTGGCTTTTCTTACTAAATGGGATCTTGAATTAATATTTTTTTTTCCTTGTTCTTTGCTAGTTTGCTGGATCAGATTCCAGAAATGTTTGCAGACACAAGAGAAACAGAAACTGTTTTTGCACCTGTGATTCAAGCAGGGCTGGAGGCGCTGAAGGTTAGTAAATGCATTTTTATGACAAATGGTTTTCAGCCAAGTACTCTGAAGTTCATATTCTGCTAACACACACTAATAAGACAATTCCAAAGATTTTCTAAGCTCCTTAGAGTAGATGCACTACATGTAGGGAGTACTTGGCTCTTTCTTGAAGTGCATGAACCTTCTGTTTTATGCAGCTATCTATATGTTCTTTACCCAGTTCTTTTTTTAATAATATTTTTCAAAGTGGAAGAACATGGCTTTCTCTCAGTTGTCTGTCTGGGTTTTGCTTTAAACATTTTACAGAACCTACAGGAAAAAAAAGACCCTCCAGCATTAAAAAACCAGGTGCTGAAGTCTGTTAAATCTCATGGAGATATTCTGTAGTTTGGTGTCTTTTTAATCCTGTACTCTGGTAGAATCTTAAACAAAAGGAGAGAATATCATCAGTTGAAGTTGTCTGCAACAATGTGCTAACCAAGTAAACTTTCCCTAAAGTTCTTCCATTCTAGTACTTCATCCAGACATAACTACATGCATGGTTTAACTCTGACTTATATCTACTGATCAGATTGATTGCCTGTATGTCTTCACCCCAAACTGTTGACACAGGTCTATTTGCCTGTCACATCAGAGAATTATTTTAGTTGGATAAGACTTTCACAGTAAGCCCAGCCTTTAATCCAGTACTCCCAAGTCCTCCACTAGACCACGTTCCTAAGTGACACTTCTACACATCTTTTAAATGCCTCCAGGGATGTTAACTCCACCACTTCCTGGGCAGCCTGCTCCAGTGCTTGACAACTCTTTCACTGAAGAAGTTTTTCACAATATCTAATCTAAAACTCCGCTGCTGCAACTTGAAGCCATTTCCTCTTGTCCTGTCCCATATTAAATGAGAGAGGAGGCTGACTCCCACCTGACTACAGCCTCTTTTCAGGTAGTTATGGAGTGCAAGATCACCTCCCCCGAGCCTCCCTTTTCTCCAGGCTGGACAACTCGAGTTCTCTCACTCACTCCTCAAGCAAGAATTGTGCTTCAGACCCTTAACCAGCTCCATAGCCCTTCTCTGAACATGCTACAGCATCTCAGTGTCCTTGTAGTGAAGGGCCCAAAATGCCTCATCAGTGCTGCGTACAGGGAGAATGATCCTTAAAAGTCTCTCTTAAACTCAGTTTTTGTTACAGTTGTTCAATCAGGATATAGTAAAAATTGCTAATTGGCTTCTTACATACTGCATGTGTCAGAGAAAGTAACCTATTAAACATTAGTGTTGACATAGGGTGTTGGTTTTAAATTGCTGATCTCTTGAAGCTCAGATTACAAAATTCTTTGCCATTTCTGTGACTTTTTTCCACAAATTCAGTAGCTGCAAACCAGGGAAGAAGACAGTGCAACATGTTTGCACAACACCTTTCATATCTGGGTCCTTACAGTTCTGTCTCCTTGGAGAAAGTTCTTTTCTCCCTGCTGTGGAATTAGCACAAATCCAGTAGAACTCAAACTGGCTCTTCTGTAACTGACTGGTAATTTGTGCTCCCTCCCTTGGACACCAGTCACATAACCAAGTGACAGTGAGCCTGTGAGTCTGGTAGAGTCACTCTGACTTTAAAAGAGTGATGAGGTTGTTTGAATGTTTGTTCTTGAATCACAGCTTCCCTTACAGTTCTTGTAAATATTTCTAACCTCTGTTATTGTACTCACTTTCCTGCAGGCAGCTGAGTGTGCTGGCAAGCTCTTCATTTTCCACACCTCTCTGCCCATCGCAGAGGCTCCAGGAAAGTTAAAGAACAGGGATGATAGGAAACTGATCAACACAGATAAGGAGAAGGTAATAATGGTTCACATAGTCATTACATAAGGATGTATATTTTTCTCTTTATGTAATAAAATAACTGAAACAGCATTTAAAAAATTACAAGGATAGCACATACTGTAGCTGTCCCAGCTAATAGCTTTCCATTACTTTTTAAAATAATATTCCACTTTTATCTTCTTTTCCCAAGCAGGGCTATGGAGACTTGACATTGTAAGGGACAGCTCTAGTCTGAGAACAACAAGAGTTAGCTCTAGATTGTTACACAGGGTAAAATACCAAATCTGGGTTAAAGTAAATGTGCTGAATTTACAAGTAAAGCAAAAAGTGTAGTAATTTTCATAATAATTAACAGTTCTTCAAAGGCAGAATCGGGGAGAGCTTAGATGTTTCTACTTTCCCTGAAGAAAGACTTAAAGTATAAAAGAGTATTGACTGGGATTATAAACTGGATCTCACTTTCCTTTTCCTGCACAAACTTCTGATGTCATCTCTGATTTCCTTTCTTAGACTTTGTTTCAACCACAGACGAGCTTTTACAACAACTTGGCCAAGGACTGTGTGGCCCAGGGCTGCTGTGTGGATCTGTTCCTGTTTCCAAACCAGTATTTGGATGTTGCAACTCTGGGTGTGGTACCTTACCAGACAGGAGGCTCCATTTATAAGTATGCATATTTCCAGGTAGGAGCAGCATTGGCTCAGGAATAATTGTTTAGCTGAGAGTTCTTTTTTTCATAGTGGGAACCATAATGAAGAAGTACTTCTTTGGTTGTAAATGGCTACTTAAATTTCAAGATAATCAGCAAAATTATTTAGTAGCTTTGTGTCTTTATACAAATATCTCTGTTAATAACCCATCAGGGAGAACTAGGCTGTTACCTCTTAGCACAAAATTTTATTAGCAGGCCACTGAGCCTGATATCATGGCTGACTTCTAACGCAAGACTCCAGGAGGTAGTATCTGATTTTAAATTACTTCATGGTTTATGAAGCCAGTCTGATTTATGGAAGTGTGAAATTTCAATTACTGCTTGCCTTCTAGCTGGAGACAGACCAGTACAGATTCCTGAATGACTTGAGAAGGGATGTCCAGAAAGAAGTGGGATTTGATGCTGTAATGAGAGTGCGCACAAGCACAGGTGGGTGTTAGCATGGAGGAATCTTAATAAATTGACTGATTCAAGTATGTGTCATGGGAAGAAAGAAATTCTCCTGTAATTTAAAACACATGGTGACTAGGCTATCCCAAAAGCTCTGCTAAAGCTTTTGAATTGTAAGACTTTTGTTGAGACTGCAAAGATCCCTGCTGAAATCTGTGAGGATAACTTGGTGTCAGGGTCAAAAGGATGGCTGTCTTGGTATTCTGTTGAAAATGGTGGTTCATGTTGGGTTTTTCCCTCTTTTAGGTATTAGAGCAACTGACTTTTTTGGAGCTTTCTATATGAGCAACACAACCGATGTAGAGATGGCAGGTCTGGACTGTGATAAAACAATCACAGTGGAATTCAAGCATGATGATAAATTGAGTGAAGACAGTGGTGCACTGCTTCAGGTGAGGAGGAGGCTTTATAGAAGAAGTGAGCTGACAGTTGAACTGAATTATTAGATACTTCTTCAAGGAATTGTTTGTTCTTTCTTTCTGCATCTTACCATACCCTTCCAGCATACTTGTTTTGAGGGTGACCTACACTGCTCCAAACTAGTCTTATTTTCTAAAACCAAGTCCCTTAATACAACTGTTAAAATAGTTACTTGTTACCTTTCTTTGACTATGGCTCTTTGCATGTACTTTTAGCTTATTGTTCAAGTCTTTTTTGTAGTTGCCTTATTAAAGTCCTAGCTTTTAATGAAGTATATTCTAACCCTGCCCTTCTTATTATCCCTTTCTCTATCTCCTGGCATTTTTGTCTCCTGCAGTGTGCTCTGCTGTATACAAGTTGTGCAGGACAGCGACGACTCCGCATTCACAACCTCTCTCTAAACTGCTGCACGCAGCTTGCTGACCTCTATCGGAACTGTGAGACTGACACCCTCATCAACTACTTGGCTAAGTATGGTAAGGGTTAATATGGAAATGAGAATTGCAGCCTCTAACTGCTGCTGAAATGCCTGTTTTGTCACCCAATGACACCTGTTTATTCTTCCTGCTTCAAATGTCGGGTGGCAGTTCTGATACTTTAGTCAGTTATGGGAAAGAGGATAAAGCTGTGATGCTTGTATTGCTGCTTAGGATGAGAGGTACAGATGGAGGGTGTAGGCTTATTCTTCATACAAATTCTTTTCTAAATGTTTCTAATAGCAGTTTGTATTGCCAACTGTCTAAATTCATCCTTGTATTTAGTTCATTCCTTAATTGTTGCAGAATTTTGTTCTCACAACAGGAAGTGGTGGCCCTTGTTCGTAGGCATGGGTTAAATGTTGTACACTTTATGCACTGTCCCCTATTTACCCTTTCTAGCTTGCAGTAAAAGCCTAGAAATCCAACAGAGATTAAAAGTTGTGTATGTTTATTGCCATTAAAATGAAAGAAACTATGAATTTTCAGACCATGAATGGAAGATAGCGTCTATAAAAGGAATTTTTATAGAACCCTGTAGTTTCAATTATGATAAGTATATTTTAAGTACATAGGAGATAGAGAGTTCAAGATTATGTAATGAAATGGAGTAAATGAGCTTCTTCAGGTTATCAGTAGGAATATATCGTCATTTTCCTAGAAGTTTGAAGCAGGAAGAATAAAGGTTTCCCTAAAAAATAGTTCTTTAGATTTCCTTTGTGGAACTAGTGTTGGGCTTTTGCTGTTCCTGAGCAATCACTTGACAGCAGTCCATCTCTTTCTTCTCTCTGTGCAGCATATCGTGGAGTCCTGAGTAGTCCAGTGAAGACTGTACGAGATGCACTGATCAACCAGTGTGCCCAGATCCTAGCCTGCTATCGAAAGAACTGTGCTAGTCCCTCCTCTGCTGGCCAGGTAAACTCCAGTGCCTTCACTTGAATCCCAGACTTGGAAGTTAAAAAGTGATTACAGCTTCTTCTCACTTAGCCTGCTCAAAAAAAGTCAATTCCTTTCCTCAGCAGAAATTTGCAAAGAGGAGACTCAGGAAAGTAGATACACTACTATGAGTAAAACTGTAGTTGAGAATGGCTTCTTGGACATCTATCTGGAGCCCAGGGAACACTGCCTGCTTCAGGGAAAGGTTTTATATTTCTTTTGCAGTCCATGATAGAAGTAGACTATTAGCTTTCACTCCTTACAGCTGTACCACACTTTGTTGGTTCATGGAAGCCTCATTTTGTCAAACATAAGCTTATTCAGCAAGACAGCTGACCAGCTTCTGTCTGCTTGTGACTTTTAGCTCATCCTCCCCGAATGCATGAAGCTGCTTCCTGTGTACTTGAACTGTGTGTTGAAGAGTGACGTACTTCAGCCTGGCCCAGAGGTCACAACGGATGACCGTGCCTATATCCGTCAGTTAGTGACATCCATGGATGTGGCTGAAACAAATGTTTTCTTTTATCCCAGGCTTTTGCCCCTGGTGAGTAATTCAAGATCTTCGTAGCACTTGAGGCTTGCTGTTGTTTCATTGACTCATCTTAAGGATTGGCATTTATATTTTATCAAGGGAAAGTGATTTGAGAAGTATTTGGGGATCTGCCATCTGTTGGGATATTTCACATTATTTTGCTTAGCATTACTGCATCTTGTGAATTTCTTGGGGGGATACTTTTTTTCTGAGCTGTAAGCCTATGACTAGTGGCAAAGAAGACACTTTTGACCCTTTCATAGTCTTTTTAAAAACTCCTAAATCTTACAACTTCTTGTAGTAATTTTCATCATTGCAAGGTAACTCTACGTACTGTTCTGACTTTTCATTACCATAGTTGCTGGAATAATACTAAAAACTAATTACATTCCTACTCCAGGAGGTGATATTTGAGCTTAAGTCTTTTCGCAGAAGCCTTATGTTCCCTTTTGCTGACTAAGAGTCTCTGAACTGCTTCTGTGTCACTTAGAGTAAGAAAACTAAGGAAGATGCTACTTCAGTCACAATTATTGCAGTCTTGAGAGTCCCAGAAATGAGAAAATCATTGGGGTCTTCATGGCAGAAATTCTCAAGACTTTGTAAGATGTTCTTGTTTTATAACCTTCGTTTTACTTTAATTTTATTCCCCTGTAAAACAGACCAAAGCAGATGTGGACAGCGAGTCCTTGCCAGCAGCCATTCGGAACTCCGAGGAGCGTCTTTCCAAGGGTGACATCTACCTGCTGGAGAATGGGCTGAACATCTTTGTGTGGGTGGGAGTCAGCGTGCAGCAAAGCCTGATCCAGAACCTCTTCGGAGTGTCATCCTTCAGTCAAATTAGCAATGCCTTGGTGAGCTGGATGGCACTGTGGGAGCTAGAGTCTCTTGTAGTCACCCAAAACTTAAAACAATGAGAAAGCCAGTAGAAAAAATAGTATTTCATTTTTCATAATAGAAACGAGAGAAGCACAGATGTGTGAAACTAGTGGAAATGTTGATAGTCTGGGCATGTCAGGCATGCCTTTTGCCTAGGTGTATTTGACAAGTCATATCATTAACAGTGAAGAGAACAGTTGATATTTAAATGGAATAAGTGGTTGAACTTCAATTCTGATTTCATGTTATATTCTCTTTTAAGTAGTTGACGTCAAAGAGATTGTATGCTAATGGGGGTTGATATTTCTCTACCCTTATACAGTAGGCCACTGCTGACTTCTGTTTAACATTGCTCTGCTTCCCAAGACTAATGGGGATTGGATATCTTTTGTTCCAGAGTACCCTGCCAGTCTTGGAAAACCCCTTTTCAAAGAAAGTGCGATCTATTGTTGATATGCTCCAAGGGCAGAGATCCCGCTACATGAAGGTAAAAATGTCCCCCATTTACAGCTTTACATTTACAGCCCCCTTCCCTCTTAGTAGAGTCAAATGATGCCTGGTAATGCTGCAGTCCTGAATTTACTCTTCCCAATCTCATAAATGTTATTCAAAGTTTTCAAGAATCTGAAAACAAATTTCACTAGTTTTGGAGTTTTGTGCTTATCATAGTTCTAAAACTTTTTTTTTTTCGTATCTATTACAATACACTACTATATGAATCACATATATCATATTTTTCTTCTGTTTAGAAAGAATTGAAGCTTAAGCTAGCTGACTTACAGAAGTCAAAGCACATAAGCCATGTATGCTGTGATTCTGGCAATCTTCGAGGTTTTGAGCATTTAGCTTTTTGTTCTATTTTCCCCATGAAGACTAATTCTAATTCTACCCACTGTTTGTTTTGTTCTTGTTTTGTTTGATTGTAGTTGATAGTTGTGAAGCAAGAAGATAAGCTGGAAATGCTGTTCAAGCACTTTCTAGTGGAGGACAAGAGCCTGACTGGGGGGGCTTCATACGTGGACTTCCTGTGTCACATGCACAAGGAGATTCGGCAGCTACTGAGCTAGAGGAGTGAGTGGTGCTAGAACTCAGCAGTGACATTTCAGTCTCCACTAATGACCTGATCAGAAGGCCCAGCGCCCTCAAAAAGGACAACATAGAAATCTGTACAATTCCATAATTTTTAATACACATTGCATAAGCAGAAATCCTTTCAACATTTCCCAATCCCGTATGAGAGATGAAATATTTTCCTGGTGAGGGCTAAAAAAAAAAAAAAGGCCTTTGATACCAGGTCTTTTATTTGCATCTAAATTGTTTCCTGTGCTTGGCAGGAGTTCACCCCCCACCCCCCCCATGCTCGCTAATCCTGTTGTAATGAATGTAGGGTTTTTTTCAGTTCACTGTACATGATTCAACATCGGGTGAAAGAGCGATAACTCTTCAAAACTTCTGGTAGCTGCTGTGCATTTGTGTGGGTGCGTGTGCATGCTCCAAGTGTGAAGAGGATGCACAGGTGGGGAGGACGAGGTCAGGTGATGGGAGCTGGAGCAGCCAAACATTTTCACTCCTCTAAAGAGGGAAACATAATCTGTTGGAGCACAGATGTATCATGTGGCTTCTGAACCAGAAAGCCATGAAAAATGAAATGAGTGGTAAGCCAGGAGGCAGCAGGGCAAACTTCTCTCCACAATCTTCCCTGTACCATAAGTTGCTGTGCAGAACTGTAATGGAGTAATCAATATTTAAGTGGGCAAAATTCGACAGCTTCTGAACAGTGTAGGGGTAGAGACGGTACTTCCTGTTGGCATGTGTGGTGACTCCTTCCCTTCTTGTTGCACTGCTCTGTATTGTCCTACTCAATCCATGTTCCATGACGTCTCCTGCAGAGTTTACCTGTCTGTCAGATGGTGGTGGGAACAAAAGCTTCTTAACCTTAAGCAGAAAATACTTTTAACAAGGTGATGGGGGACTGTGTAGGACTTGGATGATAAGGAAGTGGCCATTTTCAACCATATTTTTGTGAATCATAGCAAACAAGCGGGAATTTGATTGATACTGACGTGAATTTGAGATCGCTGTGTACCCTGGAATACAAGGAAGGGGATACAAAACCTTAAGATTTAGACTGTACTGTAAGAGGTATTGCAAGTACCTGATTTTGGCTATTGACAGCACCTGGGCCATAGCAAAGAGTTTCATTACTGGATGTTTGTACCCTCCACATTCTATCTACTGATCAGCTTGCACAAAATCTTTTATAAGCCTGTTTGTTAAACTAAAATACCTCAGACAGATTAATCCATCCACTTTGGCTGCTCTGCTGTTCCATTTTGCAAGGGTGGATGAGAAGACTCCTATGAAGAGGGAGCTAGTGTAATCAAATTCAGAATTCTAAGGGCTTCGTTTATTCACTTTTGAAAAGGGGCTTGTATATTTTAACTTGAACACTTAACAGGTGTTCTTCCAATACCCAGGAGTTTAAGCTACCAATAGCACTAAAAGTGAAAGGAAGAATGTGGATGGATCACAGAACATGTTATATGGGCTTGATATTTCATAGGAAAGTCCTTGTTAAGATCAGAAAAATATCTGGCTGTGGTTTTAGTTCCGTGTCCTGTAGCATGTATATAAATCCATTTTTCTTCTAATGCTGCTAGTTTGTCTTCCCTCCCATCACTACACAGAAAGGGGAACATAAAAATTGTAATGGAGAAACTCTTTCAAGATGTAGTTGACAGAACTTTCAGCGGTTTTGTATGAATGTGGCTGACTTTTTACTCCACGTACTGCCTCCAACCAAAAAATCTAGAGGACTTTTAGTGAGAGGGGGAAAAAAAGAACTTCCCGGAAATATAATGCACAGCAACCACAGACTTCCACAAATACTAATTTCTAGTATTAATATTGGGGGGTGTGGGGGTGGAAATGAAATCATGAATGAAGCTTTCATTTTCTTCACTTGTTTTTCCAATGCATCTTTTAATTTGTAAAGAAATAAAAATATATTAAGATGTATTTTATGTCATTGTTAGTAAATAAACACTGCTTATTTTTCCAAACCCTGTATTTTGAGGGAGGGGGGAAATGGGAAGGGCTGAAGTCTAGATCATTGATCCTTTACAATCCAATCTTCTAACCAAGTTCAGTCTTTCTTTTTTTGTTGTTATTCACACTGAATGATAAGAAATTCAACAAGAGTCAACAGACAAAAGGTACTGTTTAATCTCAGTGTTCCTTTATTTAGGTTATTGGTTTTTGACTTTCTGCCCTGTCTGAACTTCCATTTCACAAAGAAATTCCCTTTTTTGCTAACACAGCTTGCGTAATTGACTGGGTAGGGGTTTTTTTGGTCTACTTAGGCAAATACTGCCCTTACCTCATGACAGTGTCAAGTTAATGACTTCTCTAGTCTTAAAAAAGCTCTTATTTCAGAGTTAAGGGCACCTGGGTGAATTGGTTGGGGCTGGCTTTTTTTTGGGGGGGTGGGTTTGGTTTGTTTTTGTTTTTTGGGGTGGGGTTTTTTGTTGGTTTTTTTGGGGTTTTTTGTTGGGTTGTGGGTTTTTTTTGATGGGAGTGTTGCTAATTGTGAAAATAAAGTTCAGAGTGAACTGGCAGTGTTATCTTGACTGTACCCATGAATATTGCTGTTGTACAGTTTGCTGATAACCTTATAACAAATCTGTATGAAAGCACAAGACAATCATTGCTAAATATCCGATAATACTAAATTTGCTGTAGAATATTTTTGAGATTCCTCTCCTATAGAATGTACTTTATGTCCAGAATCTGCCACAAAACTGGTGTGATAATGGTGGGCCTTGTGGATCTTGTACGTTAATTGTGTGGAGTAAATTGTGCAGAACATTCTGATGCTTGTGGAAATTGCCTTGGACAGCCCATGTCTGTTACTTTCACAGCATGGAGGATGCTGTGGTGCTGTTGGAGCAGGCCCAAGCAGTATCTACACCTAACTTTTCAAAGGAAAGGAAGGAAAACTATTCCCTCTCTAACTTGTTTCTAACACAGCTGAAGAATACTTCTTTGCCTTGTGTCCCTACTAACTAATATCCTGTATTATAACTGATAATTCATAAATATTATATTACCTCTTAAGAAGTTAAGGTGAAGCTTTTAGCAATTGTGTAACTGAGCAACTGAGTGGTGATTCTAGAATATGTCTGTTGGATTTACATAGTGTAGCCCAAATCACTTTCCCATTTATAGAATATTTTAATACTGTAGGAATTATTCTAGGTTGGTATAGAAAAGCAGATTTCAGGGGAGCTTTAAATCTGTAGATATTAAAAAAAACCCAAAAACCAACCAAACAAAAACCAAACAGAATATTTCTGTTAGTAAAAGGTGTTTTCTGTTCCTTCCCTTTATGGTCTCCAGCAGGAGCTGAAGGGTGTTCCTTGTAACAGCTGATCGGTAGCTTGGTCCAGGAGCCCTCTCTCTGCAGGTGCCTCCGGGGAGAAGCTCGGCTTTATCGCTGTGCGCTGCAGGTGCCGCGGGGCTGGTGTTGGCACCGACGGCTGCAGGAGCGATAGAGGCCGAGAGGTTTACAGCAGCTTCAGCCGTGGTACAGGGAGCCTGGGAGGGAGCTGCGAATGGGGCACTCGTCACTTGCTGCAGCAAGGCCATCGCTGCCGCCAGGGCAGGGGTTCGTATCGCTGCTGCTCCGAGCCGCTTCCGAGATGCAGTGACAGCCCCAGGGGCGAGAGGAGGGGAAGGTGGTGCCGCTCCCGCCCGGCCCGGCCCCCGGGCCCTTCCCCGCCCCGTGACGGCACTGCTGGGGCGGGGCCGGCGNTGACGCTGGCGCTGCTTGCCTGGAGCGCGGCAGCCGCTGTGGCCGCGGAGGGCCCGGCCGAGCCGTGCGGGGCCGATGGGTGGGCGCAGGACGCCGTCCCGCCGGGCGCGGCCTTCGTGGCCGCCGCCTCGTACCGCGGGCCCGGCAACAACGACACGCGGAGCAACAAGGCGCTGCCCATCCTGCTGTGGTGGAGCGGGAGCCTCTTCCCGCACTTCCCCGGCGACACGGAGCGCATCGACTGCTCCCGCGGCTCCTGCCTCGTCACCCGCAGCCGGCGGGTGGCCCGGCACCGCCGCACCAAGGCGCTCATCTTCTACGGCACCGACTTCAGGGCGTACGAGGCGCCGCTGCCCCGCCTGCCCCACCAGACCTGGGCGCTCTTCCACGAGGAGTCCCCCATGAACAACTACGTGCTCTCGCACTCGCCCGGCATCCGGCTTTTCAACTACACGGCCACCTTCCGCCGGGAGTCCGACTACCCGCTCACGCTGCAGTGGCTGCCCGGCACCGCGTACCTGCGGGCCCCGGCCGTGCCCCTGGCCGAGAAGGACGCGTGGCGGCGGAAGGGCTACGGCCCGGTGCTGTACATGCAGTCCCACTGCGATGTGCCCTCGGACAGGGACCGCTACGTGCGGGAGCTCATGAAGTACATCCAGGTAGGTGGGCTGAGTGCGCGGGGAAGCTGTGGCGTGGTGCTGCTGTCGGAGCTGGGAACACCCGGCTGTCCCCCTCTGCCGCCTCGTTTTAATGGGGTTTGTTTGTCCTTGTTTTTAGCCAAGACGCGAATCATAGCGGGATGCATGCTGACTACAAGCTGGACAGAAAAACTAGTTGTATTCCTTCCCAAAGCGTGATCTAGACTACACCGCGTGTCAGTAGGTAGGCCTGGTGCAGATGTTAGATGTGGATTTGGCCGCCCTCGGGATCAATCACAAGCTGGGCAAAGCCTGAATAAGCTCGGTCTTGTAGATCAAGTGCTAGAAGTTGCTGAAATCTCTGGACTTCGAAGTTAGCATATAGGAAGGCTGTTCCTATACAAGTCTCACTCCCGTTTGAAAGTACGGGAGTGAACTGAAAAGGCAGGTTGCTCTGTTATGAGAATCCACTCCTTTGCTGTATTGTGGTAGGACCATGTTTTTTTCTATGATGCCTTGTACTGCTATGGTAGAGCTGATGATGAGAAGCTTCGTAAAGTAAAATAATGTAGTTTCTTCCAAGCAGGAAAAAAGCATACTACATTTTTTTCTTTTAAAAACTGTTAAGGGTATTAGATTAATTTTTTTAAAAAAAATCTGGTTTTAGACTTTGCCAGAGACTTATTTTTCCAGTGGTTTCTGTTGTTTCTATTGGTCACAATTCAGTTATTGCGTAAGGCTGAGTAGTGAAGCAAAGGCAAAATAATTTTTTAAAATTGAAAAATTACTGTCTTCTCAAAGTATGGTGCAGCTCAAGCATGTTGTCTTGTATTTTTAGACCGTATTCTTTTAGGTCACTTTTCCTGCATCAATTTTTCTCTGTCTAACAAATGGAAAGATTTTGTCAGCTTGCCAAGACTGACTGGGAACTATGTGTAATAACTGTTTGGAAAAGCACTGGGTCTCTTAAGTGGAAAGAGGATGTTTACATTTACATAGAGTTGAATGCTGTTCCTTACTTGTCGGTTTCTGATTTATCTGGTAATAAATACATATTTGGGTGGCATCCATGTGCTCCCCTCACCCCTCAGTCTGTAGTTTGGCTAATGTTGCTTTTGAAACTCAGCACTTGGTTTTCTCTCATGCTTGTGGAACTGGGGCTCTAGGAAAAGTCTCAAGGGAAAGAACTTGGAGTGAAAATGCAGCTAAATTAATGTAGCTACAAACTGATCCAAGTTAAGAATTTTACAAGAACTAGAAGCTTGAAAACAAGTTCCAGGAGAACAAATCCCTTTGTAAAGATGCTGTTTGCCATTTTAGGTTGACTCCTATGGGAAATGCCTGCATAACCGTGAGCTCCCCAGTGAGCGACTGAGAGACACTTCTACAGCCACTACAGAAGATTCTGAATTTATGACTTTTATTGCCAGGTACAAGTTTCATCTGGCCTTGGAGAATGCCATATGTGATGACTACATGACAGAGAAGCTGTGGCGTCCCATGCACTTGGGTGCTGTCCCAGTGTACCGAGGCTCCCCGGCTGTGCGGGACTGGATGCCAAACAACCTCTCCATCATTCTTATCGATGATTTTGAAAGCCCCCAAGAGCTGGCTAAGTATCTTGATTTCCTGGACAAAAATGGAGAGGAATATTTGAAGTATCTAGAGTATAAAAACGTTGGTGGAATCAAAAACCAGTTCTTACTAGAAAGCTTGGAGAAGCGGGAGTGGGGTGTGAATGACATGACTCTCCCCAATTACCTGAATGGCTTCGAGTGTTTCATCTGTGACAAGGAGAACACCCGGGTCAAAGAGGAGCAGGAACACAAGAAGTCTCGTGGAAAAATTCCAGCTCCCAGACCTCATATAGCTGAGTTCAAGCACATGGGATGTCCTATGCCAGCCCCTGGGTTTGGAAGTGTTGAAGACCTCTCCGAGAGAGACAGGTAATGTGCCAACACGATGTCTTTTGAAGGGAAAAAAGCTTCAGATAACAGGAGCTGTAACTTTAATAATGCTTTGTTCTTAAAGGAGCGCTTGTTACTTCTCCAGTTACATTTTATATTACGTCTTGTGAGTGGTGCAGAGTCCTGCTAATACTGTGTAAAGCTGAGGCTGAGCACGAGGCTTGGACTGTGGTGTTAGCAGTTGAAAGAGGAGTGTGAGACACTCACAATATTCTGTTGAAATGCTCTGTTACCTCGTGCAATGGGGTTATCCTTTGTCTATCTTGGCCTCTTTGCTTGAGGGAGGGATGTTTCTCAGTACAGTGATGGTAAAGCACTTGGCAGCCCTGAGGCAAAAGCAGCTCTGTACCTCCTTACAAAGTACTTCGTTAAGAATGGGGTTGCCAATGTTCACTGCAAGCCTGGTTGACTCTGTAGACTCAGAGCAGAATTTAAGCTCACCCAGAATACAAGACTTATTGCTGTTTTTTGCAGCAAAACTCTGGCTCTGTCCAAGGATGCCATCCCACTTATTTGGGAGAGGAACTGTGCAGGACAGAGAATAGACTGAATAGCTCCTTGTTTTCTGTTTGTTGACTGATTTACTGGAGTTTTTTAATACTAATGCCTTTTCTCAGTCTCAGTAGCAAAATGGTTTTTTCCTTTGTAGTGTCCTATGCAGTACCCTACTCTATAGAAGTATTCCTACTTTTCCGTAGGTTTTCTGTTTGAGCATCAGGTGGCAGTAGAGAAGTAGCTGTGAAGGCACACACAGAGTTGCTGCCAGTGTCACTTCCAGGCTCAGGTGCTTGTCATTCTTCACAGAGCTCATCAGCAGGAAGTTTTGAATAGCTGGTCCATAATTCAAACTACAGTTTCATCCCATGAAAGTTTCTGTGTCTCACTGTTATTCTCCCCATTTTTAGGCATGAGATGTGTCTGGAAAAATTGTTACAGTGGCAGCTTTTACATTCACTGCTATTTACTTTATAAAGATATGTGTCCATAGTTTCCAAGGCATGATCGTGGGCATCTCCTGTGAAATACAGTGGTTTCTAGCTGATAAGCATCTGAGTTTTAACCACTTTTACTTGCAAAATTACTTATACGATTACTTATAATTCTAACTAAGTAATTATAATACTTATAATTCTAACAATAGCATAAAATTGCCATCAAAACGTTAGCTAAGCATGCCTATATTTTTGTCTGAGTTTTGACAGTAATGTTATTTAACAGTGTGATCGATTTAGATGATTGCCTTCTGAGCCAGTCAATGGAGTGTTTTGTTACTTTAGAAAACGTTGTGGAAAAATGACACAGAACTAGCAGGGATAGGAATGATAGGTCTGACTATAAACATACTGAGTTGTGGTTCTGGAGCCTTCTGAACTCGGAGGACACCAAAGGAGTTTATGTTAGAGCATATACCCAGTTACAGTAACATTACACTACACGTTTGCATGCTCTGTAACCCTTATTCCCTGATGTAATTTGTTTCTAGTGTTGATAGATATGCTTAATTGTCAGAATGCTGCTGCAATCAGAATCTCTCTCTGTGTAGTATATGTAGCTGGAGCACTCTTACACCTTTAGCTGTATGTGTGGAGATGTCACTTCTAAATCCTAATGCTTGCAGCCTCACTTGTATTTGGACTGCTGGGTTTCACGCCCAAGTGAGCTTAAGGAAAAAAGCTGTAGAAGAAGCAGTTGTATGAGTCAGGTTGTGGTCAGTCACTACAGTCTGTTGAATTCTTAGCTGCTTTGTACAGAAAATTATGAGTTGCAGTGCTGCTGCTGAGTATAGTATCTATTTAGGGGAAAGCAGAATCTCTGGTTATTGTCTAACCCCCATCTTTATAAGAGAAATGTTTGGCTGGTTTCATTGATAAGGGCTCATAGGATGTTTGAGAGTATAAGAACACTAAGTGTCAATTTCTTTTCAGTTACCAAAAGTTTTCATCTGTGGTGGCATAGGAAAAGAGAAACCAGTGTGCCTTTGATAAAGGAATTGTGAAACCATTGTGGTTTTGCTAGTTCTATTTTATGTTGATGTCACAGTTTATTTTTTATTTTATTTTTTTGAGAAAAAAACATTAACAGTGTATCAGATTTGCCAAGTGTAGGATGGCCCTTGCAATAGAACCCCATAATCATTCAGGATGAAAGATAAATCTATATCTCAATAATAATGTTTCAGGTGTATGTAATTCATAGTTTCTGGTGATTTGTACAGTCCTGTTCATCCTGGGATACTGATTTTTCCCAATTTACAGAATTAAAGTGAAAATATTTTCTTAAAAGAAAGAAAAATAACAGCAATTTAAAATTACTTTCAATAAAGTCTTCACTTGGATATTGGAATTCCTTTTGGTGTTGTTTCTGTACAGTTCATCTGGAAAATGTTTTCCTTTTTTCTGTTCCTTGCTGCCACTTAGTCTTGGGTCTAGTACTTTATGCAAGTAGATTCATTTTCCAAACATGTGCCTTTATTCAGTGCTGCAAAAAGCAAGTAACTCATGTTGGCAGTCCTTGAACAAAAAAGGATAATGAATTTAGCTGGTAGGCAATGTGGTCTCACAGCGCATCCAAGTGGTGCTAAGGAACCTTTTGGAAGATATTTATTTTTTAAAGCAGAACTAAGCTTCTGTCTGTGATCCTTCACTTTGGAATCTGTGTAGAAAGCTTTGTTTTGGGGTCTGTGTTGGTGTACTCTGCAGAAATGTTCCATCACAGGTGATGCTGTTGACCACAGAAGCTGATTCCCTTGGTGTACAGGCTGCCACTCCACACAGGCACTGGGATGTTCTGTGCATTTCTTGCAGCCTTCCTGGAGGGGTGGGTGAGATCTGCTTCCAGGCAGTGCAGTCACACTGGATTCAGTGTATGGTGTACAGAGGGAAGGCAGGAGTCACTGTACTTATTTCTGTGATTTGGAGGGAGAAGAAGCAAAAAATTCTGTGTATTAGTTAACAAGCATTGGGTAACTCATATGGACATATTATAAAGGGCAACATGTTTGGTCCTTTTTTCCAAAATTTGTGATTTGTTTCTGGGTAGCAGAAATAATGGAGAAGAGGTAAATAATTGATATAACACAAGTGAGAGAAGTAGTCCACATGGTCATGAACTGGAAAACAATTGCTGAAATTTGCAGTGATGCAGTCTGTACTATGAAAAGGTTGAGACTGTATGCACTGAAGAAGAGATAGCCCATACTTGACCATGTAGTCTTGAGATAAAGAATAGAATCTGTGTTAGGGAATGTAATGATTTTTGTCTCTGTCATGTGTAACCTGAGTTTGTAGTTGTTTAAAGGGATCATCTGAAATAAAACCCTAATTTTTAGGCTGCTATAAGCATACTGGCCAGGGAAAGCTACTCTCAAAATAATATAAGGACTCTGTGACAGATTTTATTTTAATAGAAGTTTTTATTCTCTATGATAGTGATAGTATATGCTGATATTTCTAGAATGTTGTAAAACTAACATTGACCTTAAATTTGCTATAGAGAATTTTCGAAGCAAGCTTTTTAAATGACTTGAAGCACAGTGGCACACTAACAACATACTTTGTTATGACTGTCTCTGGGCCTATTTTCATCTTAAGGGAAAGAAAAATATGGTTTCAGTGCTATTACAGCTGCAGACTAATTTGTTTTTTTTAATTGTTTGTGATGGTGTCTCTTTTTGTTTCAGTTGGAAAGAAATGTGGCTACAGGATTATTGGCAAAGCCTTGATCAGGGTGAGGCCCTCACTGCTATGATTCATCACAATGAGTCTCACCAGGGAAGATTTTGGGACTACATGCATGAGATTTTTCTCAAGAGGACAAGGCAACATTAACCCATCTTTGTAAGAGCTTGATTTGAAAATTGCATTGAAAGTTGAGACTGTGAATTCTTACCTCACTTCAAATGTTTGCCTTGAAAAAAACAAAACCAAAAAACTCTCACAGAGACAATTTTTTTCTGGTGCATGAAGTAAGTTTCTGTTATGATTGGATTTCAGCAGTGGAAGTGTTAGCAACTGCTTTGATTTGAGTTTCAGCTCTGTGGTGTGAAGTCACTCCTGACTTGCAGATGTCAACATGTGGGGCAAAAGAAGAATTTACTTTCCTTTTGCATTTGCTATACTTATATTATGTCTTACATGACTTCAGGCTCTTGCTCAAGTGCCCTAAGTTATTTCAGGGATTTTTTAAGTCTTCAGAATATTAGTTGTTTTTTAAAGTATTTTATCAATCACATATTCTCTTCATTAAGATGTACTTTTAGCTGCTATTAACAAATGGCTTTTCCAGTGAAGGAATTACAAAAGACACATCTATGAAGAGCAATAGTGCCTTATGAAGTTGCTGCAATAAAATCTTCTCTCCCCAAGTAATATGCCTCAAATACTCCTCCCTTCCAAGGTAACTGAATAAACTATGGGCAGGTCACTTAACTCTGCCTAATTTTCCTGTTTTGATAACTCAGCAGGTCATATGTACAATGGGATGGGAGAACTATTTAAGTTGCAACTTTCAGCAAAGTATTTCACACCAGAAAGTGTATTACCTGGTATTGTATAGAACAAAATAAAATTATATGTTTTGGTTTTTTTAAGTTTCCATCACATCTGAAATCTGTAGTCTTGATTTATTGTTACCTCCTTAATGCTAGCAATTCAGAGGCCTTGGTTTTTTTTCCTTTTGAGTATGTGCAGCTTTCTGCAAAGACAATACATTTTAACAATGGTGCCTTTCCAGTGGTCTCTGCAGTTTGGATACAAGTCTTTGTATGCTGAAATGGTCAGAACCAGGTTCACTGACATGGTTTTGTATCTCTACCAATCCTTACACACTGTGATCCTGCTCTGTGACCAGAGTTCCTAAGTGACAACATATGGACAAATCTTCCTTGCTGCATAGCCTGTATTGCC
Organism: Toxostoma redivivum; assembly: GCA_013397375.1. Taxonomy (NCBI): domain Eukaryota; kingdom Metazoa; phylum Chordata; class Aves; order Passeriformes; family Mimidae; genus Toxostoma; species Toxostoma redivivum. Next base: position 106,973 of record VXBI01010007.1, read on the forward strand.
TACAGGTATAAATAAACTCCACTGTTCCCTACCATAGTGGACATCTTTCTGAAATAATTAATCTTGCAGTGAAGGGAGACTAATCAGTTCAGCATCACAGGTTTTAAAGCACAGGCAAATATGGCCACACTGCAGTGATGTCTCTAATGGTACAATGCTATTTTCTTTGTCCATTTCCCCTCCTCCTTCAGAAGTTAACTGCTGACTAAAGAGCCAGAGTTTCTGTGCTTAAGACAGATTGTTGGTAATGAAAGTCTACAGTCTGCTGTGTAATTTGATTTTGTAAGGCAGTTTATGTATTGATGTGGGAAGTCTGATGTCTGTCAGTAAAAGTTAGGAACAGCAGCGACTCTACATTCTCTCCCTAATTACATCACCGTCTATTGCTTAGTGCATGGACACTTAGTATAGATCACTTAATATCTTTTTCTTTCCCCTCAAATTCCCCTTCATAATGTTATAGATATGGTATTGCAGGTATAATACCAGTATAGGTAATGATCATCTCAATGTTTGTCTCTCAGGTGACATAACAATATTGCCATGTTAAAATTGGGGCACCTTGACAGCAAACACTTCAGACCCATGACTGTCACTGGATTTTTACAAATGTAGAAAATACATACACTGTACATTGTTCTCACCTAATTGTTTTTAGGAGAAGAATGTGGTTTTTTTCTCTCTTCTCTAATAACAGTAACAAGTGATTCTTCAGCTAAAATGCATTTGTCAGTTTAAGTTCCTTTTTTTCAGTTACCCAGGAGACATGAGTACCTAAGAGAATATATCTCAGTTAATTGTTAAATTGGATTAGTCAAATCAGATTAAAAATTATAGATGTGTATTCAGAATTGAAGAGGCCACTTGCTTGAGATGTAATTTAAGATAAAACAAATTAAGGCTGCTTTAGTTCTGAATATTGACTTCTACTAAACAAGTTAATGATATTTAAGTAAATTGTTTGAATTAATGCCTTCAGTTACTTAATTTCATGTTTCTGTATAGAAAATAATTGTCTTCTTTAACTGTATTATCTTAATTAGCTATATCTCAAAACACTCTCTTATTCAAGTGTTTTGTGGAATAGCCAGGAGGAGAAATTGTGATCTTGCTTTTTCTACTAAACATAAAAAATAAGAACCAGGTACTAGCACATGCTGCTTTTACTCTTTTATTCTGTAATTTAAGTAGATTTTTCAGAAGTGCAGCATTTATAATAATATCCAGATTTTTATTGTCATTTATCTGCTGTTGCCAAAATTAGACGTGCTACATTAAATGCACGGTCCCAACAGGAGGAAGTACCAGTATAAGTCCTTGATGAGTGATGTCCAAAGCCCCATTGTCTTCCTGCTCAGCAACATGAGCATGTTTCTCAACTAACAGTAGCATTGAAGATCTGGTGGTACAAGCTGAAGAGTAGCTAGCAAAGTAGGTGAAAACTTCTTCTCTGGGGCCCTGATTTGTTCATTTGCTGATTCACAACCCAGTATTCCTTCACCACTATGTACTTCTGTACTCAACAGCCAACAAGGTTACTTTGTTAGTCCTGCAGGGTTTCTTTGTTGCTTTGCTCTGTGTCTGTACTACAGAAGGCTGTTGCTTTGAGCTTGATGACTGTTCCCAAGCATGAATATTTCTGATTGTCATCTGTCTTCTTAAAGTGGGCATGAAAAGAGTACAGATCTGAAAGTAACTTTATTACAGATATTCTATGGGTTTTGTCTGGTTTTCAAAGTGCAACTTCCAGTTTGTAGTTGAGTCAGAAGTCATTTGATATCTTTCTTTTCTGGGTTTTTAGTGTCTTCCTAGGTTTAACTATTTTTGACAGTCTTAGAGATGGTGAGCTTCTCAAAAGATAATGAGTATTAGCTACCACCCTTAGCTATGAGGCTCACCCAAGCCTTGTTTCTTTTGTATCTGCAATGTTTTTTTCTAGAGTAATAGATCATATTAGCTTTCATCTCCTCTATGTCACAATATTTCCATGATTTATAAACTCTGTGTGTGCTGCCTCAATTAATATAGTAAATTTATTTCACTTTTTATGTATGGTGTGGAAGAATTAAGGCTGGAATATTTATTCAGTGCATGGTGTGAATGCTTTGTGTAGCTGCCAGGCAAACTCTGCAGGGACAGGAGAGGTGGGAATCCTGCCCAGGTGGATGAAGAGTTGTGGTTGCAGTTGTGTTCAAGGCTGCTGACTGACCTTCACAGCATCTACTGCTCTGCACAGCAAGGACTACAAAATGCCGAGTAAACATTTTACCATGACTTTGCTTTCATTCTCTCCCTTATTTGGAGGAGACAGGAGGAAAAGCTGGGTCTCATACCCTTGAAGAGTTTGCAGTTAATTTGCTTAATAATGCATTTGAAAGGATTGCTATATAGTGCCAATGTGTACTGCCAGTTGTAGCCAAAGTGAATTCAATTTACCCTCCTAGTTGTCTTTCTACTAATGCAAGCATGTGAATGCAGACAAGGAAGAAGATCCACTACAGCATTATTATTTTGGAAAAAGGCTCCTAATTTCTGTTCTTGGTTGCTAACTGGATTTCTCACTGCTTTAAATGCAAACCAGGAAGATGGTGACTGAATGTCATCACTCATATTGTGACTACTGGACGGCTATGTGATACTCAGACTGAACATGATAGATTCAACATTTGTCTTAATCATGCTCTTACAGTGCAGGTACCCATATTCATAAAAACTGAGACTAATCAGGAATTTATCAAAGATACCAAATATTGAAGATGATTGCCCATGTAAATGCTTTGGCAGGATCCTACAGACTAGGGTGACTGGCTTCACTGCTTGTCATGCATTGTGTCTGTTTACTGTGTGACTAGAGGGAGACTTTCAAAGCTGTCAGGATAGCTTTATTTACTAGCATTAATGTTCTAAAAATAAATATCTCCTCATTACTCCTCACATGACACACCAGTAGATTCTATTGATACTGTGTCTCAGAATTGACAAGCTAGAATAAATTTATGCCCTCTGAGAGGTGAGAGACAAGAAACAAAGAGCTGACTGAAAGTTTAAAATCTAGCAGTCCAATGCATTGCCTTGATTGGACAAGCCACAGTTCTCATTCTTCTGCCAAAACTGTGATGCCATGTGCTGCCTATTTTTTCAGTTAGAAGCCAGTTATTTTATTTACTGAACTAGTAGTCTGTGTTTTCTGTCCTTTAGCAAAGACTGCAATTTGTAGGAAGCATATAACCTCACTAAAGAATATTGATTTGATACCTAACATGATTTCTAGGACTCAAAAGGAGTTCAGAAAGAGTTGCCTTTTCTTATTTCAGTCACTGTAGTAATTTTCAAACTGAGAGACCTCTAGGTCCTCTCTAATGCTAAGAAGAATGAGACCCAAGCAACAGTGGATGTATAGTTTAGAGGGAAAGGAAAATGAGCTACTTTCTCTGGAAATGGTTTGCGAAGTGCAGCAGCAGCTGGAGAATCAGCAGAATGCCCCTCTTGCACTTTGACTGAGGGTAGTTTTAAGGGGTGTGGAAGAACAACTTCTAAATTACTGGGAACAGGATAAATTGAATTGGAACTCAGCCATCAGGGACATCAGTTTTTTCAGGCATTGCTGTGTTAGACAAGCAGCCATCTGCCTTGCTTACTGTCCTGCCATACACACTCTTCAGCCATGGTCCCAGGAGAGCCACTCCCTTAATCACTAGTTGTCATCTATTTGGTTGTATTTAATTAAGGTTATTGATGGATCTCCAGGCACCTTCTGGGAAGTTGTATTAATTGGCAACATACAGGGTGGCAGGTTCTTTCTGCCCAGAGACCTCTCCTGGCAGGTTGAAATTAATCAGAGACAAAATCCTTTTAGTGATATGACCAACTGAGCCAAAGCTTGCGTCAGACTTTAACAAACTGTACTTCTCTTTATGGTTCATTGTCTCAGAGCTGGCAGTGAGAGATATATGGCCCTGCAGAGGGATTAGGAAGGATGGAGAGGAATGCAGCTGCAGGATTTGTTCCAGAGCTCTGACACCACTAGCATCTTAATTTGTGTGCTATTAAATGCATTTTTTTTCTGCAGAAAAGACCCATTGAATGTGTAAGTGTCTCAGCTAGAGATGGTTCTGGGGATTTTGGAACGAATCAGAGCAGATGATAGTACTTTATGGCATCTCTGACCAAATAAGGAGGCACAAGTAATTTGCAGTGGAAATGGGCTGAATTTCCTAAATCCTGGGAATTAGGGATTAGGAATGGCAGTTCAGAACTACTCAGGTTGAAAAATGCAGGGCAGCTGATCTGATTGAGATAGCGCAGGATAAGGGCTGGTGTGGGAGTTGGGATGGGGTGTGACACGTCTAGTTGTGAGTGCATGAATGCATTGTGCTAATAAGAGCATTAAGTGCTAATACTGTCCAAACACAATAGCTCAGCAGGCAGGAGTTAAGTCTGAACCAGCTGGAATCTTAGCAAACTGGTTAGTTTCACTACTAAAGTTAAAGTGGAAGTGCTTTAAATTTTAAGGCACCTAATTAAATTAGTTTAAGGAGGTCAGGGTAAGACAGATGAGAATAAAGTGTGGTAGGTGAGGGCATTATGAACTGGTATGAGAAGAACTGGTGTATTCAGGATAAATTTGTGTGAATATACTGGAATTTACCTGAAAGCTGGATCCAGGCAATCAAAAATGCATGGATATCAACTATATGCTTTTTTCCCGAATACAACTGATTTCTTAGCCTCATCCTCTAACTGAATTTTAGGCAGTATCTGGAGGTTTTACATAACTACACCAGAAAGTGAAGAATACATGGTGTCATTTCTCATTTCTTAAAGAGGTATTTAAGATAATAGTCTCATTTTAAAGGGTGTATTTTATCACAGCACTGTTAGCATTGTATTTAATTGTGGCAGAGCATTTACTGTAGCACCATACATGGCCCTTACTCAGTTGTGATATATATTCTTTTCAAATCTAATATTAATAGTTTAAGGTCTGTGGTTAATTTTGGTTTTGACCAGCTGAAATGCAAGCTAGGATTCAGCTTTCAAGGTGTTTATACAAGAAAAATGTTGTATATGCTAATTAGTGAAAGTTGAAGTCTTACATGGTTTTTACAGTTGTACATTCAGGATTCACAGTGAAACATCTCTGGGGTTCACTGTTGAGGGAATTTGGTTTCTGACTGTTCCTATAAAGTCAGCACTTCTGTTCCATCCATTAGTGAGAGTTGGTGCTATCAGCTTTATGAAATACAAGCTGTAGAGACTTTTGGCTGTTGAGTAACACAGCCCTGTTGTAGTTCCACATTCTCCCTTAAAATTAATGTGTAATATTAAAAAATAATATTTAATAATAAAACTGTGTCCTGCTTCAGACATCCCTGCATGGTGTGTGCAGACACCATCATGTACCTTATTCTGTCTGCTTGGAAATCTCTTAGGCTGATGCTCCAATACCGGACTGAAGCCAAAAGAAGAGTTCTAATGCAGACAGCAGTAACTTACAGGAAGCTATTACAATTCTCCTTGTGTAGTTTGCCTTTCTATTTCTCAGCCTCCCCTCCTCCCTCACCTCATTTTTCTTGGAATTACTAAATGAGCAATCAGCTTTTGAAGGTGAAAGGACTTGAAGGTGCTGCTACCATTAGCTAATGTAATTTGGAAAAAGGGAGGCTGATTTACAGGGAGTGAAGGCCAGCTTTTCTTAAGTCCTGGTACTTTTGTCTTTCCTTGTTACTGTTTCTGTGCTGATCTAGTCAGGCATTGCAGGAGGCAAATGCAGCAGGTGAAGGTGGGTAGCTAGCAAGAAGGTAGGAGGGGTAGCTAGAAGAGGAAAAACCAAGAGTAGCTGAACCTCACATGAACACGAATACTGAAATGTATTTCAGGTCCCTGTCTCAGACTTTCAAATTCTCCATTGTTCAGAGTTGCACAGTGGAAGCCCTCTGGCCTAATTTGAAGGTGTCAGCCTGTTTTCTTTCTTCCCTACTGGTAGTCAAGCTCAAAGGATAGCTTGTTTCTTGTCTTTTCAGGAAAAAATGGAACCACAATGTTTCAGAACTTCCAGAAAGCATTTGAATTTGGACCTTAAGAGATGAAAATTTACTCCCAGAAGAGAGCTAAAAATATATTTTGTTTACTTGAACATGTGTTCTCATACTCTTTAATTTGGACTTGAAGTATATACTACTTTAAAAGTAGGACAAAAATAATTATAGAATTGGATATACCAGGATTTATTGTCAGCAGATGCAATAAATTCTAGTAATCATATTGAGAATATTGTGGTACAGGTCTGGTGATATTTAGCTCAAGGTAACAGAATTTCTAAAGTCTCATTAACTTCCTTGACTAGGCAAAGGGGAGTGCTTTGCCTTAGGTTTTATGTCTAGGAAGTTGAATATATTTTTATTTAAATCAGTGTCCTGGGGTGGGGGGGGGAGGTGGGGGGGAAGAAAGAAAAAAAGATTGCAAAGAAAAGCATTTTTTATTTAGTCTTCTGTATAAAGTCAGAGGACTCCAGCTGCTCCTGATACAGTGGTAAAATGGCATGTTCAGGAACTGCTCCATGATCTGCATGCTTTGTGTCCCCAGTGTTCAGCATCTAACTCCTCAGTTTTCTGCATCTGCTTTGTCCTTCCTGCCATGCAGAGACCTGCTGTTTGTATTCCAGCCCTTGGAATGTTCCTGTGCCTTCTGTATTTCCTGCCTTTTTTAGATGGGGACATAAGCACTCCAGAACCTTCCAGATGAGTTGAGGACTTCCAGGACATAGGGAAGAAACTGCTGGGAACACAATTTTTTTCCCACCACTGAGTGTAAGGCTATGGGAATGATGTTACTATTTCAGAAGCAGCAGTTTCAGTATCTTCCTGTAAGGAACAGTAGGAACAATGCAGGCAAGATCCAGTTGATCTCTAACTGAGAGAAATGAGGGACTGAGAGCTAAGTGATCTGAGTTTGAGGCACCAAGAAGAGTTTCCATACAGTTGCAGGAGAACCTGAGAAGAGACAAGTGAGAGGGAGCTCATCCGTGTGTACAGTACCTGAGGGGAGAGCATCAAAGGGATGGAGGGTTCTTCTCTGTGGTGCTGCACAACAGGACAAGAGGCAATGGACAGAAACTGATGCACAGGAAGTTCCACCTGAGCATGAGGAACAACTTTACCGTGCAGGTGCGCGAACACTGGAGCAGCTCAGAGAGGCTGTGGAGTCTCCCTCGTTGGAGATGTTCCATAGGCGTCTGGATGCAATCCTGTGCAATGTGCTCTGCCACCCTGCTTAAGCAGGGAGCTTGGACCAGGTGACCCACTGCGGTCCTTTCCAGCCTCGCCCATTCTGTGATTCCTTTAATTCCATCTGAATTACTTGAAACAATCATGATTTCTGCTGCTCTGGCTGAAGTGTGTTTGCTCCTTCCTTTACTATTTCTGCCGCAGAAGGAGTTTTTGGACGGAGCGTGTTGGGGCGGTGGGAGTGGCTCCGCCCAATGCGGAAGCTGTGGCGTTCCTCCATGTCCATGGCCTATCCCTGGCCTGGTGGGCAGGATGGGGCGGGACGGGCCGGGAGCGGCTTCCCGCGCCCTCAGGGGCCCGGCGCGGACATGGCGGCGCCCGCCTACCCCGCCTGGGTCACCCGCTGGGTGTCGGGGCAGTGGCGGAACAAGAAGCGGCCCCCGACGCTCCGCCCGGCCCGGACGCTGGCGCTGGCCGACAAGGTGGCGAACCGCCGGGAGCAGGGGACAGGTGAGCTCCCGGCGGCGGGGAAGGGGAGGCCGGGCCCCGGGCAGGGCCGCGCTGCCGGCAGAGCTCGGTGGCGCCGTGTGCTCCGCAGGCCGAGAGGAGAGGGGCCGGGCCCGGCCGTGCAATTCGCGCCCGGCTTCTGTGGGAAGCATCGCTTCCTTACACTGCAGCCCTGAGTTTGTGTCGTATGTGGGTCAGACACGTTGCGTCCTAGCATTGCCTTTACGTTAAAGATTCAGTCAGATGCTGAATGGCTGTAGGGGTTTGCTTTATGTTAGCAACAACTTCTCTGCCCAAAGCAAAGCTGGGATTTTCAGTTATGCATTTTCTCACCTTCCTCTACCCCGTCTTAAACTTCTTTGAGATTTATGCGCTGTGGAGGTTATTAGCATGAAATCCCAAACACCTTAAACTTCTTTGAGATTTATGCGCTGTGGAGGTTGTTAGCATGAAATCCCAAACACCTGAGGTTTCTGGTTGTGTCTTTCCCTTCTAGAGGCAACGTGCATTACGGAGATGTCGGTGATGATGGCCTGCTGGAAACAGAATGACTTCAATGATGCACCTTGTGCCGAGGAGATTAGGATGTTCTACGACTGCGTGGCAAAGGCAGAAGTAATTAAGGCCTCTTTTATGTTCTTAAAGGCTAATAGTCGGAAAGGAAAAAGCCTCCAGTCATTTTTTGTGTGCCAGTAAGAATAATGTTCTCTGAACAATTTGATTGTGACCCATTTGAGCAATGAAGGTGGTGAAGGATCTAGAGGCTCCTACAAGGAGGGCCTGAGGAAGTGAAGCTGGGGTTGTTTAGTCTGGAGAAGAGGATCAGGGGAGACATTATTGCTCTTTTCAACTACCAGGAAGGAGGGTGTAGCCAGATGGGGGTCAGCCTCTTCTCCCAGGCAGCTGGTGATGTGACAAAAGGACATGGCCTCGAGCTGTGCCAGGGAAGGTTCCGGCTGGACATCAGGAAGAACTTTTTCACTCAAAGGGCGCTGAAGAATTGGAACAGGCTGGCCTGGGAGGTGGTGGAGTCACCATCCCTGGTGACATTCAGGAAATGACTGGACATGTCACTTAGCTCCATGGTCTAATTGGCAAGGTGGCCATTGGTCAAAGGTTGGAAAAGACCTCCAAAATCATTGTTTCTGACTTAGAAGGCTAGATATTCTTGAAAAATAAATTTCATACTGTTTGAAAATTAGAGGTTTCTGATTATATATTATATATTAGCATATTACAATAATACTATATGAATAAGCTTGAAATATTTTTCGAGATAGACTAAAGGTAAATATATGTATTAAATTTGTCCTTAAACTGGTTTCAGGCCTCCATTTTCTTTCAGTAACAGTATCATCATTTAAATAATTATTTACTGGTGCTGTTTGACAGCATAAATGAAAAATTATCCACAGCTTATTTGATAGATGACAGAGAATCTAGCAAAGATCAAAGAATAACAGAAAGTAAAAAGAAAAAAATCTGGGCTGTTACCAGAAGTTTATATCATCATTAACTAAGAATATGGAAGGATATAATCTTCACAAGATGTCATTTATTAATTGCATTGTTTAAAGGTCATTAGCTTGTGATTATTGAGCCAAGTGCTATTGTAAGTGTTCCTTAAAGAAACAGTATTCTTCTGAAAGAAACATCCCCATACAATTAGTAGTAGTCTCTGGGAATGAGCATCAACTCTGCAAATCAACAGCAGTAAATATTTTGAGGCGTTTTTATGTCTTTCAGAAAGAGCGCAAGAGTCAAAATGAGGACACCCTGTCATCCAGGGGAAACTTACCTTCAAGCAAAGTGAACAAGCTGCTGAAGAGGTTTCCTCAGATCACGCGTTATGTATAATGTGCTTTACTAAAGGGACTGTGGACAAGCAATTAAAGTTGGGGTCTTGGTCAAAAAAGAGGAAAATCAAGTTGAGTGATTTTTTGATGTCAAGTGGTGTGTGGATCTTGAGATCTTGACCCTGCTTTTGATTCCAGAGCAGAAACCACCCATCTTGAGTATCAGCTGGTTTTGTTCATGAGACTCTTGGGTCTTGCAGTGTTAAGATTTCTGCAGTGTGTTGTTCAACTACTTGGGTCCTCACTGTTAAATAAAACCTTCTAGGCATACATGTAAATGCATTTCCTGACAGGGGATGTCTTCTTCACATGCAAGCTGCTTGCCCAGCTCTGGAGCTGCTAACAAAAAGTGTTCGGGCTCATACACTGAGCCAAGTTAGAGTTGATGGTACCGATGGTAACGATGGCTCATACTCTTACATGGGTGCTTACACAACCTGGTGCCTCTTGAAATTTTTTAATTTCTACGACTGTAAAAAAAGACTGTAGAATTTAGAAAAAATCTCCAGCAAAATACCTTGTAAATACATAATACATTGGTAAGTATCAAATATAACTTTAACATGGAAGTTTGTGATTTAGACACTCCAATTTGCAGGTGGGACAGGCATGGTGCCACTTAAGTTTAATCATTTTGTCTGTACTGTAATAAAGCAAGGCTGGTGTTTGACTTGGGCAGCTTATAATCTACAACAATGTTCTGGGGTTTTTTTGGTTAAAAAACTAAAAGGGGGAGAGAGAGTTCAAGCATGGACTGATAATTGAAATGATGTAATTAATTTTTAGTTTTGATTGGGGAAGCGGGGATGGTTTCCACTACAGTACCACAAAACTACAGGCAGGTTCTTGGGACAGTACCTAATTGGTGCGAAAAATGCAGTGTCTTGGAGAATTAATGTTATAACCATTTATATCAGTAATTCTTTCGGGTGTCTAGAAAAAGCAGAATAAGAGGGGAGGCAGGCACACACATACTGTGTAATTACCCATGGATGAGTGTAGAGTTTGCAGGAGTTGAGTTCTCTGGAGCCCCAGGCTGATACCTGTTCACCACAAAAATTTTGGTCAGGTAAAGGCTTTCAAGTTACTGAAGCAACATTCACTTAGCTGTTAATTACTGTAGCTCGTTAGAGGATTATCCAGAGGGTAGCTTATTCTTTTGTTGCTATTATGGCATAATTGGGTCTTTCAGAGGACTTGGGGTCAGCAAGAACACAATATCCACATCCAAGTTTGGGAAAACACTGGTTCTGTGACATTTTGCATTTTCTGTCCAGAAGACAATGTGGAAAGGAACACTACTTGCTGTTCCTTCGTTTCTGGAGGATACAAAATAGATTAGGAGTGAGGAACTGATTCACCTCTGTTGATGATGATTTTTCTTCATCTTAAATCTTGGAATAGAAGTAGTTATGCATCTCTTAAGATAACAGCTGTGCTGTATGTACCAAATTCTTGTGTCTGCAAAGAACAGTCTTACATAAGAGGCTGTAACAGAGACAGTTAATACCTTCTTCTATTTTTACTTTTGAAATTTTGCACAGCTCCCACTAATCTGAAGAGATATATTTGCCTTACAGTGCTTCGTGGTGAGCCTCACAAATTCATTTGTTTGGGGTTTTGTTTAACCTTTTATATGTCTACTATAAGCTTGAAATTACTATGCTAAGGTTTTCCCAATTCTTTTATTTATTACAAGGAAACCATGCTTTTCAGGTGCACCCAGGTGTCACAGTGCTTTCTTTAAAAGTACTTGAGCAATTCTTTTGCTGCTTTTGTCATAACCAAAAACCCTTCAGTTACTGATTGTCCTTGGCAGTTTCAGCTGCTGGCCATTTTCCTGTATCTCACCATTAAGCTTATATTGAGTGTTTAAATGCATTCTGTGACATGCTCATATTGAGCATCACTCTATTAACAGTTCATGTGTGTACCCACAGGGAATGGCACTGTTCTTTCTGAGCTGGGGCTTGTACCTCCCCATGATGCTGTTGCTGGGGGGTAAAGGAAACTCTATTCTGGTTTTGAGCACGCTGGTTAAGAACGTTGCTGCAGAGACCTGTATGTGATCGCGTGGTGAGGAAAGAATTAAACAAAAGCTGACTAGCTGTTCTACCCTCCTAAGTCGGATTTACAGGATTTAAGCAGATCTGCTGGAATTCCTTGATCTTATTCCTGTACCGTATAGCTTGATTATTATACTAGCTCTGGGTATGATTGCTGTTAACCACTCCTTTTAAGCTTTCAGTGTGGAAGTAGCATTAATATTTCAGCTGGTCCTGATGAATAGTTGTCCTGCTAGTTCAGAAGAAGTAGGTTGAATTCCAGAGAGCCAGGGGTGCTTTAGAGGATGGCATTTCTTGTTGAGAAGTGTCAGTACAGAAAAATCTGGCAAAATCAAGACAGACTCTAGGGACTCATAGGCTTACTTAATAGAACTACACATATATGAGGGTGAGAAGGTGAGTACTGTTGAATAACAGATTTAGATATTTACAACTACTTCAAATTTGCATGTACAAGAAAGTTCAGGATGTTTATCTGTAGATACATTACTGATCTGAACTGCTGTAGTTATATTGGTATAATTCCCTTTCAGGTCTTTCTCTCCACCTTGGAGAGTAGTCTTGAGAAGCTTTTGAGAATCTGAGATCCACCTCTCTCAGGGAATGTCATTACATGTGTGAGAAAAAACAGGGGAGTCTTGGTAAGAAGGAAATAGTTCCAAAACAGGACCTGCCAGAGAGGAGACAACTAGAAAACCCACTGTATCTTTCCAGAAAGTGAATACAGGCTTGGACTTCTATTGCTTTTGGTGCACTGGTCTGTGTTTCCTTTAAAATTACTTTCTCTATTAAAACACTTTATTTAGAAAAAGTTTGCCATGAGTGGGAGGCAACTTAGAAGGTACTGTGAGAGAAGTCCAGTGCAGGCTTCTGCTAGAGGTGTTAAACTCTGTGCATCAGAGGCCTGAACAGGGAGTGTCTCATGGGGTGGAGATGGAGCATCAAAAATCTCTAGTAAGGAGCTAATTTCTCTGAATGCTAATAGAATTTCTCTTCCTGGTTCCAGGATATCTTTTCCTTTTGTGTTCAGTGGAATAAGTGGTTCTAAATTCTAACATGGTCCCATGTTTTTATTTTGTTCTCTCTTTGTATACTGCTGCCTGAGAGTTACAGTGTGATGTAGCATCTGAGCTATTTCCATCCCTTGCTGCCCTGATCGTCTGCCTCCCTGACTATGAGGATATAGGAGATTTGCTCCTAATTAACTGAGTGTAATTCTTGGCCAAATCCACTCCAGAAACAGCTTCTTTTTACCACTTAGTGACTCCTCTAAAAGATCCAGCATGTAGGGAAATTTCCTTGCCTTTGATGAGTGACTGAGGATGAGGTAACACAAAACTGCCACGTTAAGTGAGTAATGGGCAAAAGTGAAGGAAGGAAAAAAAAGACTTTTTGTCAAGTCAGTAGATTTTTAGCAGCCTGTTCCTTGTTTTTATGCTGAAGGTGTCTTTGGAAGTGCTACTCAGCAGACTTGGCCAGAAGTGAGCTCATTTCTAAAGGTGACCTTCATGTTTCATGCTGTAGAACACCATGAGTTCATTGCTCCAAAATCAGAATATAAGTATAGGAAATGCCCATTAGACTGAGCTGAGAAGCAGCACAAGGAACATGTGAAAAAAAGATTTCCAAGACTGAACAGCTTCAAACGAACCAATTGCCTTCTTAGATTTAATAGTTTTTAAAGCTTGTAGCCTTGAACCCTAATTGATATGAAAGACCAGCAAGCTGAAAACACTAAAACCCCCCATAGGATGGGATTGTTCATGGTAATACAATAATGATTAACCCTCTGGAAAGCATCCTAGCCAATTGAGGGAAAATATAGCCCAAGGTCAAGGAGACGCTCGATGGCAAAGTTCTCTGGGGGCAATACCCATGATGACAGGATACAGGTCTGAAAATTGGGGAGGCATCCTGGAGAGGGCTGTGCCACCTGTGGGTTTTCCGGGTGAGGTCTGGAAGCTGCTTAACATCGTTTTCTGGGTCCCATTTACCTGGGTTCAAATCTGAGGAGAGCTGACCTCGGGAAGCTGCAAGCTGCTAATCGAGGAGGCAGCGGTGGGGGGGATAAAGTCCAGATTCCTTCCAAGAAGTCTAATCTCTGGCAAATGTGCGCGCACACGCCGTTGCCTTTCCCAGTTGTTGCTGGGGGCTTTGCAATAGGACGCAGCCCCAGGTCCTTGCCGTGCTGCAGCCTCTGTGCCTCGGGAAGAGGGGGAAAAGGCAGCCGGGGAAGGAGCATTGCAGGAGAGGAGCGGGCGGCCGGCCCCGCCGCTGGGCAGAAGGGGCGGGGAGGCGGAGGCTGGCACTGGGAGCAGCGCGTACCTGGAGCACGGGGGAGGTTCTGGAGAGGAGGGGACAGCGGGGTGAGGAGCGGGCTGAGGGCTGTGCCCCACCGCCTGTGCTCGCCTCTGCCCGTCTTCCGATGTGCTAGAGAAATTCGGGGGCATGTTCTGTTCCCTTATGTATCTCCTCTCTTCTTCCCTTTTCTGAGGAGAAGAGATGGCAAGAGGAACGGGAAAGTGAAATTCTAGGATGCTGCTGGGAACTTTGATCCCTTTCCTCACATCCCTTCCCTGCGTAGAAATGGAAAAGGCATCCCGCTCCCTCCGGTGCGGAGCGGCTAGCGTGGGAAAGCAGACCCTGGCAGCTGAACCAGAATGTGATGCCTGAAGAACCCTCTGCTCACTTTGTACACGAGGGATGGAAATCTCCAAAATACTCGGGCTCCTGGTAGAGCTCTCAAGTCTGCTATCCTGTCTCAGATGTATGGAGGTAAGAAAAAGTTATTTTTCTATCTGCTTGTAAGAAGTCACATGGCTCTTTTAATATCCTCAACGTAAGTGGATCTTGTTATTACTTGAATATGTTTTCTAGAGCATTTAGGCAGTTATGGTCTCTGGGAAGGACTGGGGGCTTGGGGAGAGATTAGTTTCATTGTGCATATAAATTTAGAAAAAGAAACAAACCAGGAAAGCAGGATGCACAAGGGCTTGCAGATGTTTTGGCTTGGGTTTCCAGTGTTTCTCAGGCACTGCAGTGACCCTGGCAGGAGAGATCTTTTGTTTCTGTTCTTTGCTGATTGTCTCTCTTGCTGTAGTGGACAGATGATTTATAGCTGCACAGACCTGGGGAAATGCCTGCAGCATAGGCTGTTTGCTCTGAATTTAATTGGTGGTGATGGTCATCATTGGGGTATTTTGGGAGCTGCTACAGAAACTGGCAGCAACTAATCTTTCATTAGAAGGGAAGCTTATTTGGACTGAAGTTCTTTTGTTTATGGTCCAGCTCCAAGAAGAGCAGGTTGTCTCTCATATACATCCAGTAATTAGTCTGACCCATCCTTATATCACTGGCAGGCTTACATGTGTCTGCAGGTGTATACTGAAAGTTGGGGATTGAGGGACCTGGATAGTGGTGCAGTCACAAAAGTACAGCTTAGCTCACTTTTTACTCTCTGCAAAGTATTTTGAGATCCTCAGGTAAAGTCCTTCAGTGTTGTTGGTCCAGAAACCTTTCTGTGGGCATGCAACAGCCTGATACAAGCAGCTAGGTGGATTTTTGCCTGAAAGGGGCTTATCTGTGCATCCCTTTGTGCATACACACCTGAGCTGATCTGCTACTTCTGAACCATGTCAGGAATTCATCTTCCATATGC
This sequence comes from Toxostoma redivivum, assembly GCA_013397375.1. Taxonomy (NCBI): domain Eukaryota; kingdom Metazoa; phylum Chordata; class Aves; order Passeriformes; family Mimidae; genus Toxostoma; species Toxostoma redivivum. The sequence continues at coordinate 122,286 of VXBI01010007.1, forward strand.
AGTATCCCATTCTGACTTCTGGAGGGTGATGCTGGAGCTTGGCCATGGTTGTCAACACCTTCTGGATCATATTTATAAGCTTGATTTGAAAATTATATCTGACGTGAGTAGGTGTTGTTCTTGTCAGGTTTCTGTGGGAATTACCTCTGCTTATTCTAGAAGTGGATTTGGTTTAATTCCAAATTTAACTTTTCCCATTTTCCAGGAAGAAGTGAAGCTGAGAGATGTGAAAATACTGCATTTTGAAGAAAACCATAACCATTACCAAGTAGTAACCATTAGCTAGTATCCTGTAGCTGCAAATCTCTGCTCTGTGAATTACAACTCTTTGTTCATATAAAAGTATTAGAAATGTTCATTTAGAATGTTCAGAAATTAATTAAACTACAAGGAGCTAGCAGAAACATACACAGTTTCTTCTTTTCGCTCTGAGTCTGTGAGTCTATGCACATCATATAGTGGTGTTGAGTGGAGATCTCTATCTCCCAGCCTGTAGTCAAGTTACAACCTAAAAAAACCCTGCCTATAAGAGGAAATGCAGTTTTGGGGCCAGACAGGACACTAGAATTCTGAGGACTTTATTCCATATTTTTTTGTTTTAGCTGTTTAACCCCATTTGGATAATAACACTGTAGGCTGTATCATATTTTCAAGTATTAAAAACAAAATCCTCAAAAAGCCTTGTATTTTCTTCCTTGGATGTTTCCCAATTTATACTGGATGTTTATTACCATTTTAACAGATATTCTGGGGGCGTCATCCTGTCACTCAAGTAGATAAATCTCTGCTGCTGTGGCTGTAGATGGCTTGCCCTATAAACACAGAGAGAATGAGTAGTTGTTATTTTTCTTACTGATAATAATGGTTTTCTTCTAGATTTCCTTTCTATAGGCATGTCACTCAGACTTCCAACTCTGTTGGAAAAAAGCCAAGCAGAGCCTTGTAATGTAGTGCCTAGATCAAGGGTAAATCTCTGCAGGCCAGTAATTATTAATTTTGTTGTTAGTGGACAGAGCTATGGTTGTATTTGAAGAGGAGAGACCAGGCTGGTTACTAGGGTGTGTTTGCTTAAAGCTGAGCTGCTTTTAGGACATACCCCTGTTTATTTCACTGGATAATCATCTCTCTGCTTTTGCTCTATTTTTTTTCCCAGGCTTTCCTGGGATCCAAGCCCAACCAAAACCATTTGCAGAGTGCAGGTAAGAACAAGAAGTTATTAATTCAATCATTGGGCAGACTCTTTCCTGCAGTGGTGATCTGAGACCATAGGCATGATGAACCACTGCTACCTGGTCTTCTTCCTTTCTTTTTATCACTTCTTCAATCTTTTCTCTTGCCCCAATGCCTGTTTATTTCCTTCACCAACATGGCCCAACTACTTCTGTTTCTTCATGTTGAATAGTCTTGCAGCTCCCAGCTTATCCCACATGTTCTTTTCCTTTAATCTCTTTCTCTGCCTTGGTCTTTTTTTGCATGCTTACCTTTCCTCTGCTCTAATAACTACTGAATTTTCAGACACCCTCTCTGAGGGTCCCAGTTGATGTCACGCATATGATTTGTTTTCCAGTCACTGACTTCCTACTGCTGCTCATTTTTGTACCTTGCATTTAACCTTCAGCTGTCACTTACCCCTTCTGGGCCTGGCAGTGGCTAGAAGGCAAATTATATGATGCAAAGTTTCTTTGTACCCTTGCTCTTTGCCCCATGTGTGAAGAATGGTTTTCTGAAAGTGTTGACTTCTTTATGTTTACTTAGTGAATAGAGCTGTAAATGTTGTCCCTTTCTCAGTCTACTCTTCCCATGTTATGGACTCTATAAAGCCCTTAAAACCTGGGGGTTTTTTTCCCCACTTTGTTATTTCAGGGTCATGAATGGAAAGTTTTCTCCTTTTGTTAAGGACCATAATAAATTAATGATTGGGTATTTTTACACTGGATATTTCACATGGGCACTGAAACATTGGCACCTGCACTTCCCCCAAAATAAATTCCCTTTCCTTTCCATTATATTAGCCAAGTTCAGATAAGCCAGGTGAACTGCTGATGTGTACAGGGAACATACATACAATGAAATACAGTGTCATTTCCCACCTTCCTGCTTTGTACAGTGCTGCTCCAAAGTGAGCACATGTATTGCATGTACAGTAATGGGAACCAGTTCAAATTGTCATGTTTGGGCCCTAAGTTAACACTTTTCAAAGGTCTGTCTGGGGAGCTCATTGCTTCGGGTCAATTGGTGGTTTAGACAGTGAGTATTATGAATATTCTTTGAGCAGCACTTTGAAGAGTGGTAGAGTTGGAATCAAGCAAGCAGCAGTTGAGACTGCAGACACGAGGAGTATTTCTCATAAGCAGCTGGTGTCTCCCATGTTGTCTGAGCTTCAGTGTGTGACGCCTTAGGTGATGCTAACGCTCCCTCCCTGTGCCCAGTGCCCAGCGTGTGTGCTGTGGGACCTCTCGGGTACTACAATGGCTCACTGGCAGTCACCGAGGCCGGGGCAGAGTGTCTCAACTGGGCAGAGTTCCCTGATTATGTTCAGCAGTACCCACACCGTGGCCTGGGGGACCACAACTACTGCAGGAACCCAGACGGGGGAACCACGCCCTGGTGCTTCTACAGGCTCGTGTCAGGGGCCATCGGCTGGGCCAACTGTGACTGTAACCAAGGTAAGGGCTGCTCTGCCTCAGGGCTCAAGCCACAAATGTGTGCTGCACAGACTTGCAAGTGGCAGGTGGAACACCCTGTGAAAGAAGCACAGTAAAAGACTGTTCCAAACTAGTGAAGTAATTAATACTAGAGGCTAGCCTGTATGGGAGAAGAATGTCTGTATATAGTAGGGGGTGGGTTTAAGCTGCTGTAGCTGTAATGCCTTGTATAGATGTTTTATTCTCATATAAGGAGACTTCTTTTTTTTTTCTACTGCTAACTTATGACACTTTAAAAACAGTTTTAGTTATGTAGAAAACAATCCACTTCTGCTCCTTTAGGGTCCATATCAGAGCAATCCTCTTGTAAGTGTAGCAGTTCAAATATAACAAGAAAAAAAATCTTCTGTGGCAAGGCAGGTCATAGGCTTGTGTTAAACTTCCTCAGTGCTGTCACAAGGACTACTGCTTGCTTTGAGGCAAGTAAGGAGCTGAGGTCCCTCAATGCATTGACTGCTGTGCCGCATTCTTGAGAATGTCCTGTTTTCTGATCTTCCTCGCTTTTCCTGCATTTTGCAGAATAGTGGAAACACCAGTTTAATAAATGAATTGACAGACTTTTCCCTTGCCAATGGATGTGCTTTCAAAAATAGCTTCATTAAAGGGAAGGATAAATGTAGTGGTGTTTTGTGCCTGCACTGAGCTACTGCAGACAGGTGTGTCCTTCTGCAAGTACATAACTGAGAAAGAGATGTGCTTTCTAAACAGTGATAAAATTTTTGGTGGGGTGGTAATTGAAGGGGCATTTACACTGGCACTTCCTTTTTGTAGAGAAATTAAAGAGGATTCATCTGCTGTTACCGAACCTCTCACTGTAGCAACAGAGTAATGCAGGTGAAGTGGTTGATAGAAATAGATCAGTGGAGTGTCAGAAGTAATTATATAGCCTGCCATTTTCACACACCCTTTCAAGATAGCATGTAAAATCATCCCCATTTCACAGAAGGAGAATCCAGGAGCTCTAGCAGAAGCCAAACTTCCTGCTGGTGTTACCATGGATTTGAAAAGACCATAAGACCTCCCAGGCAGCCATTGCTGGGACTAGGAAGATGCCACATCTCATAGTCTTTCATGCATATCACTTTAGTGCCAGCACAGGCAAAACAGGGATGAAAAAAGCCAAGTACAGTTCAGCTCAGCTACATGCAAATCCAAGACTTGCTGGTCTGAAACTTCTATCAGCAGATAGCAGCTGGTTTTTGGTTGTTTTTTTTTTTTTCTCTTTTGGAAGGTGCTGTGCGATTGGCTGAAGACAGTAGTGTGGAGCTGTACTTCAATGGACTCTGGGGTACCATCTGTGCTGACCACTGGACTGACTGGGATGCCAGTGTTGTCTGCAGGCAACTAGGTCTCAGGTGGGAACCTCAGTCTCATTGTCAGAGGTACATACTTGTGTGGCTTTTGAAAGAGCAGCCTCTGTGGTTACAGTCCCTCTGGCACAGTGTGTTGGCTAGCAAAAAGGAATTTGTTTTATTGTCTAATTTCCCACTTATCAGGGTCCTTTTGTACTGTTTTCTCTCTGTGGCTATCTGCAACCCAATAAGCATTTGCAAGAATTTTTTAAAACAATAGTTTCTGCTTCATGCTCCAGGCTGTGAAAAGTGAGTTGTGAGATCACATTCCCTTTTTATGATCATCAGCTGGAGTTTCTATAGTGATCTAATAGAAATTTTAGGAGTATGAATTCTCTTTGGGTATCTGGGATTTGGACATTTAAACTTCCAAATAGCAAGGAGATAAGGTCCACAGAGAGGGAAGGTGATTCAGATAGTTTGGTGTTTGAATCTATTGATGGGTTTGTTCATTGCTTTCAAATGAGGGTGCCATTTCTGACTATACCAACTCCTCTGAAATAGGTAGGCACACAAAAGAATTAGGAAGTGCTTTGTGCTTGCTTGTGCTTTCCCATTAGACTGTAAATGGTCACTCCTTTATGCACTTCCAATTAACTCGGCACACTGGGATGTGAAATGTCACAACTGGACTGGAGAGTCATAACAATGGAGGGAACTTGTAAGTCAAGCCGTGCTGTGGCATTTCATTGTTCTGTTGCATCCTCTGTACAGTGAGATCGGCACAGCTGGGAAGAAGAGTCATCCTGGATCATGGCCTATTCCCCTTCACTTGCAGTCAGCAAACTGTCATGGAGATGAGGAAGCCCTGCTGCAGTGTGGCTATCAGGAAGCTGTGTCAGGAGCTTGTAACCAGGGGAGTGCCGTGGTAACTTGTGTTCCTCCAGAAGGTAAATCCCCAGGGAAAGATCTCAGTCACTGAAAGATGGCTGATGCTTACGACCACATCCCCTTTTAATCAAGCCAGGCTTTTGTCTGCAGGCAGAAAACTCCTGGTCACCACAGCAGCCAATTACAGAGCCATCTCTGGATTAGCAGTATCCCACTCTGGGGGCTGCAATCACAGGTGCTTGTGGGGGGTCTAGAGGGGATGATGTGGTAAGAGAGCATCATGAGAGCTCCTCTGGCTAGAGAATGGTTCTACACCCTGAACTGCTGGATGTACTTTGTCTCTGTCTTGTTCTGTTGTGCTCTCTTTCCCTTTCTTGAAGCACAGGTGTAGGTGCCCCACTGCGCATAGTTGGGGGGAAGGAGAGCTTTGAAGGGCGAGTGGAGGTTTACCATGATGGCAAGTGGGGAACCATCTGTGACGACCAGTGGGACGACCGGGATGCTGAAGTAGTCTGTAGACAGCTGGGACTCAGGTAATTTCTTTGCTGTATGTCATGGAGTAGTAATAGAAGTAGGCAGAATGAACAACATGAGAGCATGTCCCTTCACCAGCTCTTCCTATAGGAGATATACAGAAACCCTGGGAAACATAATTCTGGACTGATCATCCTATGAAGGGATTTTGTATCCCATTCTTTTCAATGTTATGGGTTTGTGCTGTGTAAAAAAAAAAAAAAAATTAAAAAAGTACATTCCTGTCTAAGGATTGTCTGTGTTTACTCCTGTTCATCATTTTTGCATACGTCCTAATACAAATCTTGTTGGCCTCAATGACAACTTGTCATGGTGATTTCCACATGTGAACTGCAGTTGCTTACTTGGTTAAGATTAAACACCTCTAGTTTCACTGGCTGCCCTTATCTTCTTCAGACAGGAAAGCAAGAGAAACCACCTCATTCTCCTGTGTGCCATTCAGTGCTTAAAATGGGAGCTGTTGTAACTGAGCATTCTTGAAAATCACATCTGTACAGGATTATTTAAAATTGTTCAAATTTGAGATCCCTCAATCTTTGGGAGTTTTGCCTGTTACAAGATTGTAACTGAGACTGCTATTATGTCATTGGCTGCAGAAGTCTGAATTGTTCATGTTGTAGTAATATTTTTGTTATTTCCTGGAACAACTCATTACAAACTTTCCAATAACATGTTTCAATTAACAGTTGGCAACTCCACTGTGTTGAAAATACAGATCATCTATGGGAGGACAGTGACCCAGTGCAGGAGAGTCCCTGTGCAAGGCAGAATCTGAGGACACAAGACTGTGGCCTTCCTTACTGAGCATACATGTCTGTAATGTTTACAGTGGGACCCCAAAAGCCTTGTCATGGGCTCACTATGGGCAGGGATCTGGCCCAATCCTGCTGGATGAAGTGCAGTGCTCAGGGAATGAACTCTCCCTTGATCAGTGCAAGAAGAGTGACTGGGGACAGCAAAACTGTGACCACATTGAAGACGCTGGGGTCTCCTGTGACCCTTTCACAGGTACAGATGTACAGCTCTGCCAGTCGAATGCAGTCAGTCTTACCCCCACATGACTTGCTTCGCTCAGCAGGTAACCCCCTGGTTCAGGATCCTGCACAGCTTCCATGCATGTCTCCCACAAGGGCTGCCAGATGTGGCAGCAGAGAATAAGGGAATGGATCAGAGGCAGATTTGGTGGTGTTCCCACGGTTTTGTTCAGGTGGTGTGGAAAGGCTGAAGTGAATTCTCCCCTTACAGATGGGTATGTTTGGAAGCAATGAACGTTTGTATTCTGAGTACCCACAGACATCTGTGTCTTTTGTTCCTTTCACTCACGCGCAGTATAGAGACTCAGCAGTGATGCACAGGCTGTTTCTTTCCTCCCCTGCTGAGTGCTGCCTTTTCCTTCTCCCATCCCTTGCAGAGGGCACTGTCCGGCTGGCTGGCGGCCGCAGCCCCAGCGAAGGCAGGGTGGAAGTTTATTACAATGGAGACTGGGGCACAGTGTGCGATGATGGCTGGACAGACCTCAGTGCCCAGGTGATCTGCAGGCAGCTGGGCTTCAGGTAGGACTGAGAGTATGTAGTGTCTGTGCTTCCTAATTTTAAGGATTAGATTCCATCACCCTTCACTGGGATAGGCCAGACCTTAATCCTTCAATGCTGCCTTTGTTAGAAGGCTTATTACCATTATACAACTATTAAGGAAAGATTAATAGGTATCCACATCCTTTCCAAGGGGCAAAAATAAATCTATTATCTCTTGCCTCAGTGTGTTTTGAAAGCAGATAACAGGCTTAAAATACTGTCCTTATGAACCCCTCAGCAAAGTCAGAAAATTTTCTTTAACGCTCCTTAAATTTGCAGGTGTCACTTCTGCTCTGTCAGTAAAAAGATATCACTTATCTGCTCCATATGTATTGCCTTCAGTAGCTGAACAAAGACCATCAGGGCAAAAAAAGAGTAGTAATAGGGATTTTCAGCCCATTGCTGAGCTGTCATCCCTTCAGGCAGGAGTTTGGGAAAGATTTAAAATCAGGATACTATTGCCTTTGAGCTAGTAAAATGGGGTTTTGTGGGTTTTTTAAACATGATTAGGGTCTCCTAAAATTTCAACTTTATAATGACAAAAAGACTAAACTAAATACTTCCCTTTGAGTTCAGCTACATACTGCTTTGTCATCTCTTTTAGTGCCTAAAAGTTTACACCTTTCTGCAGTTCAAATCCAGGTAGCTGTTTCCTATAGAAAGAAGTAGAATTACTTAAATGTCAACATTTTTGATGCCTCCCCTGCCAGCTCCTCCCCAAATTGATGTATCTGCCATATCTGCAAAGCAGCCTCTGCTGGCCCCTCTGTGCCTTGGAATGTGCCTTTGGCCATACACTAGAAAATGGACTGGTCCAAGAAGACCTCCCGGGAAACTGAAGCTGGCGAGATGTGAAGGTGCTTAGTTGCCATCCTGTGTGTCCACTGAGTGGTTTAGGTCAGGAGCCCACCAGCACCATAGTTAAGCAGGGGAGTTTCTCATTAGATCTGAGCTTGGGTCCTTCTGTGGCATTTAGAGTTTCAGTGTTATTTTCTGTTTCCTTCCTCTAGTGGTCCTGCTGCCCTGGCCTCTGAAGGAGACTATGCTGCTGGCCAAGGCTTCATCTTACTGGATGATGTGGCGTGTGTGGGGACGGAGCTGTCTCTCCTGGACTGTCCCCACAGCAGCTGGGGGCAGCATGACTGCTCCCATGCTGAGGATCTCGGAGTCCGCTGCTCCCCAGAAAGCAACACAGTCATGGATGGCAGCCTGGGTAACTCACCTTGCTCTTGCCCTGAACAGTGGGGAAGTTTCACCTTCTGGTCTGTTCCCTTGGAAACTCTAGCAGATGTGGGAATTTTCCCTGTGCTCTTTCAACAAGGGGTCTGCTTTTTGAGGAGGAATGAGCCCTGGCTGAATTGGGGCAGTCACAAATCTGTGGCTCCATCAGACGTACTATCAGACCAGCAGATAAATGGAAACTGAAGAGAGTTGTATTGTCTCTGAAACAAACCTCTGAGGTTTGTCTCAAACAAACAAAGCCACGGAAGGACAGCGGCTGCCTTAGTGTGCCATTGCTCAAGGGAACCCTGTAATTAGACCTTTTAGGAAACTTAGGTGTGGTTACATTACTGCCACGCCTTGCCAAGACAGGAGGACTTCAGATGCAAGCATTTGTTGTTTGCACTCCCTTGTGTGGATGGCACACTTCTAATTGAAATTGTGAAAGTATTTCAAGTTAGCATAATTTCCTCATTTATATAATGCCTGTACTCTCCCCTTTCCTTACTACAGAAGACTTTCCAGTCTGTCAGACATTTGTTATTGGAATAGTTGGCATCCAGCATTTTTGTTTTTCCTGGATGTAGAACTCTTCTCTTGCTTAGAATCATGTAACAGTTTTGCAATTCGATGGATTTTTTTCTCCCCTGGCATGTTTAAGGTTGTCTAGCTCTTGGCTCAGAAGTTAATAACTTTCTGTTCTTGTTCTCCTCTTTACTCAGCTTTCAGAGTATGATCTACTGATGATTTCCAGTATGTATTAAATAAATTAGTATGTATATAGTCTTCTGATTCAGCACAGAGGTAAAATGTCTTCATATAGACATGCTTTTTTGTTTAGTTGGTTGGTTTTTGATTTACTTTTTGTTTTAAGCTTACCAATGTCTGGGATTCATCCTTTTCTATAGAACCCAAGTTTTGGACACCTGATCCCCTCCTGTGCTTTTGCTTGCAGCAGCCCATGTGTTTTCTCCTTCAGGGCTTCCTGTGCGGCTAGTGGATGGAGAAAGCACCAAGGAGGGCCGGGTTGAGGTATTGCTGAATGGGCAGTGGGGCAGTGTCTGTGATGATGACTGGACAGACAGAGATGCTGCAGTGGTTTGCAGGCAACTGGGATTCAGGTAAGAGCTGTGGTACAGGCATCTTACAGATAGAAACAGCTCTCAGGAGCACTTCTGGACTTTTTTCTGAGGGCTTAGTTTGAGTTTTGGCATACCCACATATGCTTGAGGGAGTAGGTTGCTCTTCTTACTGTACTACTGTCTGTGTGTGGAGTGACACATAAATATTTTTTCACTTAAAATGCACTGGTGCCTCAGGTTCACTTGTGATGCCTGCTCACTGCAGATTAGCCACCTCTCTCTAATTGCAGTGGTACAGCAAAAGCCAGGGCAATGGCTTATTTTGGCGAAGGCCATGGGCCCATCCATCTGGACAACGTAGAATGCAGTGGCATGGAACACACCTTGGGGCAGTGTGCCACGCCTGACACCAGGATTCACAGCTGCTGGCACAGTGAGGATGCTGGGGTGATCTGTGACTATATGGAAGAAAAGGTCCAAGACATCAGGAGAACAGGTGACATTCCCATTTCTTCTATGCAGGAATCTGGAGCTCTGGTTGTAGGATCTCTGCATGCATTTGTGGTTTCTTGCTGTCATTCTTGTCTTTGGCTGAAACTTCACCTACAAAATAAGCATGTCCTGTCCTGCACCTCCTACGTTTTTCTTGTTTTCAGTGTATCTTCTTAGCAGCACAGAGTGTTCCAAATTAGTCTGAGGTGCTCCACCCATGTCAGGCCTTTGAGCCTGCAGAATTTCCTCACAGCCAAGCCACCATACTCTTCCTTAGAACAGCAACCATAAGCAACTTTTGGGGTTTAGAGTACTGAGAAGTATAAGCATAGGTCCCATTCCTGGCATGAGACTATAGAGACTTCAGGTAAGCACCTCCAGTGAAATGAAGGAAACCTATGGCATCAAATGTTCTATGAATTCCATATGCACAACACCACACAGTCGATTACCTTGAGGATTAATGCCCTCAGAGAAGGTGAATGGTATTTGGCTCTGTGACAGCAATGCTGACACTTAAGGTGAAGGTCCCTACCCAACTGCTCTAACTTTGCTATGCAGGTCCTGAGTCTGGTGTGTGTGGGATGCGCCTGCTCCACCGTCGCAAGAAAAGGATCATAGGTGGAAACAAGTCTCTGAGGTACTGCCCTGTAATTGCTGAGAGAGCCAGACTGATTCCAGCTTTCCTTCAGGCTCTGGAAATAACCTTGCAGATGCTGAGTCCATTAATGCAATTTCACTGGTGATTTTTGAATTTGATTTGAACCAGTGTGCTATCTAGGGAAGAATGCAAGCCAGCTGAGCCCAGATGAGACAGAGTGAATGGGAAAAGAGGAAAATGGCTCTCATGCGTGTGACACCTCTTATTCCTCTGTTTCTTCTTCAGAGGCAGTTGGCCATGGCAGGCCTCACTGCGGCTGAAGGGTTTTCGTCGAGATACTCGCCTGCTGTGCGGAGCAACACTGATCAGCAGCTGCTGGGTGGTGACTGCAGCCCACTGCTTCAAAAGGTGTGTTTGGGAATGGGGGGCCCCAGGGAGACTCAACGATGGACAAGATAACCTCATACAAGTTTATCCCTCTAGCCCAGTGGAACCACATGAGCAAAGTTTCTAAACCAAGACCTTCAGGTTATGATGTGTGTGATCTTGGAGTGCTTGTGGGGATGACTCAATGTAAACTTACTTTTTCCTGCACTGCTTACACCTGGCCTCTTAACTCTGAGGCTTTACAACATAAAGGGAACCAGCATTTTGCCATTTTAAGTGCTTTAAGGAACTGTGAACAGGTCAGTTCACAAGCCTGTTGCAACTATAACAACCATTTTTATAGGAAAAAAAGTCCTGTGCATGGTAGATAGTGATTTGGGAAACCAAATCTGCAACAGCTGGCATGATCATACCTGCTAAAGAGATCCCACAGTCTTGCAGATGGAATTGTTTTACCACTGTGGTGTGAGGAGGTGGTTCATTCTCATAGCAACTGAGACTTGTGTGAGTCTGCTTTCCTCTTAGTAGGAGTACCAAGATCTTGAGTCTGTTTTTCTCCAGGTTTGGTGTTGATGTGCGGCGCTACCTCCTGCGGGTGGGCGATTACCACACTGGTGTGAAGGATGAGTTTGAGAGGGAGCTGCCTGTGGAGCGGATTGTCCTCCACAGGAACTACTGGGCCGGCAGCAATGATAACGACATAGCCCTGGTCCGGATGCGGGGCAGAGAAGGGCACTGTCTCTCCTTCAATCACCACGTTCTGCCCGTCTGCCTGCCTGACAGGAGAGAGAGGTCTGACATCAACAGGCAAGCCTGCATCATCTCCGGCTGGGGAGACACAGGTGAGTGCTGGGGCTTTGAGAGGCAAGCAAGGTGAGCAAGTCTGCCTTCAGAAGCCTATGTGGGATTAATAATCATTAATTTATGTCAACTCAAGGCTATGTTCTCACTGCTCCCATTGTCTGTGCCAGCACATGGTGCTAAGGAAGGGGAAGATGAGGTGGGTTTTGTGCTATTGTGTTTTCATCTGATTTTGAGGCTTATTGAGTTTGCTCAATACTGGTAAAAGCTTTGGTTTCCATAGCATCCCTTTGAAGCTGTGGGAGAGACCAATGCTGCCATCTGGCCACAGTCCTCTCTTTCTTTCCATTTCTACATGTGTTTGCCCACAGCAGACCCCTAAAGGAGCAGCCTGTGCAGAGCCACTATACCAAGCCTGTGGAGGTCCCATGTTTCCACGACCTGCCTTCCTCATGATACTGTCATAGTGAAGTGAGGGCTTAGAGGTAGAAGGAGTCCTCAGAGAGAAATCTCTCTCAGACTACCTTTCTTAATCTCCCTGTGTATTTCTGAAAGGACAGATGGACTCTTGAGTCTGGTTTCTGCCCTGCGTTCAAGATAGCCTGGACCTGTCCTCTTTGAGCATATTGCTGTGAAGCTTCCTAAGTAAAAGGGAGCACAGAGGCCTTTCTGGGGCTGCTGTAACTGGAGAAAAGCCATATGTTTAGAAAGACTTCCTGCCAAAAGCCTCAGGAGCTCACCTGTTGATTTTGGACTTGCCCATCCTTCTCAGCTGTTTCCCTAGCTATTACTGCAGCTTTTTAACTTCAAGTACGTATTTGCCTTTGAAGTCAGCTGTGCCAGTTGCACGTGTCACTTCAGGATGTTTGGAGTGGATCAAGGAGCAACTTAGCCATGTAACTACCTTAAGCTGTACTGGAGCTTAGTGGCTAGAATCCTTCCCACGCACCAAACCCAGCTTTCTCAACAAGGAGCAGTTACCTACTACCTTGTGAACTTACATAAACCTTGGGCACAGAAAGGTCACACTCTAATATAGCACATTAGCCTTAAGTTCTGAGCAACCCTGGGGTAATAAAGCGATTTGATCAAATACACTCAAGACTGGCCAAAGATGAAGTGAATTCCCTTTGAATAATATTTGAATGCCTCTGAAACATCTTCTAAAACTTCTCTGAGGATTGAGCACTTAAGAGATACTACTGCATTTATTCTCTTGAGAAAACACTGTGCTTGATTTACTGAGGAGGAAATGGAGGTTTGGAGAGGTGAGATAAATTGAAAAAGATTCAAGTTACTTGTTGACAGAACCAGGAGTAAGACTCATCCTTTGATCTAACCTTTTTCTACAACGCTCTTTCTTCCCCACATCTTTGATCTTGCAGCTCTTTTTTGTGGTCTGGCTTGGCATCACTGTTTTCTGAAGTTCTCGTGCTTCAGAGATGCTGAGATCAGCCTATTTCTGTGCTGCAAACTTGACAAGAAATGTCTAAGTGTCTGTTTTTGTAGGGAGCACTGTTGCACCAGGTCGCTACTGTTACCTGTATGTGAATCAGTCTGGCTGGTCTGTTTTATTCCAGGAAAGTCCTATTCCAGAACCCTGCTGCAGGGGGTGGTGCCCCTACTCCCCCGGGAGGACTGTGAGGCCCGTTATGGGCAGAAGTTCACCAACCGCATGATTTGTGCTGGGAACCTCTCTGAAGACAAACGGGTGGACAGCTGTCAGGGTGACAGTGGAGGGCCACTCATGTGTCAGAGATCAAATGGACGCTGGATCATTTTGGGCATCACTTCCTGGGGGTATGGCTGTGGTCGGAAGGATTCACCTGGTGTGTACACAAAGGTCAGCAAATTCGTACCCTGGATCAAGAAAGTGACCAAGCTAAAATGAAAATGACTGAGCTCTAGGAATTTCAGCATATGGTCCTTTTGCCCTGCAGCAGCAGAAGGCTGTGGTTTCTGGTTTGTGACTGATGGAGATTTATTTTGTCATTGGACAGTGCAAAAGATTTTAATGTAGAACTGGAAGAAAAACAGTTATGACTGATTCTTTAAAGTCTTTGGTTTCACTTTAGTCTGTAATCTGTTAGCAGAGAAAGCAGGTGCACAGTGGTAACAATGATCAGTATGCGTTGTTCTACATATCTGAATCCTTTAATGCAATCACACTTATTTCTTTGCCCTGGTACACAGAAATGGTAGAAGTAGAGAGATACCTACTGCTGAAAATCTATTCATGGTTGTATGTTTGGACAGTTGAAACATGCTGCAAGGAGAGGTGAGATGCTTGGAAGATGGCACCAGGTGCTGCCATAGTGGAAACCTTCAGATATTTTTTCATAACAGCTCTCCTCTGTTTCAGGAGTCAGAAGATTTGACCTGAGTTGAGGAACAGCCCAACAGTTGGGTATTTTAGCTTCCCTGTTATGTCTCTAGGGGGAACCTTTTGTCTTCTGAATAGTAGGTCTGTTCCCATAGGATCCCTTTTGAGTGTCTGCCTGGACTAAGAAATGTTTGTCCTTCCTGCTGTGATCTTCTGTCACACATTTCCAGCTGCCAGATGCTGTGGTTTTATTGCTGCTTTTTTGCCATTGTAGTTTGTGTGTGTGGTTGGGCTTCTTTTTTTCCCCTTAAAGTAGCATCTTCTAGAATCAGTTGATGGTGTGAGAGGCAGTAGCTTTCTTGCCCTCATGATTGCTATGAAGAATTCAAAAATCTGACCTCAAGTGGCTGAATAGGCATGTTATTTTTCTTTAAATGCAAATGTAATGGTAATCTCAAACATTCAGGTGTTGAATCATGATTTAACAGCACTGTGGGGACTTCCTAATGGTCTCTTATTCATCATAGTTATTAGCTGCCCTTTGTTTGTGCTGTTAGTCTTTAATATCTGTGTTCACTGTTTTCCATGAAACATGGAATTATTCTTGGGTATAGATACAACTCAAGCAAATTACTCACTCCTTGTGAAAAACAGTAAGCACACTGCAAAGCAGCTTCCCACTTTCGTGAAGTGTGTCTTATTCTTGAAATCTCTGGGTCATGCTTCCTTTTTCTCTTCTTTGCACTTTTTCTCTTTTCATTCCTCTCAGTGGGAGTAAATTGACTTAACTTGTGGGCATGCAAGCACTATCATCAAGCTGTAGTTCTCAGCCTGAACAGACAAAATGCTGAGAAAGCAGAGGTTATTTAATATTAGTTTCTTCCTTCTGTCTCATCCAAACAAATGAACGGAGTTCCCTCTTGTGCCTTAAGCACTTTTTAAAGTTAATATATTATTCTTGAGTAGTAAAAAAATATAAGTAGACAGAAGGGCTAAGTGCCTTAACAGTTGTGCTGTGCAGCATCTTCTCACTGTGGACAGATGAGGCAGAGAGGAGACAGGTCTGTGCAGGAGGAGGAGCAAAATGCTTTGATGTATAACCAAGGGCTTGAATGTGGAGGATTAATATAGGATGGGACACATGGAACTTGTGCCAGATGTGCATGTTTTGGGTAGGCACTAACTGGTCAGGCACTGACCTGCTGCCTGGAAGGTTTCCATCGAGGTATCTGGGTATTACCAAAGCAAGAACAGAAGGCAGAGTACAGTCTGTGGATTAGCAATGTCATATTACAGGGCATGTGGTGACAGAATCCTAGAAATTGCCTTGGATTCAAGAAGTAGTGATTGCCTAAAGTTTTAATTTGTCTTCTAGAAATTAGCTTAATGTAGAGGTGCTGATCTGACTCAGTGGCTGATTTTTGTGTGTGAAGGCTAAACTAAACAGTTTCATTTACCCTTTCCAGGTATGGGATAGTTGGGCTACCAGTTTTGCAATGGACTGTTCTAAAATCCTGCTTGCAAACTTTATTTTAATGAAGAATTGTCGGAATCTTTAAAACATGCAATGTCAGGACCCCCGCAAACTGGCTTTTGAGACAAACCTGATCCGTTTGTGCCTCTTCTCGAGGTGCTGAATGTCTTCAGCACAGCTTTGTGCTGATAACCCTGTTTAAAATGCCAGACTTGATCCCTTGGCAGCACTGTGCTTGGCTCCACGCTGGCCATGTTGTTCTATGGCTCCTGGCAGAGTCTCTTAAATGCAAGCTGCAGACTACTCCTTATCTCCCAGGAATTAAATGCCAAGTTCTACACTGGTAAGGACAGTATCCATCGGGGAAACATGGAGGGATTCGACTTTCACCTTCAGCCTCCTCTGAGCCAGCATGCTACAGCAGCTCAAATGGAGTTTCTGTGCCTTGGGTACTGTCACATCTCTAGTTTAACCTGGTTTGATCTTTCAGTTTATACCATAACCCCAACAGGCATAGAAACACCCAAAGGATGACACTGTGAGGTTGTTTCCCTAAGCTTACTTAGCGAGTGGCCATTCAGGAGTTAGCATAAATTACCATGTAACACAAGTGAGATGCAAGCCTGGCATTGTCTTCTGAAATGCCCATGTTCTAGTTAAAAATAGTTCTTTCTCCTAGATCCTATCACTATGAAAGCTGTGAGAGTCCCTGTAATTAACACTCTTCCAGTCCTGCATGAGCCAGGAGGAGGGAAGGAAGTATCCAATCTCCTTTGCCCGCTTTTATATGTTACTGGTGCTGTAGGCAAGCCTATCAGTACTCTCCTATGTTGACCTGGCCTGTTTCAGGATACAGCTGTTGCTCTTCACTGTTTAACCTGCGACTGTGGCCCAAACCAAACTCATGTGCTTTGCCACTGAGACTTACCGGAACTGCCTGGATGGATGAGCAGCACTCAGTCACCCTAGGACTGTATTTTGTCATGTTGGACAGCAGCAGATGTTTCAAAAGATAGTGAGTTGTGCTGAACAAGTTTTAACAACCTTTCCTTTTGGGGAATTTTGTTCTTGACCCATTTAAATTAATTACTTGCATTACTATTATCATCATTAGAAATTGAAGTACAAATACTTAATCCTCTAGGTGTTGTACAAACACTGTGTACTATCCTTTTGTCATTCTTTTTTTTCCCCTAAGTATAAGAGTTTATATCCTTAATATATATCCTATTTAATGTAACCAGCCTTCATCTTCCATGTAAATGTTTATACTTTTTGGTTTTAATCTAACCAAGCTCTCAATCCCAGTATTTTCTGGCAATGAAAACCATTATTATTTTATTCTCCATAGCACATAATTTTTTTTATGGTTCCTGAATTAATTGCCTTTTGTTTTCATTGAGTACCATCTGTCCTTGTGTTCTCAGCCACGAGAGGAAATAAGGGGCCTGGCTTTATATTCTCTGTTATGCATTATTCTAGAGATAGTTCCTTTTCTAAGACTGTGGCTTCTCTGTTTCTCTTCAATCCAAACTGTCTGGGTGTCTGATAACATGCTGACTGTTTCTCTGTGTCTTCTCTTTCTGATGGATCTTTAAATTTTGGTAAACAACTGAATGCAGTTTGCCAGGGGAGGCTGTATCCCCTGCTGATTATTTGAGTACAATTTTCTACAGCAGTCAATTTTGTAAGTGATTTCAGTGCTGTGTTTATGCTGGAGTGTGGTCTTGGTGGCAGCCTTGCTGCAAGGGGATGAAAACCCACCGAGGTTAGTTCCCCCTGTGTCTCAGGTAGGTACAGCAGTCCCACTGAGCTCACAGAAATTTCTGTAGGTCTGTCTGGGGAGCTCTGGGCAGGGAGCACCTGGAGAGCTGTGTAGACCTTTGCCTGTGCTGACATACGAGGAGGGCTGAGACAATGCACTTTCACAGCATTAGTCCTTTGGATAAGGCTAATGCATGTGCACTAGTTCCAGGAGCTGAGAGCTCAGTCAGTGTTGCAGCTGGTGCACTGTGCCACATGCATGCTCTGAGAGAACTTTCCATAGCAGAGTGGCACGTCATGGTTGTGTGAGAAAGCGAACATCACTGTGAGCAGCTAGAAGCATTGGCAGAAGTCAAAACATGGCTATGGTAAGGATCTAAGGAGAAGCTCTTAGTACTGTTCCTATCCCTCTTCGAGAGAATATCCCAGTGCTCCCAAAGCTGTCTCAGTGCTGGGGTCTTCCTGACCTGCAGTGCCTGCAGTGGTACTATCTCAAACCTGTTCACACTTTGGCCACCTGGATTAAATATTTATCACTTTTTTGTGGCTGAACACTGTTTTGATGATTTCTATGAATTATGTTCTATGCTATAATTAATCAGGCAGCTGTTTATTAACCTGGACAGGATGTCAATTATCTTTATAATCTCTGTAAACTTGTAGCAGAAAATAACAGATCAGTTTCTCAAAGGTATGAGTGGAGGCATTGGTGAGGAACCAGGAAAGTGGGTATTTGCTATCTCAGGGGTAACAGAGGTAGAGCTGCCTTTTGTCTGTCTTCCTTTCTTTCTGAAGCCTGTATCCTGAAGTCTCTTCACCCCAAAAGAGCTGCAGTGATTCATCGACCACTTGAAGACAGATTTTCATGTGTATATTCAGCAATCAGATGAGAACTTTGGAGAGATGAAACTACACTGTGGTATTTAACACTATCTTGAAAGACTCACTGGGAGTTTCTTAACAACTAGAGAGAACAGAATCACCTCTGGTGATAACCAAGTTGGGACTACTCCTTGTAGAACAAGGCACTGTGATCTGGACTAATGCACATCTCCTGGGCTGCGTTTTCACTTGCTAGGAAAAATACTTAATTTTCCACATCAGAAACTTGTTTGCATAGTAGCCCACTCAAGTCCTACTAAAATCCCTTTCTACTAAGGGCTGAATGCCTCTGAAATCAGTCCAGTGCCAAAGCTGTCATGTCCCCTGGATCAACACCAATGGCTCACAAGGTATGCTAATAAATGGATTATAATGTGACTGTGTGGGGCTCTGTCTTATTTTTAATAAAGGAATCTGTTCCAAGGGCAGATTTAGGATTTTTTAGGATTTTTTAGGATTTTTTTTCAGCACTGAGTAAAATTAATTAAATTTCTCTATTAACATTATTTTTAGGGAAGCTTCAACATGCTAAAGCATGTCACAAAGTCAGCATCATGTTAGCTACTACTATGATGAAAGGCAACAGCTCTTCAAATGTCACATTTTTTGTCATTTGGAACAGATAAAGAGCAAATCAGCTTACAGCATTTAAAAAGTTAACAGGTTTTAATACATCAGCTTACTAATTTGGTGTTAACAGTGATCTTTCTATACAAACTTGGTTGGCACAGTCTCCTTTTAGTCTACAATTCATGTGTCATCACTCTTATGAGTCAAAGCCAGCCTCTGGAAGAGTGGAAGTGGGATAAGGGAAATTCAGTTTGAATGAGCCATTGGTTCAAGAACACTGTTATACTCTACCCATTCTGCCCCACTGCTGAAACCTGAATTTCTGTAAAAAAAGTCCCTTTTGAAACATGGTCCAGCTACTTGCAAGGTATGCAATGACTTTTCCAAGTCATTAGGGTTAGACTGGAGTTTGGTGTAGCTGATGCCTGCATACTCCAAGAATTATAGTAAGTTTTCACATGTACTGACTCCAGCCTGCAGGTGGAAACCAACCTGCACTCACTGAAGAAAGAACTGCTTGTAGTTAACACTTTCCTCACTTCATGTCTGCCTCTGGGGTTTTCTACACCTACCTACATTTTCCTTCTTACTTGTGCAAAATTGGGAAGCAGACTTCAGGCATTCTAGCTGGCCTTCCATGGGTCAGCAGGCACCCTTTCATCCCATCAGTCCTGCAGTGCTCTTCTGCAATCACTATCTGGAAAAGAAATAATGTTGAAGCTGTGGCTAAGGTTACAAGTCTGTCAAATGTCATTTTGTATTAAAGCACTAGACTGCTGCCTTCCTGTGGTGAGAAGGCTTGGCAGGGGTGTATGGCATGAGCTTACTTGTTTCAGACTGCTTGGCTACTCTAAGATAGCTTTGGATTTTGAAACTGAAATATAAATAAGGAGAAAACTGAGCTTTACTTCATGTGGTTTTCTAACTAGGATAGCTACCATATTCATTGGGAGAGAGGAAGAAGGGCATTCAGGTATCACCACTGACATTAAAAAAATTCTTACTTGGATACAGTTTCCACTTTCAAGTGGAGGGAGACAGGATACTGCTCCAATTGCCTTTGTTTGCTGGGTTGAATCCCGTGCTACTCTTAAACTGGCCTGTCTAGAAGGGGTTCCTGGCATTGGTAAGAGGTTTCTGTGGAATTCTGTTCATGTGCAAAAGTGAAAAGAGGAAACAGAGACAGCAAAATGAATCTTTAAGTTTATGGATGGTCCAGCTGGAGTAATTTATGTTTAGGAAAACCTCTGGATTTAAGATGTGCTGATGAAGGACAAGCATAGGTAGCACAGACAAATTCAAACAAATTGATGAGACCCTGTGGTACCACTTGATCTTCTCCTCCCTGCTTTTCAAATCCCACACATTCTGCCAGAAATAAAAGGCACTGTTCTCTTTGCAGTTTTCAAAACTAGCCTGTCACCTGAAAGAAGAACCAACTTCTTTGTATCAGCTTTACTAATGAGAAGATGTGAAGCTGTGTTGCTCTGTCAGCTAAGCAAAGGGCCTTGTTTATCCTATCCCTTTATATCTGCAGTGGCTTTCATACACACATCAGGGAAGCTAAGGGCTGAGCTGGGAACAGGTGGAACTCAGTGCTGGGCTCATGTTCGGTTGCTGCCCAACAGAAGAAATAAGCTGGCAGGAATTAAAATTTCAGCAAGTTAATCCTGTTGGGAAGCATTTGCTGAGGATGTTTTGGTTGCCAGCCCCTGGCAGCCCTGGGCTCAGGAGGCAGCAGCAGGTACTGCTGAGGGTTTCCATGAGGAGAAGTTGTGCAGCAGCGTGCTCTCCTGTTTGCCCACCTGCCAGCCTGGACAGCCCCCTCGTCACTGCAGAGACTGGGAGTGTGTGGAGATTTACTGTGCCAATGTAAGTGGACAACTCAGCTGAAACCACTGCAAAAGTTTATACTTTTCTGTCACTTTCTTCTTGGAAACAGGACAGAACCACTTCAAGCAACAACAAAACTCTTATTTGCAATTTAACTAATCTGCTCTGTGTAAACCAGAGCTGTATGAAAAGAACATGTACTTCTAAAGGTTAGTTCATTACTCTTTTCCCTTCTCCCCACTCACACGTACAGGCTTACTGGAGGTAAAGTAGGATTATAACCTCTGACTGTGAGATTCTAGAACCAGTATCCAAACATACCAGAGAAAAGCTCCTTTGCTTCAGGTTTACCATTTTGTTATCTCTTGCAAGACTAAGAAGCAGATTCTGTTAATCAGCACAATTATGCTGAAGTCTCAACAGAAAGCCCTTTAACTCCCCACATGTTAAAGCCACAGCTGGGTTAATTAAGACTTGAGAAATCTTTATTTTCCTGAAAGGCTTGTCTTCATAGTTACATAGGTTTAACAACTTGGTTAAATTGATGCAACTTTGTGGTTGAAACTTATGGATGATGCACTATTTGAATTAGATGCCTCTATTCAGGTAAGTCAGGAGTGTCCACACACAAGATTCCTGAAGAAATAAGCAAAGAGTGTGCCACTACTCACTAAACTCCTACTACTAGTCCATTTAACCATCCTAAATAAATGCAGTTTGCTAAATTTAACACTAAAGATGATGACAGAATTACACAAATCTAGTTACCTTCCCACAAGAAGATTTACGAAATAATTATATTGAGAAATGCACTAAAGTTTTGGATAGTAAGTTTTATAGGATTTTGTCACAGTATTTTGCAGGAAGATGGCTGAAAACGAAGATCTGACTTAAAAAGCCTTTGAGGCAGCACACAAACCAACCAGCTGCCAGTACCTGCTAAGGGTTGGTCACCTGCCTAGACAAGAGAGATGAAAATAGAAGCAGTGGATTTAATCTAAGAATCCCTAAGTCTCACAGAGGAGGATCCTGTTGAAAGAGCTTGCCTCCTGAGTACATCAGGGATAGGAGATCTGCAGGTAGAATAGGTGAACACCCTTTACCAATAAGCATTCAGATAATGTTAAGGGTTGACTGATTTGTTTTACAGAGCACCCTGCAATAAATCCTACTTGCTCAAGTCAATAGGTCTAAGGAAATCCCCCCCCATCACTTATTACAGAAAAAGGAAAGTGACTGAGGTGGTGTCTCTGTATCTAGCAGTCCAGGTACTTTTCAGTCATCATGACAAGCATAATGTCTTTGTTAGTGTCTCCTCTTTCTTACACAAGAGGCCAGTTAAACATATATAACTGGAACAGCACTGACCCCTACCCACACCCATGAGCACAAAATTTGTTATGTGTGTTTTCTTTAATGAAGCATTGCTGCGTGGTTGTAGCAACCATACTATTTGTAAGAGAGAACCTTATGTTAGATTGACAATTTAATAGATGATTGAACTTCACATTGGGATCTGATGAGAGGTAGCACAAACCCAATTTTTAAAATTGAGTTTTAAAAATGCCTCACATCCCTAACTCCATGGTTAGATTATTTTTCTAGGGAAAGACTGTGGAGAATACATACTATTTTACTGTCCATAATACTGTACACTGTTGTTCTTGCATTTTAGAATCACCTTTTCTCAGCAATCTTTTATCCCTATATTTAATACTAATGTACCTGTTGTTTATATTTTGAAAGACTTTACTGCTAAGAAGCACTATAGTGCAAATTTTGCTATGGTGAGTTTCATCTGAAGGAGCAGGTTCCATAGCATGGGGAAAGCTTCTGCTCCTGAAGATATGAGAAGCATGTAAATACAGCAGAACATTACTTCACTTAGCCAAGATCTGCTTGCAGAGTAGTGTATGCTGGCCTTGACATGAACAAATAGGCTTCCTATATTCCCTAACAGTTATCCTTCACTTACCAGCTGACTGTAAACTGACCATCAAAAACAAATACAGAAACCTGTCTTCTGCAGCAAAGGTGTGTTAAGGGTCAGCTACTGCAGCACTTGTTATTTTTAATTACCATTTTTGATTTCTAAAATTGTAGATTGCTAGAGAAGAGTGTCACATTTAGCAATTTTCCTTGATTAGTTTTTGGTGAAGTGAAAATAAGCCAAGGAACCTATGTTTTGCCTGTACCAAAAGAGGCTTCTTGGAGTACTTAGGAAGCTTTCAACAGTATAACATTACTAGTTTGGGTAATACACTCTCTAGACCAATTGAGTTATCAGTTGCTGAGTTTCCACAAATGATGTATCTAACCTGCTCTCTAGACAAAGGAGAGTTGTTACACTGCTTTCACAAATTTTTCACACTGGCTGAGGATCTGTCCAAATCTGATGCTGAGAAAAAAAGAGGACTTGCAGTGTAACAGTTGTTTTCTGTCCCCTCTGCAAAATGGAGAACATTTCAGTTCCCTTTAGCTTTGTGCTTGTATCTGTGAATGTATAGTGCATATTAGACCCTGCCAGACTGTCAGCTTTGGTAATGGCAGAAGAAAGTGTGAAAACAAAAAGAAATGCTCCTGCAGGTTAGTGTGAAAGGAAGAGGAAAATATACTTGTATCCTGTGAAATACAAGATGCCAGACAACATATGCTCAGTAATCCTTGCAGGCAGTATTATGTGTACATGCCATCTTCTCTTTCTGAAGAGTAGCAGTTATGTTCATACACAAGGTCTGAGCCATAATTGTTGTCCCCTGCTGTATAACAGTAATTTTAGCAGCTGTTTTCCATGTATGTATGTACGTACCAGTCACTTATCTCACAAATGGTGAATTTAGTTTTGAATAAGGCTTTAATCAGGCATATGCTCATATTCTCTAAGATCCCAGAGGCAGAATCTTGGACAACATCAGTTCAAAGTCTTCTGTGGCAAGGATTAGTCAAAGATTGGGAAATGCTCAATCCAAATGGGGGAAATTTAGCTTGTAATACCTCAGGACAGCTTTTCTTTCAGCTTCCTAGTATGCATTGTTTGGAAAAGCTCTGTGCATCTTCTACAGCCATTTGCCTAGTTAGAAGCAGAGCAAGGAGCAATGAGCTGTATGCTGTCCCTTCTTTTGTGCTAAAACAGTTATTTGTTCCATCTGTTGTACATGCTTAGTGTTTTGAAATAAATAATGGAGGTTGGTTATGTCTGTGGAGATGTTTAATATTATTAATTATTAGCTATTAATTAAGCGATCAGTATAGCATGAAACAGAGATAATCTAGGAGGAGCAGGAACTTTTGGCAGTTTGCCACAGTGCCATAGTTCTAGAGCACAAAAAATATTATTCTGCATATCCAGTGTATTACTTAGACACAAAGCCATATGTGTGCTTTAAGAATTTGCCTTTGCTTGTCATTTCTGAGTGCATTATCGCATGCAAAGAGACAATGAAACCTTTGTTGAGTCAGAATAGAGCTGAACAGCTGGGTCCCACTGCACTTGCAGTGAAAATCTCTAGAGTGCTGTATTTTTTTATTGAGTCTGTATTAGATTCAAGCCATAGCAAGGATGTGTTTTACTTTTCATGCAATCAGAAATAAAAAACATGCTGGATACGACTTGTAGTGTAGCACATGACTCACCAGTGAAAAGCGGACATTTCTGTGGTGCCATGCTGACTCTCATTGATTTTTAGTCCCCAGCGAGAGCTTAAGACAGGAAACAAATGTAAATGTTGCAATTCTGCTTTAGGGTATGCGTGTGCACTCATATGTGTCTCTCTCATATGGAATGCTGCATTCTGAAAAGTGTCTACATTGGAGGCAGAGGAGTTCTGAACAGCAATTTCCTTTTTCTGAAATAAGAAAAGAAAAAAAAGTACATCCCTGTAAGAGAGAAAGCATCTTACTGGCAACCTTGTCATTTCTGCAGGATTTCTTACTGAATTTCTTTCTTCCTCCTAGCAGAACACTGCTGAAATTGTCAGATATTATTTTTCACAGTCTCTAGTTTTTGTCAGTTGGAAGATTCACAAGGGAAAATACATGTCTCCCTCATGCAATAAGTTGGCTGGAAAAAAAAATGCATGAGTGTTTATGAACTTGTGTGCCCTTCCAAGCCATGAGGACAAGGAGAAGTGAAGCACTCACACCTGCACTCCCTCATGTTGGCCGGGGCAACAACACATCCAGGCCATGTTTGCTCAAGCCAGAAGACACATTTTTACAGGGTCTTGAAATGCACTAAGATGAAAGTGCAAATATTCACTCTGCTTTGCTTGTCTCATTGTTTTCATCACCTCTTCCATGCTTTCAGCCTGTGATGTTTAAGAAAGTGAAAGCAAGATTTCTTTGGAAATCTTCATAACTTGTGGTATCCCAAAGCTGGAAGAAGGAGGAATGGGAGTGAGGATTGTTACAATTTAATGGAATCAAACACAATGTACTGAATTCCCCTTTTAATTAGTAGTGTCTAATATTCCTCCTGTCCTCTGCCCTTTCTTGATGCAATATGTATTTTTTACTGGATTTAGGTAAAATCTTAACAGTGCTGTGTTGGACAAAAAGTTGTCAAAAGATATTGGTGAGCAGTAGCAGCCTTATGGCATCCCTGTGTTTCCCTGACCATTTCTGTAATTTCAAGTGCCACAGCATCTGAGTAAGGGCACAGAATTTCACCTGAAGTTACCTCTTCACTCCTTGGACACAACACATTTTTTTTTCCCATCTTGTTTTTCCCATGAAAATACTCTTCAAAATTTCAGCTGTATTTTTTAGTCTTTGAAATCCCAACAGTTTTCTAAATCCTTTTTTTCTCACTAGGGAGACACCTTTCCTAAGGTGAAATCCTTCTTTAATGCAACACTGCACCAAGTATTACAATACCTTTATGTATCAATGCTTTTTCACGTGGTAAGCGATTCTCTGCAATGCCCTTGACTCATATTGATGCAACCTGCCAGAATTCCCATTATCAGACAGGTGAGTCTCTCTCCTGAATTATTGCTGGCATGGTGCTCTAACAGGTTATTTGGCAGTACAGATTTGATGGGTCAGGCATCAGCACAGGACAACTTTAGTGTAGGATTAGGCAGCACATGAGCCAGAACTTGGCATGCTGTGCTATGTCCTGGAGCTGGCTCACCTGGTGTTGTGCCTCTCTGCCCAGTGCACCTGTGAGATGTCTGCCTTGGTAGCATTGAAGGATCTGACATTTCTATGAGTGACCATACCTCTTACACCTGATGGACACTCCAGTAATGCCTCTTTGTGTTCCAAATCTTAAACTGGGAAGCATTACGTTTGTAAGGACAAACCATGTGGGAAGTTTCCTTTAAGATCCAAGATGCATCGCTTAGGACCCTCTGTGAGGACTCATCAAATAATAGAATTTTTTTGGATCAAGGAGTAGAGTGAGATAAGGGAGATAGTGAGTGTTCTCAGATGCATTTCAGTTTCACTCTCTACATTTACCATTCTTAGTATGTCATTCCTTTTTCCCCTAGCTGTTTGTTTTTTCCCCCTGTGAAAAATAAGGTTCACTGTTTTGGGAGAATTTAAAAGGTTTAATAAAAAAGACAATAGGAGACAAACATAAAGCAAAGGGTTAAAACGGCCGGGTGCTTGGCATGCTGCCAGGAGCACACAGGAGCTTCGGGAACATTCCTTTAAACACGTTTTACATCAATTTGTTACATATTCATAGACTTTTATACACAGTCAACTGTTTTTGGGAACTGTTTAGCATGGCCACTCCTTGGGTCCGCCTTTTTAGAGCATGCGTGTTTCTTGGCTTGTGGTTTTAATCCTCTTCTTATCATCTTTTAATTTGGGTGGTGGTCCCGGCCTTTGGCAGCCGGTGAGTGTTGATAACTGTCGTGTCAGCTCCAGGGTCCCCATCACACATTCACGGGCCGTTATCTCACCTAAGCGGGTAGTTTAAGCATTCTATTTCTAAAAACTTATGTCTAACTTTTGTTATTAGCAGAGAGAAGAAAAAGAAGAACAAAAACAACATCCATATAGAAATGTTATTTTAACATTATACATATAGCATTTATCCCAATATTTGCAAAGAGCCAACAACATGTCATGCACTTATAACACCCCTGTCATTTGCTTTTCCCCTCTGTACAAACACAGGGAGGGAGATGTACGTCCAGCTGTTTGGCTGCCATGTACTCAAAGAGCAAACTTACCCTTTGGTATTTTACCAGACAACTCTCTCAATGGAGCAATGAGCTAGAAGAACTCCAATAAATAGAGGAAAAAAACCCCAACCAAACAAAAGAACGTAACCTCTGCTGCTTTCAGAGTGGGTAAGACAGGAAGATCTTAGCCAGCCTATGCAATTCCTCATGGGCCTAGCACGTGAGTTATCTCCTGTGTTTGAATTTTGGAGTTGTTCAGCAGCTCCCAGACCCCTCCTTGCCTTCGGCCTGTGAGGGAGCCAGGGGCTTTCGGCCGAAGGAAGGCGGGCACTGCACTTGAACGGGACTTACTCGAGCCACGGTCCCCTCACTTTATTTCCTTTTTCCCCTTGATCTTCTTTCCTGTTGTTTTTCCTCTAATAGAAAATGTTACTGAGAACTCGTATATTTCTTTTAGCTCCAATCAAGCGGTCACAGCTGAGTGATTTCTACCTCATGCAACCCTTCGGTGCGTTCCGGGGTAACCCCCACATTTTAGCACCGCTGCCTGTGGCGGTGCGGGCAGGCACAACACACAGGTTTTTGTTGTATGACGGTCACTCCAAGCGCCCCGCTGGGTGTGTGGCGGCAAGCAGGCGCCAGTCGATCCCCGGCCCGTCCCTGGGGACGCCCGATCCCCTTCCCCGACATCGCCCAGGCGGGGAGCGGCTGTCCGACCCGGCATGCCCCGCGCGGCGGAAGCCGGAAGCGCGGCGGCGGAAGCGGCGCTCAGCTGGCGGGGGGTGTCGCAGGTGAAGCTGGGAAGCGCGGAGCCATCTTGGTGCCCGCGCCGGGCAGGGACGGGACCC
>VXBI01010007.1:149727-343093 GCA_013397375.1 Toxostoma redivivum
GGCCGCGACCCGCGGGGGCCGCGTGGGGTCCGGCGGGGCCCGCCGGCCATGGGCTCATAGAGACACCGCGGGGCCACCGCGACCAGAGCGGCGACGGGCTACCCCCGCTCTGCCCGCTGCCGGGACCAGCGCCGGGCGCTCCCCGCCGGCCGCCGCCCGCGCCCCCGTGAGGCCGGAGCCGCCGCCTGCCCGCCCGCGCCGGTGTCGGTGCCGGTGCCCGTGACGAGCAGCCGGGAGGTCGCGCCGCCCCTCCGCGAGCGCTCCGGCCCCACCGGACCGTTTTTAAGCCCCCGCGAGCGGGAGGGAAGTTGTTCGTCCCCAGCCCCCGCCGGTGCCCCTGCCCTCCTCTCGGTTCCTGCGCCGGGAGTGAGACAAGCACAACCTCAGGGAGACCCGGCCCTGCGCACAGGCACCGGCGGCCCCCCCGCGGGAGCCCCGGAGAAGGAAGCCGGCCCCTTCCCTCGTCCTGCAGCGCCGGGAGCCTTCGGACCCTCCGTCTTCCCGGCAGGCACCTGTCCCGCCTGGAGGCAGCTCTCATGGACTAACCAGCCCCCTCCGCCTCAAGTACATTCTGTGGACATAAGCATTTTTTAACTTTTTAAAGAACTTTTTTTTTTTTGCCCATGGAATTTTTACCAGCTACCCCTTAGTTATTTCCTGCTTCTCCCATCTCAGACAGCGCTGACTTTGTTTTTTCCTGGTACTGTACTATGGGGATCAAATCAAACCCGAGATTTTAAGTACTGCAAGAGCCCTCAAGTCCATTCACCTGTTAAAAGTGAGCAGTGCTGTTCCTGTCTTTCTTCTTTTCCCTCTCGTCGCCTGTCGGATGTGATGGAACTCATGTTCGCAGAGTGGGAGGACGGGGAGAGGTTTTCATTTGAAGACTCCGATCGCTTTGAAGAAGACTCTCTTTGTTCCTTCATCTCTGAGGCGGAGAGCCTTTGCCAGAACTGGAGAGGATGGAGGAAACAATCGGCTGGACCCAATTCCCCCACTGTCAAAATGAAAGGTGAGGTTACCCGGTTTCATTGGGATGCTCTTTGTGGAAACTGTTGGGCAGGGAGGGGGTGGTTGGTGAGGAGATCTGCAGAAGCAAAGTCAGAGCAGCAGAGAGAACTCCTATGTAGGATTCATTGTCGGGATAATTTTTTGGCCAAAGATTGAAACTGTAAGTTCACCGGGGTTCTTCAGACAGAGCTGTCTTTTAGGTGAGCTTTCATAGTATTGTGGTGCTGCTCTTCTGAGTAGATTCTGTGGGATTGCTCTTGGAAATCTGAAAACTGTTTTCTATAAAAAAACTGCAGACTTGGCTGGTTCCCACATGCTTTGATTGAAGTACACTAAGGTTTCATAGAGGTTTTTGTTACTCCTATAAAGCTGCTCATGTAAAGCGTGTAAGCCATCATTGTATAGAGCAGTCCATTTTCCTTGTCTGAATCTTGGCATTTCTCGTTTTTCTAGTAAATTAGCTCTTTCTTTTGCAATAGTGGAGCAAAAGGGCCTTAACACTGTCACAAAGAAGTCGGCAAACAACAGTGCCTGCTTCAAGAGTTGTTTTATTTCCTTTCTGCTGATAGTAATTTATATTTAATAGCAGACAGCAAAATAGGTAACATTGACAATTGAATTTAATTTTTAATTAACATATAGCTATTAGCTCTTTACTTGATTTTTTTTTTTTTTCTTTTTAACAAAACTTAATTTCTCTATCATTCTACCGTATCATGACCCTGGAACTGAGGTGATGTTTGCACTAAGCAGAGCCGGAAACACAGTTAACAGAGATTACACAAACTCTACTTTTCCTTTTATCTCCAGGCCGGTGTCAGTACTTTTCTTGTTATTACTGGTCTTTGTAACCGTCACCTGTCTCATTGGTATCTCCTTATCTGTAACTGCAAAACTTTATTCTCTTCTGAATATTTCCCTTACATGAATAGAGAATGCAATTTATATTGAAGTGAATTAGAATCTGGCCATGTTGTGCTATGGACAAATGTTCAGTTTTCACTGGCTTAGTACCATAAAGTACACTTTGCATTAACCATAGGCTTTCCAGAGCAGATTAAATTTTAAATTCTACTGCTGTAAAGAAAGGGAACTGTGTTGACCTTTTTAAGAGCTGTGAGTCCTGAGATGTAGAAATAAGCATAGGGCAAAGCATATAAATGTATTTTATGTCATGTTTTGCATTAAGTCTTGTTGCACGTGTTAGCTTGCTGGAAAGGAACTAAATTTCTGAAAATGTACTGGTGTGGAAAATAAAGACATCTTTAGTTTGGCAGAGATGTATGGAATTGGTTTGTATGGCTCCGCAAGTCAGATTGATGTTTGCAAAGGTAATTTTTTTTTTCAACTTCTAGATGCTTTTAGCCAACTTTTCTCCACTGGTTCAGTGTATGAGTGCATGTTCTTCTGGGTCTTGACCTAGTTCTTTGAGCTGTCTTGACCGAATTAAATAAAGCAGCAGTTGCTCTCTCTGCTGACACCCACTTGTTGCATTAAAAGGAAAAGACACTTCAGTAATAGTGCATATTTGCAATCTTCAGGCTGTTTTCTGTCATGTAAATCACAATAGCTAACATTGCTGTGATAATTGTAATACAACATATTGAGATCTTGATGTTCTGGGGTCTGCAGACTTGCATAGGCAAGGCTTTTATTGCTTATACTTGGTTCGTATATTTCTGATTTTATCTGTGGACACCTAATTACTTTGTATGAGAGTCTTATTTTAACAGGAGGGACATTTTGAAGGGGATATTTGCCTCTTTCAAGGCCCTTGCTGGCAATTCCTAGGGTCTGGTCAGAGTTATTTATAGAAGAATGTGAATGTGGATTTATGGCCTAAATAATTATTTATTCATGCTGTGAAGTCACATATGATCCTACCAGTGTGGAACACTTGCAGTTACTTTACTGTACACAGTTGTGTTGCCAGTAAGTCTGGTCTGACGTGAGATCTGTCATTGTCTGGAATCTCCTTGGATTTCAGAACTATTGTAGCAGTTTTGTTGTTTTTAATATCTCTTCTTGACAGTGTTTTTAAGTC
The DNA here is from genome assembly GCA_013397375.1 of Toxostoma redivivum. Classification (NCBI taxonomy): domain Eukaryota; kingdom Metazoa; phylum Chordata; class Aves; order Passeriformes; family Mimidae; genus Toxostoma; species Toxostoma redivivum. Next base: position 152,783 of record VXBI01010007.1, read on the forward strand.
AGGAAACACAGAACTTGCTGAGTCCCGAGGTTGTTGCTTGTAATGATAATTCAAAATTGAGCTGTGTGGTTTTGTTTCCACAGTTTGCCATTTTACTGTTGCCTATGCAAACAAAAAGTGAGGTCAGATACTGGGTTCTTCTGTTAAATGTTAAGAGGAAGCAAGAGAAACTGTTAGTCTTTTCCTCAAGTTTGGAGCTCAGCCTGTGTTTTGGTGTGGAATTAGACAAGTTATGTAATAGAAAGGATTTCTAGCTTTTTCAGTTGTTTTCAGTTCGTTCTTGTGAGTGTCTGATTCTTCATTAATTGGTTCAAAGAGAATCCCTCTAAGACTGATGGAAGTGCTGTTGGCTGACTCTTAAACAAACTACCTGCATGCACACCAGTAATGGCTTTCTTACATTTTGCAAGTTTTTGTTTTCTTCTTGGGTATCTTTAATACTACTGTCATGCTTACTGGAAATTTCATAATAAGGCTTGGGGTAGCTTGTTGCAAATACACACAGTATTCACTACAAAGGGTTGCTAAAAAGATGAGTTATTCACTTGTTTGTGAATCACCCCATTGGTTTGCTAGAAGGATGATGGAAGGGGGAGAGAAATGTTTTGAGTTTCTCTAATATAATCCTTGGAATCCTTGGAACTGATCTCTTTATAAAATTAGATATCTTGAGTAGTTACATCAGAAAACTAGAATTGTCATTGGTTGATTTTATTGCATTTAATTTCTGTTATGCTAAAGTCCTCTTATTACATTTTATATTACACCCTTAAAGGAATTTTCTCCTTAAGTGTAGAATTGCCAATGTGAAGAAGGAATGCATAGTGTCCACTTCGTGGATGCCCTTAGATTTTGAAACGACTCTTAATCTCCACTAATTCACTTGCACTGAAATCCTGGAGGAAACCTGTCAGTTTTGGGAGTACTGGGAGGTCTGTGATGATTTTGGATGTTTCTTTATGAATGCCTTGTTCTCTGGTTAACTGCCTTGATTGCTTGCTTTACCCCTTATGTTTTTAATTTTGAGTGGTGTAGTGCTTCTAACTGATCTTTGGCCAGTCATTACCTGTATACATCATTCATTAGAAGCTTTCTCTGCACAAGCAAACAGAGGATTCTGCTCTGAAGGTGAGGTGATTGGATATTTGAAAAAGCAATGTCCTTGCAGTGTGTTCAGAACTGTATGGTTCTTAGAGTTGCTTTGTAACTCCAACTCTTTTTCTTACATATCAAATTACATTCCATCAATTTGTTGCCCGTCTACTAACGAATGCCTAACCCACCTGCCTTTTCTCTACTTTTCTGGACAGTGTTCTTTCCCAGGAGCCATTATGATGCTCTCAAGCCTTTCTCACTTTTTAAAACAGTTGTATTTTTCACTGGTAATTGGAGTAAGTGTAGTCTTTCTGCAAATGTTTTATCATCTGTTATCTTCACATAAGTATTTTTGTGATAGAATTTTTGAGAATAAGTTCAAGTACACTCATCTCTTCAAACCCACTGTGTCTTTGTTTCTTCCTGAAAACTTCTAAGCTCTTTCCCACCCTTAGTCCTTTGTTTCATAGTTCCTGAAGCCTAAATGTTTACCAAACATTTAAGAAGCTGGCATTAATACTGTAGGATTGTTAAATAGTGCCTTCACAATATATTTACTCATTTTATATTTATTCATTCATGGTGGATTTGGTTGGAAGTGTGCTGATGAGTTGTGTTGAGTTTGTATTCAGTAGTGAGAAAGCTTGACTTTTTTCCTTTCCTTTACTGTAAGCTTGAACTATTGTGTACTGTTTTGCAAAACCCCCTCAGACTTGACTAAGAAATTATGCAGATAGTGCTCTCTTAGAAAATATTCTCATGATCTAGCCCCAAAGAGTTTTTGTTCTTTCAAACTGTTAGGAGCACCCACAACGTGAAGTTTTGGGCACAGGGTCTCCATACTTCAAGCTGTATAGAGAAAATCATTGGCAGAGAATATACAGAGTCTGAGGTAAAGATATGATCAGTTTGGAGATCAGAGTCTGAGCAGTGACTGTGCTGGTAAAATAACAGTGACTGATTTTCATTAATTTATACAGGAAAAGAGTAAATGGCATAGAGAGCACTGCTTCTTCCTCAGGCTTGCCAGTAACTAAGAAATTCAAATTAACCCTTGTTCAAGCAGTAAGTTCAGAAAACAGCAGGAGGAATGTTTAGTCTCTTTTAAATTTATACTGTGCTCTTCAGACTCTTGGTATTATCAGAGAAGAATGCTGGTGTCATCCCAAAGTGTGTCCACTCTTTGAGCCTAGTAAGCTTGAAATGGAGACTCTGTGGTTTGCTGCTGTTTTGTTACTGGCCATTACTGTATATTACAACTGGGTTTTTTTCTGGTTTTTTGTGCTTCTGCTATTAAAAGGGAGATTATGGAGTCAACTCACACTTCTGGGGGTACAGGTGTAGTATGTCTTGTTGGTTGTGTTTTATAATTTAGTACAACACATGACAAGTCTGTCGTACCTCAAATATATTTGTTATAGTATATCCAACTTCATTAGTAAAATGCCAAAACAGTAGCTGTTGAACAAAGGTGTTATATGGTTCCCTAGTGAGTTTCTTTATAGAAGCAACAGAATTCTAAAGATATAAATATTGATGAGAAAAGTGGTTGTGAAATAAGCAGAGATCAGCTGTCCAAAGAGCAAAGGTAATGTGAAAGTTAGGGCTTAGCTGCTAGCAGAAGATAGATTTCTCTATATTTTCTCACCCTAGTAAATGAATTTCACCTACTTTTGTACTCTAATCCCTAGTTGGTGATGATGTTGATTTGCTGTGGAGCAGAAGCAAAACTTCAAATTGAGGAAGGGACTTATTGCCTTGCAATAAATACAAGGTATAAAGGGGATATGGGTTCATCGCTGCTGAAGACGCTGCAGAGAAGCTGCATAGACAGTGGTTTATCAAGATTGATGGGCATGATTTAGTACATGGTTTTGGACCTGGGATGCAGATTTCAGAAGCTGCCTCTAAAAAAGAGTGGTTTCACAATGAATAAATGCCTCTGTCTTTTGAAAGACGGACAAATCGAGAACAATTCTCACATATTTGTCTCTTCATTTGCATTTTCCTGTGCCTTTCTGAGATAATTGAATGTGTGTATCCCTCTCTTCAGAAATGGGTACTGAAGAAACCACATAAAGAAGATATCAGGAAATACTTTTTTACTATTGAGATTTTAAATTGCCACTCCAGTTTTATCTCTCCTGTGGTTTTTTGGCCTTTCCCTTTAGTTATTAAAAAAAAAAAAAAAGTCTTGCATATTCTTTGCCTATTTTAATGTCTTGCCTTCCTGTGGGGAAATGTTTCATTTTCATTTGTCTCATCTTTCTACTCATCTTTTTTCCTGGCTTCCATGGATTTTTCTTTTTGTGTTTTTCTTCTCTTTCCATTCACTTTATGGAGATCCCCATGTTGTTGAATGACCAGAGATGACAGAGGCTCTATTTGTAAGAGCTTCAGGCTTACTGAAGCTACAGGTGTTATTCTTTTCCATGGCATGTTTACCTCTGTGGGAGCAAGGATAAGGGTTCAGGTTTGATCCTAGACTCCGAATTTTGCTCTGCCTTTGTTTCCTATCCCTTTCTTTATCTCCCCCTCTCTGTTAGGGATTTTCTTTCCCCAAGTTGATGAGTTCACAAAGTGATGGGAAGTTAGAAGAAGCCAGGCAGGCTTGTTCAATAGGTGGAAGTGTCCTCTTAGCTTCATGAATTGTGCTGGGCTCTTGCACATTCTGTGCTCCTCTTGATCTGGTTTGGTGTTGCTTCTAGTTGTAGCATGGTGAAATGATCTGTATGTTTGAAGATTCACCAGTTAAGTGTGATTTAATATGCAAGTTTACAATTTTGGAGTTCCAGGTCAGTTTGAGGAACAGCAACAAATCCATAGCATAACCTTTATGCAGAAAAATAGCACCTTCTGTACAGTCTATATTTCTTTACTGAAGAAGAAAGAAATGAGAAGTCAACTGATCAAACTTGGGCAAGTCTGTTTAGAGGAATTAATATAGCCAAAGTAAAAATCATTCAGCATGTGAGCTGTGGGAGTAGAACTCACATGCCGACTTGTGGCCAGGCCATCATTTTCTGCTCTCTGAAGTCAACCTCTGTTTTGCAGTCTTTTAAGCAAACACACAAAACCCCACTTCTCTCCCTCCCTCGGCAGTACCTTTGAGGGAACAGAAATGGACATCAGTGATTTGAACAGTGTCTCTTATGCCAGTTATAAACCAGGAGCAAAGAGCATCTCCTCTTAAGTTTTCTGTGTCCTAGGTTCCAGAGGAAAAAAAGGATTGTACAGTTTCAAAAGACGTTTACGTGATTTAATGAACTTCTGGAGTAAGTGTTTGTCTATTTAGAATATCAATAGTTGATTTGGAAGTTTTTGTTTGTTTGTTTTTGTATAAGAAAATTTACAAAGAGTCAAAGCCTATTTATTCTTTGATGCTTAAAGTTGAATAATGTCTTTAAAATTTCATTGCTCCTTCTAGACTGTCAACTTTTTGTATTAGCTAATCTAAGTGTAAGACTGTAAAGTTATAAGACTAATATAAAATAATGCCATGGCTAGAAGTTTTTTTTTTCAACTTTATTTTAATGGACTTTATCTGTATTAAGCACTTTCTTCCCTCCTCCTGTTTTGTAAAATTCTTCTAAACCTTCCAAATGTAAAATTCAAAGCACATGTGTCAACTAGCTAAAAACATTACATTTAGAATTTTATATTTTTAAACATTAAACAGCAGTGGTGTGTAATTTACAAAACACATGAAATACTGATTCTAATTTCAAAATACTGTGTGACAGATTTTTAAATTGCATCCTCTAAAACTGTGTAGTTTTGAGCAGTTAAGTGTAAGATTTCCAACCAGAAGATTCTCATTCTTTTCACAGTTTGTGTGTTCTTTGATGCATTTTTTTTCTTCTTTGTTTCTTCTTTATTTCTGGCAAGGCTGTGGGTAGTTGTGTAGAATATTTAACAGAAAAGACTGAAAGTGATGTCTTTGACCACATTTCCCCACATGCTTTAAACATTGTGGGCAAGACTTGTGGAAACTTTGCAGTTTTGATTATTTTTAGTTCATCTATATTTGCTTCCATACAGCTGAAAACGTACTGTATTTGAAAAGAATTAAACAAAGGAGCTCTGTCAGGTTGCAATATACCTATTAATTAAAATCTTCTGGAATTGCCTATTTTGAGAAAAGTAATGCTGCGAAAAGTACCTGGTTTTAATAAAATATTCCTTCTACAATGAATCATTATTAGTGTTTCTAGATGGCTGGAAGAAAAAAAAATTAAGAAAAATGTAGATGTCAGTATTTACCAGTATCAATTAGGCAAAAGCTGAACATGTTTAACCTGGAAAAAGCTTGTGTTCATTTTTTTGTATTTGCTTAAATCTCTGCTGCTGTGAGAAAAATTTGGAAGTTAAGACATTCTCTTTCCACAGAAGGAGGAAACCTGAAAAGATTGCAGTAGTGTCTTTAAACAAAATCTTAACATCCTCATTCAGCTGCTGCAAGTAGGGGGACCTGAGTATTATTTCTTGATGTCTCAGTCACTGTTTTTGCCTTTCTTTTGTCTTCTAGGTTTATCTTGTGACTGTGAGACATATAGTAAGGCTTTCAAGCTTCTTTTTCTTGTGGGATAAAAATTGGCATGTAAAAGAAAGGGAAAGGATAAATTGATAAGATGGAGGGAGGAGGAAAAATATCTGCCTTCAGAAGAAATCCTGTCCCTTTGGGGGAGAAAAGCTGGAGTTGAGAACATAATTGACAGAGTGAACAAGAGGGACCTCAGAGACCAAAAATAATATGAAAAAGGAAGTCCATCTTTTTACAAATATATAAATAGGTAGCATGATAAAAGAAATATTACCCAGAATTTATCTGCAAGCAGTGAGTCTTTACAGGAAGGCATGCAGGGGTACTTTTTGCTCCCAAGTTAAGACATTTACATGGTGACTTCTTGCAGCAGTGGGAAGGTGATTCTGGCTTCTTCCTCTGTTAAAAGAGATGAAAAATTTAAGCAGATGGTCATCATTATTTGCTATTCAGAAACACTGATAAACATGGATAATTCACTGATGGAGATCATGAAAATACCGATGTTTTAAAGTGTAATTAGTATTGCTCCAATCCCCCAAGCCCCCCCGCAGATAAATTAGTGGAAAAAGTTAATTGTGGCTTTTCTGTTCATTAGACTTGAGATCTCTGAAGATGATGCTTTGAGCATGTCTCCCCTGTCAGAAGGAAAGGAAAAATGAGTCAACCTTAAAATAGACTCTTTCTGGGTGATATTCATTATGTGTGCATTAGAGCCATTCTTGATGGCATCTTGGCAATGTGTGTGACAAAAACGAGATTCTTGGTTGAAGTACAGAAAAGTTTCTGAACCTGTGAATATTGGGTATTGTATGGCCTTATGGAATCTGTCCCTGTCTTGTTTCAGGTTTACTGTTCCCTGCCTATGCTCCCATTTGCCTGACTTAGTGTATCACCAGTTGTGATTCTTGAGACTGATTCTTTATAGTATTTTTAATTTCTTTTTATATATCCCTTTACTGGAATTCTTATGTGGTAAAATCACATCTCTTTCATCCTTTGGAGAGTACACCAACATGAAGTCTTGTTAATCCATGCTCAAGGCTAATTGTATAGCTTGATGATGGCTTGAATGCCCAAGTTCCATACTATTAGGAAATGATTGCTATGTAAAAATACTTGGTCAGGGTTTGGCATTGAAGCTTCATGGTAGTCCTGCAGGTAGTATGTAATTAATAGGTATATAAATGAAATTACCATTTTTCTGAGAAGCGAATACATTTGTAAAGTCTATAGGGCATCACTGAACAATTCTCCTGAGCTCTTTACAGTTCCTTTTGCATATTGCATGTAATTCCATTTCTTAGCTCATATTTAGGTCAGTGAATGCTGAGATGGGAGGAAAAAAGAAATGTAGCTGGTAAATTTGTTTACCAGAGCTCCAGGTGAAAACATTTGTAACTTGGGCCTTTTATGCATGTCTTGTATTTGACCTAAAATGTCTCAAAGTTTCATTGACTACTTGCTTGCATTTAAAGCAGTAGTGCATGGGGTCAGCTAAGCTGCTTATTTTTCTCAAGGACAGAGGTGTTAGTTTTGCCTGTCTAGTAATGAATAGGAACTGTGTTCTGCAGACATTTTCTGAAGATGGTTGACTTTGCTTCAGTCTTGTGATATTGGGGAAATCTTGGGAGTTATTCATTTGCCTAGCCAGATTCATGCAATGGACTGCGCTTAATCAGTACCTCACAGTTTACCAGGGATGCTTTGGATATTATTTTTGTGCACTGAAAATAATAGACATGCTTGTAACTAACCCTTCCTCTGTAAACATTCTGTAGATGCCTGCTTGCTTCATATGTGCCTTTGTATTCAGTTTTGTCTTGCCCATTTTGTTCTCCCTACAGGTGATGTGAGGAAAATGGAAGGGATTTTATTTCTTGTTAGAAGAGGGACTTTGTCCATCTGTAGGTTTTAACAAATCATCAGATGAGTACCTTGGGTGGGAGAAAATGTAATTGCTAGGGGCTGAGAGTTTAAGGCAGGCCAGCTGCAAGCTTGTATCTGGCAGGGGGGTTCAGGCTGGCTGGGGACTGCTCTGCTGCACCTTGGGACTGCAGTGGGAGATCCTTGGATTGAAGGACATTGCTGATTGAGCTCTCTAACCTTGCATGAAGCCACAGACCTGAGGTTAGGTTTGGGGAGATTTTTACAAAACCAAAGGAGATAGAAAGGAGTCAGGTAAGATTTTTTTCAAAAGCATTTAGATATCTAACTTCTTTTTACTTGTGTTTATGAAATAGATATTTAAACCTCTATTGGTTTCCAGTTGGTGATACTAAGAGGTGATACCTTCTTCTGGTTCCTGACAGTTGTTTAATTATTTTTTTTTCACTCTAGAGGTGAGAATTCCTTATCCTTTATTCTTTTCAGACAGTAACTTTTCCGTCAGTCCCCCAAAAATTTGCCTTATGTCATGCTGATACATTCAGTAAATGCAGCTCTTCAGTGTTGCCATGCATTTGTTTGGAGGCCAAGTGATACTGTTCTGGCATTTATTCTGACACATGAAAAAAGCTGGTTAGAGATTAATTTTGCATGTTATACTTAAGGATGGTTATGAAGGAAGGTGCTGCAGAGAACAGCACAATAAATTGTGGAGGTTGCATGGTGTCTTGTATGACTTCCTTTTGTGTCTGAAAACATATCAATAGTTCTTGATAGAGATTGATTCTCAGCTGTGGTAAAGTCAGACTTTTGATTTATATTTGTGCTCCATCATCTGCATTCAGAAAAATATGTGATCTGTGTTGGTCTTTGTAGCTTTTTTTTTTGGTCATAGGCTGCTGGAGAGAATTTTGAATTCCGGGCTTTTTAAATACCTTGTGTGGGGCAGGAGTGGCAATAACTTGTAATAGTGAGTCTTGCTTTCAGGAGGCAGGAGCTGTTTGATGGCTGTGCTCTGCATGCACAATCCTGGTTGTGCAGAATTCTTTCTGCACGGGCTGAGAGACCAACGAGTAACAGTGCAGGGGAAATGACTTGCCTGGAGCTAATCTACTTCATCAGCTGTAGAGTTATTTTGAATGCAAGCTGCCCAATTTGTCATGAAACCTTGGCCAGCACTGGCATGAATGCAGTGTTTTGTAGCACTGTCTGTCTTGCTTTACTAAAATCTGCTGTTTATTTTAGGATTTCTAACAGCTGGTCGGTTGCTTGCCCAGGCTGCTCTTTTTATGAAATGAATTAATTTTTTTTAAGGAAGGAAACGGAAAGGTTTGAAATAAGGATTTTATTGTCTTTTTTCAGAGGATATTGTCAAGTTGTGAATGTTGCGTTACCTGCCTAATACTGGTATCAGAGTTTTGTATCTCAGTCATGTTAGAGTAGGTGAGAGTTGAAAAAAAGACCATAGAATATTCCTGTTTCATCAACATAGCCTTGTACAGATTTTCACAGTTCGTGCATAGGATTAGCAATAAAATTAAATGGAAAAAACACCTTTGTGATCTAGATTTGAGTTGTGTTTGAAGAGGTCCTTGCATTTTCTCAGAACAGATGTTTTCTGTGGGTGCATTGCAGCAAAATCTTTTTGTTGCAGACCATAGAGTATAGGTGAATAGGATCTTAGGACTTCAAGTTAGTGATGGAAGAATTTTGGCTCGTGTTTCTGTCCTGAAGTCATGGAACCAAATAATAGATTTTTTTTCTCCTCCCTCATCAAACATATTCTTTTTACCAAATGTAACTTGTAGCTTTCTACATTTTCCTTGAACTGTAGTTCTGAAGATGTTATTAAAGTCGTCTTGTTTGTAGAGATCTGGTTTCTAATACAGTAAGAATAGTGTATTTATGATGCTTTAAGGACATAAGAAAGAGAGCTTTTGTAAGAGGAGAAGGGAAATCTGTTCTTCAGTGCACAAGAAGTTTTCAGATGCACACCTTTTAAAATTCTTAGTGTGTTAGAAATCTTGCATCGTGCATCTTCTGAGTTTTAGTTCTCTGGTCAGTTATTGCTTACCACTGTAAAACCTCACCAGCTTTCTTTAAGGCTTTTTTTGTCTCATGAAGTTGGCATGACACTGGAACACTTAAAGACGCAGCTTTAAAAATAATAAGCTAGAGATAAAATATTTTAAACTCAGTCTAATATTGAAACAGCAGGAGTTGTGCTGAGTGTGGCATTCTTCCTCTGTTAGGTGCTCAGGTTCATTAGCAAAAAACTCTTTTGAGGTGTAGTCTCTCTGATGTTAACACAGTAGTAATGTCATTTCTCTACAGGTGAGCAAAGTTAAGTCAGTTGTTTTTCAGTTGTGGGGTTTTTTTAGCTCTGTGTGCATCGAGAGAGCAAAGGTAAAAAACTGTAGTGAGGCGGGTTTGTCAGAAATGTGCAAAGGGAACAGCAAGCGTTAACAGGTTTAAACCTACTGACACTTGAAAAAAATCCCCCACCCACTCACCTCTCTAAATCTGCAGTCATTTGTGTTCTGCAATTCTACAGAGTTTGTGTGCAAATAAAATACAATTATTGCTTTTCTGATATTTTAATGTACCTTAAGGCCTGCCTTATAGAGGGAACTAATTGTAGCTTCCTAAACTACCTTAATTTTGGAGGCAGAAGTCATGATGCCAGGAGATATGTGTGTGCTGTCAGCCAAATGATACACTTCTCTCCTTTTCAAGGGAAATCCAGCAAACAAAGATAATTTGAGCCGTGAAATATTTTGACTTACACATACGAGTTGTTTGTGATGTAGTGTTAAGCAGTTTTCAGAAGTTGAATTCAGATGAAATTTGACTCTGCTGTGGCTTTTGCTGCAGTTGGCAGAGACTTTGTAGGTGAACTGGACACCCTCCTGTGATAAAATGACTTCTTTTGCATTGGGTTAAAAAAAAGTGCTATTCTTAAAATATTGTGATGTCTGCAATGGAATTTGTGTAGTAATAGTTGCTGCAGTTTGTCAGTTGAGTATGAAGTTTCCAACTCCGGACTGTAATCTGCCCATCTGGGATCTGTATTTTTAATGGTTTGTGGCTATGAATCTCATTAGCCTTATCCGGTAAGTGCTAATGAAAAAATTATGTTGCTTATTCATTCTTTTCTACTGTTTTGTACATAAAAATGTCATTGTGTGGCTTAGGGCTGATGTAGGCCTCCCCCAAATTCTTTTTGCTTTCAATGTGGTCTTACATCTCTGCATTTGCAACTCATTGACATAATTTTCAATGTAATTTCACTGCTGCAAAATATTTATGTGATCAGATAGTTGCATAACTCTTGATGAGGAAATAAGAGGTATAAGAACATCTTGTAAACACAGATCCCATTAGGGTTTTAGTGCTGTTAGTAAGCTTATGGGGGTAGTAGCAATGGAGAAGGAGAAAGATAAAAGCAAATAAGAGAAGCAGATTAGTTCCTAAATTTAAAAAAACTCAAAAGTTTTAGTTGAGAGTTCTGCACTATTTACAGGCAGTAAGAAGGCTAATGTGCATATTTAATGGGTGAATTGCATAGACAGAAAAATAAAACCAAATAATCCTGGTAGTTTTTTGTTTGGATTTTTTTGTGAACAAGTTAGTGTACCTGTGATTCAAAGTGAATCTTGCTTTGTTCTCTGGAGCATTTTGTTAATTGTTGGCCACTTAGTTCTCTTTAGGAGTATGTTTTTTATTATAAAAAAAAAATGTGTATATGTGCATGTGTGTATATAAATACTTTCATTCTTCCACGAGGAGAATATCATCCTGCCATACAAGCCTCTTGGATAAAACCATATTTTTAGAGTTTTCCTGTGGCTAATTACTTGAAATACTTGAGGGTTGCATTAGAGTGTCCTGTCTTTCCTGCTTTTGCAAGATCGTTTTAGTTATGCTTGCTTGTCATAAGTATGTGGATATTTTAAAATACAGAAACATTAGGAGAAAACAAAACCAAGGGAGCCCTCAGTCCTCTAGTCTGTGTTCTGAGCAAGCTTGATTAACAGTAAATCAGCAGGAGCATTTGTAGCATCCTATCTCCATCACTTGATCAATTTTCTTATCTTGTCTAACCCTTTTGATCTGTCACAGTGTGTGAAAAATTCACACTGATGAATTCCACCAAAGGCTGTTGCTCTCCATTTGTTGTTGCAGCTGGCTTTGTGAATGCTGAGGTGTTTTGCAAGGAATTGGTTTGGAGTGTGTAATATCTGAGAAACAAATAGCTGAAACTTTATTATAGCTCCCTACAACAAGTATTTCAGTGTAAAGGAGTTGCTTATTTTCTTAAGACTGATGCTGCACAAATAGTTGGGATATCAGGAACTTGTATCTTTGCATTAGCTTCCTCAACTTGTAAAAGAAAAACTTCTGCTTTTTATCAATACTGTGGTTTGCTTGTTTTTTCTTACAAGGAACATTGTGGGTTTTTTCCCTTTCTACAAAATGGCATGGAATTATTAATTGGAAGCAGGGGAATTGAAAACAGTTAATTGAAGACGGCTGGGAGCAGTATTTGAATATTGCATTGTGTCTTCTGGTTTTCAGATGCTTCATTCTGCATGTAGTCAAGCCAGACTAGGACTGGGTGCAGATGCAGCTCCCTGTGTCCATTCAGCTGCCAGATTCTGATCTAGGAGGGTTTTGGTTCAGCTTTAGGGTCTTCACCCCTCGGCTTGCCTGTTGGTTTTGTTCCCTCACATTGTATTTGGGACAAGAAAGTGGTACCTATTCTTGGTGTCTGCTCAGTCCTTGTGTCTGTAGGGCTGCTGTAAGAGCCCTCAGCAGCTCCAGCTGAAGCAGTCTATGATGTGTGTTCGCTTTGAACACCGCTGAGACCAGCTGTGTGATTTGAAGAGATCATATGCAGCTGAGATATTGACAATCATTTGAAGGGAAACTAATTCCTAATTGTAAGAATCTTAATACTGGCCTGAAAGAGGGCATCTTGAGTGAAGTTTTTCTTCCTTATCTAGTGTGCTTCTTTGGATGGTCTTCTCTCAGCATACATGTAGCTAATCTTTCTTTTGCTATATGTTAGAGCTTCAGAGCTGCTCCAGCAGTTCATCTGTGAGCCTTTACAATGGAAGTTTCTCATGCTGTTCAGTTTAGTTGCATTCTTTTATTCCAAATCCTCTCTCCCCTAACTTTGATCCACTTTAGTATGGGTATTTAAAGGTCAGTAGTTCAATTGTTTTAAGTGCTTGTATGTTACCTGTCTTTCTTTTGTATGTTTAAATTTATTTATTGGTTCTTTGAGTTGTGTTTTTATGTTAAGTATTTAGTTTTCTTCTGGAGCTCGGTGGTTGTGGTTCAGTACTTCATATGTTCCAGGTCTTACAGGCACAGAGTAGCTGAAAAGTCCCTTCCAGATAGGTGGAGAACTTTTCCTTTATCTCTTTGAAAGCATAGCTGTCCTGTTTGTGACTGGACCATGAACCTTAATTTAATTATACTTAGTCTGATTTACTCCCAAGATTGTAATCCCAAGACTATTCAAGGATACTCTTAATATTCCATAATCTCTGTGTATTATGTACTAGTGCAATATAGATGGGCTGTTTTTTAATAATGTTGCCTGAAATATGGCAAATTGTATAGTAGTGTTCACTACTCCTCTCACAAGTCTGTGCTTGAAAGTCACAGAGCAGCAAGCAGACACAAATGTGTCTTGTGACCCTTAGTGCTTCTGTGGGCTGCAAGGATGTTAGTTCAACACTTCTGATGTTCCCTTTCTGTTGACTTTGTAGAGCTGGGACTTACTGAGGCAAAATGTTAGTGTGATAGCAAACCAATGATGGTGGTGTATCTGTGACCCTTTTAATCAGTTCTGCTCCTAACTAATACTTCTTTGAATAGGGAACTAAAATTCATGTGCCTTGTGAATGGAGCTTTGCATGAGAAATACCTTTAAAGGAAGAGACAGTGTCTTATTTTCAGACTTTTGCAAAATGCTTCTGATATATACTATGTGGCTCATCCTCAGTTGAGATATGGATTTTGTCTATTTTTAATAGACAAATTGCTTTTTATAAGATTTGATTATATGGTAAAATGGAAGAACAAGAAGTATGAGCAATGGCCTGAATACCTTGGATATAATTTATTTGAAATAACAAGTACATTTTTAATTAAAAGGCTTATGTTTCACTTTGCAATGTTCACCTTGGGAGACTGTTTTAAAAGTACATTCACAGCATTCACCCTTAAGTATTACAGAGTTAAAGATAAAGGTGAACTTTTTTGATATTTCTTGCCAAGTTTGAGTCCTGAAGGACTGTATTTCTCTGGCATCTACTTCTTAAAAACATGAACACTGAATAAATTTCTAGAAAGGAAAAAAAGAACAAGAGAATAAACTAAAACCAACAGCAGAATTTTTGAAGGAAATGTACAGAAAACAGTGAAGAAAGATCTTTTCAAATAGTTGATTTAGATGTGTTATGATTAAATGCAATGCTTCTTTTGCTTGCCTGTTTGAGAATTCCCAGCACATTTTGGTTTTAAGGGATATCAGAGAGACAGTGGATCACTGACTTAAGCCAAAGGGCACTTTACTGACAGGTGCTTAAATTAAACAAGCAGAAATGCTGTAAGTGCATTCTACAGTAACAGTTTTATCTTTCTACATGGGAAATCCTGTAAAAAGTTATGTGTTATTTACTATTTTTAAAGTTAGTTTTGTGAAACAGGTTTTGTAACACCCCCATACGTCCTTTACCAGTTAAGATTGAATATTTCCTCTTAGTTTGATTGTTCTTCTCACTTTAGCTTTTGATATCAGAGGTGATTCACTTAATTTTCTTCATCTTCTTGTTCTGTGTGTAATTATATTACTTTGTTACTCTTTGTTACATTTAGGAGTGAAGCCAGTGAGAAAGGTGAGAGGAAAGGTCAGATGGGGACCAGGGTTTGCTCTAGAATCAAAGCTGTAGACTCATCTCTGAAAAGATAATGCAGCCTAACATGCCATTTTTCTAAAATTATATATAGGGAAAGCAATGTGTCTTATCATTATACCATGTCTTATCTCTTGCTGTGAGTTTTGTTCACTTGCATTTGTACTCATTCACTTGTATGCATAGTTTACTTGTAAGGATGTGTGTCAAATGAAAGTAACTCGATGGAAATAACCTGATAGCAGATACATTTAGTGTTTAGCCCCGTTGTTTTTTCTTTGTTGTGTTTTAATAGCTCTTTGGTATTCTCATGGTCCCTGTTCTGCTGATTATTCAAGCCAGCTATTCTCTGTTTTTTGGTTAGTGTGCTGAAGGAATACTGCTAGCTCATTTTGAACATGATCTGTTTTTATGAGTAATTGTTGGCTGCAACTTATTACAGCCTACCCTCTAATAGGAAAGGTTAAGCAACTGCTACACATTTCTCTCTGTGGTAAGTCCTGCTGGCACAGGAATTTTTCTGCTGGTGAAAATCCAGGTTTGTGTGCACAGCTTGTGTTGGCTGTTTTGGGGTCAGGTGTGGTGTTGTTGTTCCAGCAGGAATAATTACATCTACGCTAAAGTTTTAGCTGTTACAAAATGGCTATAAAAATCAAACCTCTAATTCATGTAAAACAGTGGCAAAAAGGGCAGGATAGTCCTCATCGAAGCTGCATGTTCTGTGTGGCAGTAAATAATAAAGTGTGATTTATTCAGAACAGTTCAGATATGCTTGATCTTGCATTTGAGGTAGGAGATATAGATTAGATGGCTTCTCAAAATCTCTTCCAGACCTGGGTTTTCTTAGTCATTTAACATGTGATTGTCTTTTAACATTTAATTGTTTCAGGTTGTTTATATTTTACTGGTGATGCTATTCTTCCAACAGTTGAAATGTGCTTTTGGTTGTACTTGAGTCATGTCTGCTTCCCAAGACCACATAGTGATTCTTGCTAGTTTTGCTTCACAATTTAAAATTGTCTTCTCCCTTGGATAGTTTTATCTTAAGAATTTGTCAACTTTGACTTCACTGCTATGTAATTTTTTAAATATTATATTCGCAGTCTTTCTTCCTATAGTTATATTTGCTTTCTGAGCAGAAGCTGTGGTGCTTTCTCCTGTACTTTTTTAGCACACTTCCTTTTTTCTTCCTTGCTAAAATATTTATTATAGAACCTGAGAGTACCTTTTGTCTGTTTTATTGATAATGCTTCTTGGTACAAGTGGGTATAAATCTACCTATAAGTAGGTATAAATCCACCACTCCAGGATTTGTCTATTCAGAAATAAACTTTCTGAGTAGATCTTTCTTTTTTTAGGACTCAGATGAGAATATTTGAAGTCTAGTTTTAGTACCAAAGTAGAACTGTCCAGCTGACTTTACAGGAGTAAAAAGGTAAAAGACCCTCTAATGCTGCTCTGAGCCATATTGCGGGTAGGATTGTCTCACCTTGCCTGCATGGATGACTACCCCCTTGAAACTTAGAGCAGTTTCACTTCATAATTTTAGCATTTACATGTGTGCCAGGGGAGCTATTGTAGATTCAGTCATACTCGGAGTATGACTGAAAAATTATTTTCTACTTTTCAGTTAATTTCTACTATTTTTTCCATCTCCCTTTTTTCTTATAGAAAATTCTGAACTTTAGAATGGTGCATGGTTTTATAAGATTGTTGGCTTTTTCCCTTCCAGGTTTTACTGCTTTTGCCTTATTCTAAAGATGTTTCAGCTGTGTGCTCTGAGCTATACACATAATTGGCCACCTGTCTTCTGCTCATTACTACTAACACAGTACAGCTGATGAACCAGTTAATGGGTTCAGTGCAAAGTCAGCTTTACCTTACTTCACTGTGTACAGTTATTAAAATCAAGCTGACATGTTGTAGGCTTGTGCTGGAGCAGATGAGGAGGTCTAATGTGGTAGCATTTCTAATCTAACTTTCATAGCCAGCACCAGATCTTTATAGAAAGGAATACCATCCAGGCTGAAGGCTTGCAGCTCTCAGAACAATGTGCAGGTGTTTCAGTCAGTACTGAAGTAGTTTTTTGAGCCTTTTACCTTGTAGATGTTGTTTAGGTGTTACCTCTTTTCTAGTATTGTGTAATGAGATAACTGAATAAAGAACCTCTATAGAGGAAATGCATTTTAAACCATGCAAAATACCTCTCCTTTATTGCTCAGAGTAATTTCAAGTATGAAAGTGCCTCAATTTGGACTTTCTTTGTATCTACTACTAGTATACCAGCAGGAATGATATTAATTTGATTCTGTTTAATTAGTTTGACTATGTTTAATTAAACACAGTACGTTTTTGGGGACTAATTAAAAGCAGTATATTTTTTAGTGACTTGAAAGCTTTACACCTGTTTTGGTTGTCGAAAGTGTAAGTGAAATTACATTTCTGCTAAAAGCTTGTTTATCTGCTAGCTGTAGAGAAAGGAGCACATATTCTTCCATTGTTGTCATTTTATAATCTGCTTCTGTCACATTTGTGGATGGGATTATAGAACTGTAAAACAGAGACTGGATCTATAACAGAGTAAAAATCACTGGTGGTGTAGAAACAACCCTGATAGTAAAGACTGACTCTGTCTAGGAGAAGGGAATAGTGGCTAATGAATCTAATTTCACTGCAAAAAAAATTCATAAATGTGGATGTTTGAAAACCAGGGTTTTTCCATATTTATGTAATCCTTTCATTTGTCAGGTCTGCTCAGTGCTGGGGGAGATGTTGGCTGCTTTGCTGTGTGCATGCACTTTGAAAGCCCTCTCCTATCATATCTTTCCCAGCTGTTGGGACTGGAGGGCATCTCTAGGCAGAGGGTGAGAAAGTGCTTACTGACATCAGGACTGAAGTTTTCCTTTTATATGCTGCCTGGAGGCCAGTGTGGAGGGAAAGCTGAGGGCCAGATTAGTTTACATCCTGGCTTCCAGTGGTGTTTTAGAAGCTTATGAGGTAGGTGGAGAGACATAACATCGAATATCTGAAACTGTATCAATTAGAGGTTTGGCATCAGGCTTTGGAAGATGAGGGAGCCAAGGCTGCTGTAGTGATGGGTCAGGAGGTGATGTCAGTAAAGCAGGGATGTACTTGCAGATAGGGCAAGTCTAGTGTTTTGTATAAAGTGTAATCTGGGTCAGAGCAAAGCAGAAACATAAAGGTTTTATAGCCTGATGAGAAGAAATCTTATCTGCAGGTAAAAACATAAAAAGTGGAGTTGGTTTGGTAGAAAGGTGATAGTTAAATGTATTTATATGAAGCTCTTACTGCCTTTAGTTAAGATCCTCATGAGCTTAGGGTAGTCAACACTGCACTGACACATGAATTCCCAGTTGCTTCTCTAAAGAACTTGAAGTATAAAGACAGATATCATCTGAAAGGTGGTGGTGAAGGGAATAAACCAACAATAGTAATTGAAATGAAAACCTTGTGAACAGCTGAATACTGAATGTTGTCAGAAAAGGTCGACACTAAGGTTCCTAGATAACCATTCTGTTGCTACTTGTGCACATATGTTGTTCTAGTTATTTGTGTAAACTGCTGGAATTTGCAGGATGTTGCTGCCACATCATAACAGAAATGTGTGAAAAATACTTGGTTACTTTAAGTGTCAGTAAGCAGTGCCAGTTTTGTCTGGAGGCAAACTGCTAGGCTAATGCAACTCTTTTGGCCAAGGACTGTTTTTTTTGGGATGTATGCCCGTGCCCTAGGTGGCTGAGAACAGACATGGAGTTGAGAGGCAACTCTTCAGAACATTTCTGTGCTGACTTTTACTATCCATCAAAAATAGTCTTTGATGTGGTGAGATAAGAGTGGAAGAGCTCCCTGCTTTGACCTCTTTAGCCTCTCACAAGTTTTGTTCTCTGAATGGCTAATTGTGTTTTGTTTCTTGTCTTACTAGATGGGCTGGTGATCCCATTGGTGGAACTCTCTGCAAAACAGGTTGCATTTCACATTCCATTTGAGGTGGTGGAGAAAGTTTATCCTCCAGTGCCTGAACAACTGCAACTTCGAATCGCCTTCTGGAGTTTCCCAGAAAATGAGGAGGATATCAGGTAATAAATATGATTTCTTTTTTACTGATGCTTAAGAAAAGGTTCTGTTCACTTAAGAAGAATCACTGTCCTTTTGATGTCCTGTATATTTGGTGCTTTTGTGTGCTTTCACATGCCTTTTGCAGTACATGAGTAGATTACTGTGTGGTATGTTGTAATATGGAGTTTTATTCTGAGGTGAACTGCCTTCCATCATGTGCCAGGAAAACCATGTAGATGTCTAGGTTCTGTGTGTAAAGGATAGCAAAATAAATGCACTCTTTAATTTGACTAGCAGTAGGCTAGCTTGTAGAGTTTTGTCCTTATGTTAGTCTTACAAAGTCATCTTTCCAATTTTAAGTTGTTGCTGGAATCAGAGCTTTAACTGATTAAAAAATTTGGTTCAGAAATTGCCAAAGAGGGCTTGCTCAGTGTGCTGTGCAAGCCTTTTGTTCATGTACATAGGAGAACCAGAATTTGCTGAATCCATCAGTGATCAGAGTTGATATAGTCAGATGAGTGTATTTCTTATGTTTCCACATTAACTATGTGACTACATAGTCAAAGATTTTCTGCTTTTAGATCTCTTTCTAAGCTTTGCTGAAGCTTTTATAATATAGGAGGTCTATGCACGTAACTGTGCATTTAGAATTTTGTTGCAAAGTAGTGATACTACACTCTTTTAGAAAGAATCTTGCTGAAAGATATGTTTGTCTAAGGGTCGGGTATCAGACAGGGGAGGTAACATCAGAAGTGCTGATGTAAGATCACCTGCTGGGGAATAGAGCAAGCCAGCTGGTTGTGTGTGCTCATTATTTTGATGAACACAGATACAAAAAAAACAAGAGCATGCAGATAATTAGTCTAGAAGGAGTTTTTACTGTGGCATGCTAACATTAGACCTTGAACTATACTATGCTATGAAAAGGCTTAATCTTAGACTATGAATGAGTTTATATTTCAGAGCCTTAGGTAGAAATTCCTAAAGCTGCCAGTGGCTATGCACAAACCCAGTTAGGAAGGGACTAATGATTTTTGTGGTTGAATTGTAATTTCGAAATGGCAGGAGAGACCTAGACTTTGTATTCAAGATAGCAAGGATTTTTCAAAAGTCACATCAGCAAAAAAGGTTAATACTGTGAAGTTTCTCAAAACCAGGCTGATCCTTACACATTCAGTTATGTCTTGCAGGTTGTACTCGTGCTTGGCGAATGGCAGTGCAGATGAGTTCCAGCGAGGGGAGCAGCTCTTCCGGGTGAGGGCTGTCAAAGACCCTCTCCAGATAGGTAAGAACAGTGCAGCTCCATGTCTCCAGATACTTCAGAGTCCCAAAATCATATCTTGGACAGCAGTGCTATGACCATGTCTCAAAACAAGCTTTTCTGGCATCCTTCTGAAACTCCCTGCCAAATGCATTAGTTGTAATGTCTTGAGCTAAATGCTGTGTTTTATTTTGGCTTCAGTCAGCTCAGCTGTGAAATGGACTGAAAGGTCAGAAATGTTCTGATGCTTAATCTGTCTTTGCCTTTTGCAAAAAACTGTACAGGATACCTTTTTCTCCATAATGCTTAAATTCCTTATTGCTAAAGAGAACTTGACTTTCTGGTTGTCTGATCAAATGATCGGTGCCTAAAGTGCCTGTATGGCACAGAGGAAGTTTGCAGGGTTTATTCTTGTAGCAAAAGGGGTTTATTAATAGTACATTTATTCATGTAGTACTTTGGCAGATGAAGTCCTTCTTGTTGGACAGTGGGTTTTATAGCTTCTCCTACTATCTTGGGTTTTTTTATGTTTTTTGGCTATAGAAGCTAGTCTTATCTATACAAAGAATTGGACTCTAGATTTTTCATTAAATCCTTTGAAGCAAAGAAGAATATTGAGAACTTTTTCAGTGACAGCTGTTTGACCAGAAGGCATTATGTGAAATAAAGGTACTACTTACTAGTATGTCAAGCTGGGCCTTGTTGATCCCATGCAGATTTTTTTTCTGCAAGTGTGAGCTTCAGAATCAGAATATTGTTTGATATGTGGGAACTGAGCCTGTTGCAATAAGAAAAATGATAATATAAAAAAACTGTATAGTGTTAGGGAGGAAATTTAGGAAATTTCTTATATTTTCATTTAATGAGGGATAGAGACTTCTGTGGGCCTGTTTAGTTATTAGAACCAGGAATACTTAACTCTCAGTGATGAGGGAGATGAATAAATTTAGGTAAAGAGCCCTCAGAAAGTGAATAGAAGGGACATGTATTATAAAGGTTTGGGGGGAGCAAAAAGAGAAGAAGATAGCCTTTGACATATGCAGACTGCAAGAGACTGATGAACTGTTACCTGAATATAAAGCCTCTGAAAGGATGTTACCTAGTCCAGTGTCTACTGTAATAGCAATAGCAGGAATTCTTGGGAATGTAGGTGGAGAGATTCCTCATATGTAAGTCAGATTGAATTAAAACTACCATGCATGGTGTTAGTGAGTTGTCAGTGAGACCAGAGAGTAATTTCGGAATGTCAGCATTAATTTGGAAATTTTGCTAAATAGGATTAAACTGACTTTTGAGGGCATTAATAATTTTCCAATGTCATGACTGAGATGCTGAGAGAGGCCTCTAAGGAGTCTGCTAAACTTCAGGAAGCCAAATGTTTGAGAGAGAAAATTAGTTAAAAAGCAGCTGGCTGAAATTTAGAAATTCCTGTGACTTTTACAGTGGAAAAGAGCAAAATATTTGATAGACAGTAAAAGACTATGGTCAGCACTTGTTTAAGTAATACATTGAAAAGGTGATGAGGTGTAAAACAATATACATGAATAAAGGCTTGGGAATATTAATGCAAAACCTGTGCTTTGGGGGAGCAAAAGAGTAGGGAAAAAGAGGAGGTGGTGAGTGGAACAACTGGGGGAAAACTTCTCAAGTACACATAGAAGCAACTGTAATTGTTGACAAAGGATTATGTGTGTGGAAGGGAAGGAAGAAACTTTAGGTAGTAAGGTTGCCTTGTCCTTAGTAGAGGAGCTATCTCTAATTGTGGGTTGGTTTTTTTTCCATGAATAGCAGCCCAAAAGCTGGGCAGAGGAGATGGGGTGAGTGTATTTTTGGTTGCCCACTACAAATGATTTTAAGGTGTGTGGTTGCAGTATTGAATTTGATACACTGACAAATGGGAAAAGAAACACGGGAAATGAAGCAGCCCTTGAGCGGGGAATTGGTTTGCAGAAGGATTGAGCAGTGCACTGTGGTACTGTGTTCAGCAGGACAAACCTTCACTTGTGCTTTGTGCTCTTTATGTCCCATTTCCCTTTGTAGTCTAAGTTTTATTTTTTAACCATAAATAATCTTAGTTATTTTGTCTGCATGCATATCCATATCTGTGATTTTTGAACAGTAGCACCTCTTCACTACATTCCAAACCCCCAATTTTTTACAGCTTTCTACTGTATATACACATGGAATTGGCTTTTGTAGACCTTCTCCCTCCATTCTCTTTATAGCAGTCACATACACACATCCTTGCACTGAAGACATTTTTGCTGTTCATTAACAGGTGTGTTGTAGATTTCAGGGACTTCTTTTCTGTCATAGTCTTAGTTTCTTTTTAACAGCTGAGGAAGGCAGCAGGTTCAGTTTAGATTCTAACTTGGCATCTACTTCAATCGTGGCTCCACTTTTTGGAGGTTCTCCTATCTTTGTTTAAAACAAACAACTGTCCAAAATTGCCTTGCTTTTTACTTCTCCGTAAAAGCTTTTGTTCAGCTCTTGTTTTCTCTTTTTTTTCCCCAAAGTTTCTAAATTCTAATCAGAGATGTGTGTTTTCTGTTACTGTTCTAGAGGCATCAGAACTGCACTTACAACAGTAACAGAATAGTGATGCAGAGAGCCATGTTGCAATGAGTTGATGTGGAACTTGGAGACATGATTTAGTGGTGAATGTGGCAGTGCCAGGTTAATGCTTAGAGTAGATAATCCTAAGGGTCTTTTCCAACCTCAATGATTCTGTGATTGTTTCATTTTTCCTGGTAAAAGGAACCATTAATGATAATCCAGACTGCTTTCCTCATATAGTTTCCTGTGCCATCCCACAAACAATTGTTCAGTACAGCAAGACTGGTGTTGCAAAAGAGTTAACTGGGCAGTGCTGCTTGAATTAGCATTGTAAGTGTCAGATGTGTCATGTTAAACTCCTTAAATTTTGTCACTTTTTATAAGTATTCTTCCCTCATTGCATTATCAGTTAACTGTCTTCATATACAAAGAAGAATGCCATAGCAGGGGCTTGGTGAGAGCTTGTAGCTGGAATCCAGTCTTCTCTAATGCCTTTTGTTTATTTCTTTTTTTGTAGCGAAACAGAAGTGCTGCAATTCCAACTTGTGAAATGGTTAATTTGCTTATGTGAAAGTCAGAGCATTACTGAGATGCTTTTAGTACAACAGAAGGACTAGCTGAACTGTTTGGGTTATATTAACCAAATGTGGAACATAAATTAGAACTGTATCTGGTAATAAGCAGTGCAATAATTTTGTGTGAATGCCTTCTTTTGTTTTGATTTTGTTCCAATTGCTAAAATGGCTGAAGAATTTGGGTAGCATTATGTGTGCTAATCAAAATAATCACATCAGGGAGAGGATTCGAATTGTGGTGAACAGGACAAATAGAAAGGTTAAGCAAGGTAAGAGCAAATTTGTATTGGTATGAGGATTATATTTTGAGGAGGAAATGATGAACATTATTTTAAATGGAATAAATTTAGCGGGTCATGTGCACTCCTGAACACCATCATTTTTTATGATCTCACAATATCATAATAAAACTTAGTAGTGTGGATTTATAGTCTACTTCCTTGTCCTCATGGTGGACAAGCTATCATCTGTCCCAAGCCATATTTTTTCACTTCAGGTAGACTGTTGGACTGAAATTTGGTTATGACTTTGACGCCCCGATGCTTTCTGTGCTTCATTAAAACTGAATTTGAGATTAGCAAAAAGGTTCTGAGGCTGATACTCATTGCTGTATAGGATGACTGACTGCTGATAGGCACCTTCAAGGTGGGTAGAAGATTCATTCTCCTGCTGGCCTTTTCCTGATCACATGTATCCTTCTGGATGAGCAACATCTCCAGAGGAAGCTGCATTATGAGTACAACTCATGCCCTGTACATGAGTTTACATGAAGCTCAGCCTTGTTAAAGTCCTTTGTCATAATTTACGTGTTTATGGTCACTGATTAATGGGGCTAGATTGATTCAAGCATTAGTTCTAAAATTTCTGCTTTCCATTGTTTTTAGTCCAAGGGTTTTTTTTGTTTTTTTTTCTTTTTTCCTGGGTTCATGATTTGTAAAAAAGGAATATTAACAACATTGTAAGGAGATGCATAATTTATGACAAATAGGTAGTTTCTGAAGGCACAAAGTGAAAGTGCATGCTCAGGTTAAGTGCTGTCTTCTTTAGTTGACTGTGAAGTTGTGAAAATTGATTGAC
The DNA here is from genome assembly GCA_013397375.1 of Toxostoma redivivum. Classification (NCBI taxonomy): domain Eukaryota; kingdom Metazoa; phylum Chordata; class Aves; order Passeriformes; family Mimidae; genus Toxostoma; species Toxostoma redivivum. The sequence continues at coordinate 176,783 of VXBI01010007.1, forward strand.
TTGGAAATAATTCTGAACAAGTTACCTGGCCCAGAATTAGCACAGAAGCTATGCCTAAAATGTGTATAGTCTAGCTTTGACTCCGTAAACAAAACCTGACACTTTTCAGGGATGACTTTATCCAGCTCTGCTTTTCTCTGTTAAATAATAAGACAAATTAATTAATTATGTGTTAAAAGCTGGTATGTTGGAGTCTCTTATAACACATTATGCTTTTCTGCCAATGTTTAGGCATAGTTGGTTGGGAAGAAGAAAGTACTGGAGACTCTAGATCCATTTCCATCCTTATATAGATGTTGTTACTAGACATATTGTTTCAGTTTAAATGGCATATACCTGTATTTCTGTGCTGGCTGAACCTTTTCCCCAAATACCCGAAGAGTAACTTTGGGCTTGTGAATTTCCACAGGTTTCCATCTGAGTGCCACTGTGGTGCCCCCCCAGATGGTGCCCCCCAAGGGCGCGTACAACGTGGCGGTGATGTTTGACCGGTGCCGGATCACGTCGTGCAGCTGCACCTGCGGCGCCGGGGCCAAGTGGTGCGCGCACGTCGTGGCGCTCTGCCTCTTCCGCATCCACAATGTAGGCACAGCACAGCTCTGCTCTCCCCTGGGTGCCCTCTCCAAGTCTCTCCTCAGTCCGGTTCTGTGCAACACACACCCCTTTAGGGTTATGGCTTTTGGCACTCCACGCTGTGCAAATATCCGCTTGCAGTTGCACTCTGCAGGCTGAATTGTCTGAGGCCCTAAACTGCAGACTGTCCTTTGGTAATGTGTAGATTTCTGAGGGTAGATACCAAGTACTTTTGGCCCCTTCCTGTTTCTCATTTAAATGCTAAAATCACTCATCATTTCTTCACCTCTGAAAAGAGTGGAAGATCACCAATAATTTGTCTTTTAATAAAAGCTTTTGTAAGTACAGGATTTGAAAGCTCACTCTTTGTTTTGTGATCAGAGTGCAGAAGGAAAATAATTTTGATCACTGTTGGCTGGTTCACCAGTTCATTTTAACACTTACTGAGGTAACTGTCATTTTGACTTGTAGATTTCAAGCAGTTAGGTTTGTTTTTGTTTGACTGCTTTTATTCTATGTGACCTTCCATAGAGCAAAAAGTAGGCATTTTATGTCCTAACCAACTTCAGTTGAAAATGTGTAGAATCAACATGAAACACATCAGTTGAGGGTTTGGTCTTGCATACAGTTGATTTTCCTCTGCTTTGGGAAGCTGAGAAACACAAAGGATTAAGTTTTGATGATTGAAAGGAATAGAAGATTTTCTGGTCTTGGAGAACATCATACAGCTAACATGCTTATGATCAACTCCAGATTCTTAAATAAGTTCTAATAATCTGCTGAAGCTTGTTAATATTTTACAATGGACAAGTGTAATTGGTTTAAATTTATACTCTTGTGAAATAATCAGAATATTGGTATGCTTTCTGTACTTAGGACTGGAGAGTTGGCAAAAAAGCAAGTTCTGCTTTGAATTCTTAGTTTGAGTTTTAAAAGGTGGATATGGAGAGCAAGGCTAGAAAAAAAAAATGTCATTTTTATTATTTACTCTCATAAAGTTTGGGCCCCGTGTATCATAAAAATCATTCTTTTGCCTCCAATCCTTTCACCACCTGATAAGTGATAGTGAAACGATTTTTGTGTTTATATAAACTGACTTTTGACACTAGAAAGTTACACGCCAAGCTATATTGCTTTATGTAGGCAAGACAATATCAGAAGTGTCTTTTATCAAACTGCTCTTGAATGTGTACAGGTTAAATTTTAGGTGGGACATTTTTGTTATGTAGGGTGAAAAAGATTAAGAAGCTAGTGGTGAGGTTTTTTTATAATCTAATTTGTTCTAAGATATGGAAAGAGATTTTAAGACTGAATTACGAAACTCTAATGAGATAAATGAGATGTCTGTGATTCTGTGAAACAGTCCCCCACAGAGCTGGTTCGTTTGCCAGAAGCTTAAGGGATAATGTCCTATTTTACAGGTTTGTTTGTGAAATCTCTGCCAGTATTTGTGCAATTGCTAGCAACAACAGATCTTAAGCACAGCTGTTACATCAGTTTCCTTGGAAAAAAACCTCTTAAAACCAGTTTTTATAAAGCCTAGACATCTTATCTGCAACAGACTACATAATTTCAGAGAAAAAAAAATTGGCCATCAAGACCAAGCATGGTATGCCTAAGCATAGCAAGTGTTTGTGACACTTGATCAGTTTGGTGGACACATTCATTTAGGGTAGCTCATGTCTCCTTTTCTTTATTCAGGCATCTGCAGTGTGCTTACGAGCACCTGTTTCTGAGTCTTTGTCTCGGCTACAAAGAGACCAGTTGCAAAAATTTGCTCAGTACCTAATCAGTGAACTTCCACAGCAGGTAAGTGGGAACCATCATCTGACTGACATCTTGTTAAATTCAGTTATCTTTATTCTAGGTTAATTTATATGATGTCTTTTGTTGCAAAATAACCAGTTACGCTATTCAGTTGTGAGCTACTGGGAAGCCTTTCAGTTCTTGCTCTTTTCAGTTTTGCTATTCTATTATTCAACAATTGCCATGTAAAAGATTAGAAGTGTCTTAAAAGGAGAAAGAAGAGTGGTGGCTATTCATATCAGCATGAATATATGCTGAGCTTATGAAAGATCAAACACAATAAATCAGTTCATGATTGTTGAAAACTTAGTCCAAATCAGGTTGTTTCTTTTTTGTTTGTTTGGTTAGCTAAGTGGAGAGAACTACCCAGGTAAAGTATTGTATGTGCCTTAAGTGGGCACTTTCTAATGCATCTAACTGGTAACTTTTTGGCTTCCCATAGTGTGATTCTTAGGAATCATTCACTGTAATAGACATGACATTTTTTTAGTCAAAGGCAAAGTCTGCTCTCTTACTCCTTAAATATCTGTGTTGTTCAGAGTCAGGTCATTTATATCACCTGCCTAAAATGTTTGCACAAAATACAAAAGAATACCCCAAGTGATTGTGAAATGGCTGCTTTAAAATCATAAGGGTTTGGCAACTTTTTTATGCTGGTTCAGCTAGAGAAGATTGAGAAAAACTGAACTGCATGAGTATCTGTCACATTTCAGCCGTGCATTCATAACACACTCCTCTAGAGTAGGAGTTAGATTACTGGTAGCATGTGCCTAGAATTCATATTATGGTGCTGTGCTAAGGACACTAGGATATTCTATTGCCAAAACTTCCTATAAATTTCCTACAGAAATACTAATTTCCTTATGAGAGAAAATAGAGGAATTGTATAATATGAAAGTGATATAAAAATACTGCTTTTTTGTTGCTGAGGGATGAGCATGGTGGTGTGTGCTTCTTGCTGCATAACAGCCAAAGCTTTTTTTCTTTCCTCAGACTAAGCTTTATGGCACAGTCTGGTACTTAGTGGGGGGAGTGCTTTGAAAGGCTATTAGTGGTAGTAGTTGTTTCCTGAATGGCATGTGAGTTGTTTGCTTTCAGATATTCTGTGTCTGCTCCCTTCTGCAGGGTTTATTTCTCCTTTTGTCACATGTACCAGCTGTGCATCAGGAACATCTGGATTAATTAATTATTACCATTTTGCCAGATAACCTGATGGATGTTGCCCAACAGAAAAGTTTAGGGTTTATTGGGAGATATGTTTAATCTATGTTGTGTAATTCCTTTGCAAAAGGCAAGGCATGCCCCAAATTCTTTCGATAGTCTTATTCCTGGTCTTCCAGATTTCAGGGTGGAGGTAGGTACTCTAGTTCCTTGGGACCCCGTATTTTTGACTACATGATGTAGAATTAGAGTAGGCTGTACATATGATTCTATTTTATCCTATTTCCAGTTTGTGAATGATTTGTATTATAATGCTGAATTACTTTCATGTGTAAGGGAGTGATGGTCTATAGGAACTCAACTAGATGTTTTTCAGAATCTCTGTTGAAAGTGTTTTCTGTATCTATGAAAATCATGGAAAAGCAGCTGGAATTCATTACTTAGTTCTGTGTCCAAGAGCTATTTTTCCTTATGAAGCCAGTATTCCTATTCCCATTAAGCATGAATATCTTAGCAAAGAAGACTGAAGGAGAGTCACTGCAGGTCCCTAGTACTTCAGCCTTAAGGTGTGACTGCTGAGACCTGTGAATTTTCTTAAAACATGTAGCACTGGAAAAAAGGTACAAAATAGCTGAATTTGTTTCTTTAGGTGATTGGAATGCAAAATATCCTTCTGAAGCATTTTTTTTCCCATCTGTTTGAGATGTATCTGTATTATTTGCAAATATAGGTGTACCGAATATGCCTTTCTTTACAGTAAAAGTGATCTTTTATCTCAGCTTTTGTATGGAGATAGATGGGGAATATCAGACCTTCTGTTGAAAGTCATGTAAATCCTAATTATATGGATTAACAATTTGCCTGTTCTGTGCATACCTACTAAAGGCTAAATGGATCTACACTTTCAGCCCAGACTTAGTGTAAGGGGGAAAAAACTGTTTCTACTGTGCGTTTTTCTTTCAAAAATAGCATGTGAACGGTATATCTACATAGGATTTTACAGTTGGTGTGAACTTTCTCTGCTTATGCTCTGAGCTGGTTCAGAAGCTATGATTAGTCTAGTGCTGAAATTGCATTTATTTACTATTGAATCCCTTTGCTAACTGGATGGTAAATGAGCTAAAGTCTGCCCCAAAAATAGTGTGTAGATGTATTTTATTTTGCTCCCCTGCTCCCATTTGCTTGAGGTTTAGAGAAATTATTTAGGAACAAGAAGTAAAGATCTTCCAAAGTGCAAGAAAATGGTGACCTTGACAGCAGTGGTTTTCCTAACTCTCAAAATCAGTTGCAGTATCACTTTCTGTAGGCTCCTATTCTGCAAGAAATGAGAAAGGAGCTAATAAACTGTGATGCTTTTGTTTACTTCTTAGGGTGTGACTCCAGAAAGTGAGCCTTTCGTGGGCTGTGAGAGGTGTGACAGCTGGTGTCCGTTGTGTGATCTTTAGCACCCTCTGTCGTCCTTTCTGAAAACATAGCTCTGTATTCTATACTCCCGAAATTGCCAGAGTGCTTCAGTCATGATCTTTGGCTGGGTGTAGCAAGATGAGAAATACTGTGTATATTGAAAATTTGCTTCATGTTTTCAGATTCTTCCAACAGCTCAGCGCTTGCTGGACGAGTTATTATCTTCCCAGTCTACTGCCATTAACACAGTGTGTGGAGCCCCAGGTAATTTTAATAGATCTTATTTCAGCACTCTGTATCACAGATAGGAAGAGGATGATTCCATTGCTTCAGGTTTCTGAACTGATTTGTTAGCCTGTAGCTTGGATTGCAGATGGAAATCAAGGAAAAGGGATGAGCATTGGCACTTCCGTGTATATATGGCACAACAACAGGCACCTCAGAGTGCTTGCAGAGGAAGGGAGCATCAGGCAATGAACTTTGTAACAAAATGTTTTTATTTTGGTATTAAATATAGACTTCTGGAAGTGTTGATTGGAGGAGACCTCTCTCAGATTCCTGCTTAAAATTAGACTGTTTGCAACACTAGACTGAGTTAGCTGTGACTTGGGGTAGCTTACCTAAGTATTGGTTACCAGAGATGTTAAAACATTCCTATTTTAGTGCTGCATAACCCTTCTGGTGAAGAAGAAGCGGCTAATTTAATGTTGGTAATATTGAAGGTAATATTATGGTAGCATTTTAAGATAATTCTGAATAGGTTGTTCAGCAACCTATTGCTGGGTGAAATAACTTGGGTAGCACTGCTGGTGTACTCTATGGTTGGGTGCATAGAGTAAAATATCTTCAAAGCTTGCAGACTGTAAATGTTTTTCTTTTGTAAGATCCCACTGCTGGACCTTCTGCATCAGATCAAAGCACCTGGTACTTAGATGAATCTACTCTGAGTGACAACATAAAGAAAACCCTTCATAAATTCTGTGGACCCTCTCCTGTTGTTTTCAGGTAAGCTGTTTCTCATTGAAGGGAAAATGTGATGTTCATGTTATCTGCAAATTCATTCACCATATAGCCTGTATGCCTTGGACTGAAGGATGCTCAGTTTCATGGTCACTCTTCTGGACTGTATTTTTGTGTAGTTTCTGCACTGTTATTTCAGTAGAGCAGACTGTATTTGTACAATATTTTGCTTGTGTGGTGGTGTTGAGCTCATTATGCATTCTGTCTTTTAGGTTACTCGTGTCTGCTGTTGAAGGGCAAATATATTTCTGGATGTTGATTATACTCAGGATTTATTGTACTTGGGATTTTGTATGGCTGTGCTTGATTTAATTTTTTCTCGTCATTCTTCTGCTTTATGTACAGTGATGTGAATTCAATGTATCTGTCTTCCACTGAGCCACCAGCTGCTGCTGAGTGGGCTTGTCTGCTGCGTCCCCTGCGAGGAAGAGAACCTGAAGGAATCTGGAACTTGCTTTCCATTGTGCGGGAGATGTTTAAGAGGCGGGATAGCAATGCAGCTCCTTTGCTGGAAATTCTGACTGACCAATGTCTCAACTATGAGCAGGTATCTCTCTGCATAGAGTGGGGGGTGCTTTTGGGGAACCAGGCAGAGCCTGTAGCTGGTGCTTTGTGTACATACAGCCCATGACTGAATATAGTAATTTTAATAGCCTGTGTGTGTTGTAGGTATGTGCTTGTCCACACTAAAAGGATGTCACAGTTTGTTCTTGTTCTGATTTAGTGATACCCTGGTAACACTGTATTCCGCAAATGCTTCAGTTCTTCTAACATGAATATGTCGAGTCTGCTTTCTTTTGTTCGGCATATTTGATTTGATTTCTTCCAAATCAAGGTGATTTACTTTACTGTTGTTCTGTTTCTGCTTTTTTTGAAACAAAGCACATCATGTATGAGCTGTCGTTTTGATAAAAACTAATTATATATGTTGTGTGGTAGAATCTCAGATTCTTTTGTTATCTTTATGGAAGATACATTTTGTAGATTGAAGTAATATTTTTTTTTAATTTTTTAAAAATAGTATTAGAAAAAAAGGTTTCCTTTGACAGTGTAGGACTTTGACCTCAGTCTAATATATAAACTGTGGTGTAAGTTTCCGTATTGGTCCATCCCATACCTCAACTTTGAGCAAGGGAAAGGAAATGCCTCATTTATCACATGTGTTCACTTTTTCTCTCCAAGTGTGAAGGCCTCTGGGAAGTTAATGTCCTGTGAGTGTTTTGTTTTTTTGGGCATGTGCCTTCTAATGAGAGAAATTTTGAGGCCCTTAGTTCTTGCAAAACAAAACTGCCTTAATGGTCATAGTTACTTTGGAGTCAAATGAAAGCCTGGTATTAATGACAGATCCTGTTTCCTTGGGATTATGAAATAAAATTGAGAGCAGGGGATGCAATGTTGGCCACAACACAGCTCCAGTGAACTTTTTGTTCTGCAGATAACTGGCTGGTGGTACAGCGTGCGAACGTCCGCGTCACACAGCAGTGCCAGTGGGCACACAGGACGCAGCAATGGCCAGTCAGAAGTAGCTGCTCATGCTTGTGCAAGCATGTGTGATGAGATGGTGGTTCTTTGGAGGCTGGCTGTCCTCGACCCAACTATTAGTCCACAGAGGTGAGCTCCAGAATCAGTTCCTGTCTCTCTAATTTCTGATACTCGACCACATTATAGAGTTTCATCCTGTAGATTTCTTGTGTTTGTATAATTACTTTGATATCTGTTCAACCATTAGTCCTTCTGGACTATGTGCTATGTAACAGTCAGAGCACTATAATTACTTTAATTGCTATTGTTGCTTACTTTTAGCAACATCACGTAGTGTGACTAATTTGTTTTCTGAGAGTCCTTTCTTACATATGGGTGTAATTCTGCACTTATTGTTCTAGTGGAGAACACTTATTTGAATGATAGCATCAGCTACCAATTAATTTTAAAGGTTTCTTTGTTTAACCATTCAGCAGTTTAATGGAATTCTGTTTAGCCCAGTCATTTACTATTGCATATTTCAAGATGAACCAGTTCTTACTTTCTGTGCTCTTAGGGAGTTTGTTCTCTGCAGTGTGCTGGTAAACAGTGTCACCAGCGTATGATTTTCAGTCAGCATTTTTAATTGTCTAAGAAAAAATGGTGCGGCTTCTGCAGATTTCTAAATCATATTGTGCTTTGGTAAATCACTGCCATCTTTATTTAGCACCATCTTTATTTAGAACCAGTTGAATAGCAGAGGAGGTACTGAGAGTTCCTGTTGAGATACTGTGGTTGACATTGTAATAGTTTGTTTTGTACATCTTGTCTACGAAGTGTGATGTGTAAAATGGATTGGATTAGTTTAATGTGCTATAAATTCTCAGAAGTTTCTCAGAACAAATGAAAACAGGATGGTAATTTCAGAACAATTACACATTAACAGGATTTGCTTTCTCTGAATTGTGTAACATTAATAAAATGTCCTATGAAAGGCACATCAGGGATGCTAAAGTGGATATAGTTTCTGCCTTGTACAGTTTACAATATGAAGTAGCTAAATATAGGAGTTGAAGACAAAAACTATAGGAAACTGGGAACGAGGCTTAAAATAAACACAAACATCAATCAAATCACATAGAAAAAGCATGAAATATTTTGGCCATTAATAATGTATGAAGTTGTGCTATGTATATTCACATTTGAGTTATTTGATGCAGTTCAGATTTCCTCAGAACTTCTACTTGAGCTAATGAATAATTGAAATGCTCCTGCTTGATTACCTATTCTCTTGGTGTTTGAATAGTCTCCAAGGACCCTCTTCTACTTGTGCTTCACAATCCTTACAGTGAATCATAAGGAGACTTCACAGATTATCATCCTTATGTTACCCTTCCCAAGTAGTTCCTTCTGAACAATCTTTTTCCTTCTGAAAATCTTCTCCTTGATTAAGCCCTAGCAGTATGTTTCCTGGTTAATTAATTTCTTGAGTGGACAAATATAAGTAGTCCATTTTGTTTAGTCTCTTTTGTCCTAAATACCCTTTGCACCTAAATTGGGTCACCTCAATTTTTATTTTGTTTTCTTGTCCTTTTACTTTTGATAGGAAATCTGATAGGATTGAAGTGTTGGGATTATACATCAGAAATGTGTGGCAGAAACAGAATGGTAGTTGATTGAGACACCTGGTGAAATTTCTAGAAATGCTTTTCTGTTGAATTAGATCACCATTTAGACTATTTTGCTCAAGTGTGAAGGCCTTATGTGAGATCGTTGAGCTGGAAAATGCAGAACTGTTTTGTTCTTTCCATAGTAATATGGAGGCATGGAACTATGTAAACATGAGTGTATGTAATCCTGCCAGCTTGCTGCTTCTTCGGGGTTATTTGAACATCAGTTATTGCTGTCCCCATGGTTTGCAACAGTTTGTTCTGAGGATAGCCTGCTAAGGCTTAAATTAAATTGTTGGCCTGTATATAGGCACATTAGGTTAAAGAGGTAAATGCCTGGGAGGGATATTAGGTGGTCCTGTCTGTCATTGTGCTTCCCTGGGTAGGCTATTTAGGTTACACTTGTGAATGTCTTAACTGGGGTTATTCACAGGGCTGTTTCACAGCTGCTGCAAACTGTTTTATGAGTGTTTCCAAGGGCAGTTCCCCAAGGTACTCACTCATCTGAGACTGAGATAACACCTTATTTAGTGCAGATAAGCAATCAGGACAGACAGTATTTTATTTTAAACCTCCAGTTTGTATTGTGCTTTCATTTTTACATTTTTTTTCTGGATTGTGAACCTGTCTAGAACCTAGTTGCTAATATACCTGTTCTCTTTTTTCAACCAGTCTTATTGTTAGTGCTGTCTGTATTTAGCATTAACTTAATTCAGCAGATGATGTTTCTTGCCAAAGGAAGGAAGTGTTCTGTGGGTTAAGTAGTAGTTTGTCCCAGGTGATTTTTGTGTCTGCTTCCTAACCTGTCCCCTTCCTTCTCTTAGGCGCAGGGATCTTTGCTCACAGCTCAGACAGTGGCAGCTGAAAGTCATAGATAATGTTAAGAGGGGTCAGCATAAGAAATCACTGGAGAAGCTCTTCCAAGGTTTCAAGCCAGCTGTAGAAGCCTGTTACTTCAACTGGGAGGAAGCTTATCCCATTCCTGGGATTACGTATAGCAGCACTGACAAGAAGAACTCGTTCTGTTGGGTAAAGGCCATCCAGCAGAGGAGCTGCCGGTTGCAGTGTGCAGAAAGTGCCTGTGAGGCTGGTAGGAGCCACGGCCAGGAGCCCGGGGGACCATGTCTGCAGCCTGGGGACAGGCTGCGGCCCTCTCCCCAGGAGCCTGCGGTCCGGCCAAAAGAACTTACTGGCAAGCGGAAAGTTGTCTCTGAAACGCCACAGAGGGTTCTGAGACGGCTCTCGGCGGAAGGGGATAAAGCTGTCTATAAGACTGCAGTGAGCAAAGCAAAGTTGCCAGTGAGCAAAGGCTTGACCAGTAAACATAGTGGGAAACGCCGTATGAGCAGTGAGGACAGCTCTTTGGAGCCTGACTTGGCAGAGATGAGTTTGGATGACAGTAGCTTGGCACTGGGGGCAGAAGCCAGCAACACCTTTAGTTTTGCAGAAAGTCCCCTGAGCAGGAGCTACAGGGATGCCTTTGAGGAGGATGGTGGAGTGTACTTCTCTGAGGGACCTGAGCCCACTGTCAGGAGCAGTTCCATGGCCAAGAAATCCCCCAAGGATCCTGTGGGGGAGATGTGCAGTGGTGATGATGACCTGCCTTCCGCGGATGAGAACTCTGGTGGTGTGAGTCTGAAGCCAGAAGAAGTAGGAGAGAATGGTGCAGCAGGGGGAGGGGATGATGGAGAAGAGGAAGATGATTATCAGGTGTACTATCTGAATCCACAAGAGATGGCCAAGGAAGATGATGACAAGTGTGACGGGGGAATTGAAGAAGAGCAGGATATGTTTGCTGGTATAAAGCCTCTGGAACAGGAGAACCGGATGGAGGTGAGCTGCATCTAGTTTAAAATGCTGTTTTGCAGTTTTATGTGCTATATAAATCATGGTCTCACCACCCTCATAGGTGTCACACTTAACCTAGGATGTTGTTAAATCAAGTGTTAATTATAATGTTGTCTTAACCAACTGTGTCATAAGGTATTTATAAGCCTAATGCAGTGGTAGCATACATCTGTTTCCCACAAGCGTGATTCCATATTTCTGTGCTAAACTGTAAGTGTGTCCCACCTCACACTCCAGAATTTACAAATGTAGACAAAACAGTGTGTGCTTTTCACCTAGTCTCACCCTTGGAAATGGCAAAAATTATGAGATTAAAGATGAGACTGAAACATGCTCAGCAAGAAAACTTTAAATCCAACCATTTAAGAAGAAGCTCTTTGGAAAGCAGAGGCTATCTAAATAAACTGTCTCATTCCTGTAATAACCACAAAATGTGTTTAGAGGTTGCACCTATATAACCAAGCAGCCAAATGGCAACACATGGAAATAGTAATAGTTGGAGGTTTAGGTTTTTTTGAGCTATTCTCTGATCTCATAGCACTTGGAGAGAGGCTGGGACTTAATGATGTAAGTAAAGGCTTTTTAGGGGAGTGCTTAAAGGAGCGGTGGTGAAGGACTAGGCAAGGAGGACTCTGAGAATACCTGCTGCTGAAGTTAGTTGTGAATTGTGCTTGCAGTTTTTGTGACAAGTGGTTTGAGCAGGTTTAACTCCAGGCTGGGGTAGTGTGGTTTGAACATGACCATTTGTTCCTTCTTGCAGATCCTGTTTGCCTGTGCAGAGGCACTATATGCACATGGATACAGTAATGAGGCTTGCCGCTTGACTGTAGAGCTTGCCAGGGACCTACTGGCCAACCCTCCAGATCTCAAAGTGGAACAGCCACCAACTAAGGTAGAGAGATGGCAGCAACCATCAGTAGTCTTGATTTTAGTGCAGCTCTGTGGAGGTGACCCTGTTTCTTGTGATTCTCTCCAAAACTTTAGTCTCCTATTTCATAGTGTCCATCACTGGAAATGTTAGTAGTTTTGCTGTTTCAGGATAAGAGGGTTGGACAGGAGATAAGCATGAACTTCTGGAAACTCAGCTGTAGTGACAGTAAATGGTGTTTGTTGTATAGAAGGGTTGTCTTGGAAGGGACAGGCGTGTGACAGCTGCCTGCACAGCACCAGTCCAATAGGGGACATGTGTCTTGTCCACAGACCAGCTCTTCCACTGTGTTGTGCTGGGGTGACAGGGGAAGCAATGATGGTCAGTGGTAACCACTGAAATTTGAGATTCCTCAGCAAAAGGAATAAAATCGAAATGTATTTTATTCTTTCTCCTGACTATAATTATTGCAAAGAATAAGAAGACAAGTATAGAGTAATTTAGGATGTTTAGGAAAATGTCTTGTAACAAATTCCTCCTCAAACAGGGCAAAAAGAACAAGGTGTCAACTAGCAAGCAGACATGGATGGCAACCAACACCTTGTCAAAAGCTGCTTTCTTGCTGACTGTCTTGAGTGAGAGACTGGAGTACCACAACCTGGCCTTCCGAATAGGAATGTTTGCTCTGGAGCTGCAGAGACCACCTGCCTCTACCAAGGCTCTGGAGGTAATGAAATATCTCAAAAAAACAGTGTTCATAAATGTTATTCTGCTGGAATGTGTTTGCTCACATGGTTTAAATTTCAGCACCTGAAGTTTGGTTGTGCTTTTATGTTTTCTTAAAATGGATTGCAGTGCAACTAAATTGAGTGCACATCCTATTAGCACATATTGATCTGCTAAAAAAATTATTAGCAATGTCACTTCAGCTGTTGTTACCCTCAGTGATAGGAAGCTCAGACCTCATGTGCCAAAAGGTCTTTGGTTTCACATGAAGCTATAGGTCTGAACATATTTAAATGAGTACAAAATCTTATATTAATATATTATTTTGGTTAGAGCAGCCTACTTATCATCTTAAATATGCTTTCATTTTGCTTCACTAATCTGGGGAAAATAAAGTAATTTGTAAGTATCCATATTTGTCCGCATTTGCATCAGTGAAATGGTTTGAAAGTTACTCCTTAGGGTGAATTGGTGTGATTGTTATGTGTTTGAAAATTGTTGCTTTTGCTGATGCCTCATTCACTGGCAAATGAGCACCGTGCAAGCATATTATTTTGGACACTCCTTGATTACTATGTGGATTCCTGTTTGGAAAAAAAGTGTGTAGTGAGTATCATGTCTGTGTGATTTACAGCTGCCTTGCTTTTCACTGCAGGGTTGTTCAGTCCCTTAGAGTGCGTATTGTTGCTAGTTATCCACGAACTACAATTATTACACTAATTATCTGTGCTTCCTGTGGTCTGATTAGAAGATTGTGAGATTTAGCAGTCACTTGCTACCTAAAGAAAACTATTATTTTCATGTATTAAGAGTGGAGAGAATACAGGCACAGAGTAGTGAAATGTCTTAATTGTGGTGGCATGTGTACTGCCATGCTGTGCCCATTCTTCTGCTAATAGGTCTCTGGTGTCTCAAATGGGTGTATCACTTAATGTAGCATTCTTTCTTCCTACAGTTACAAGTAACCACCTTTTCCACTGGCCTATCCAGTCAGACACTTCTGCTGATGTTCTTATGAGAGCTGATGCTTTTTTTCTGTATGCAGCTGAAGAGTGATGATTTGAATAAAAAAACTTCATATAAATATGAAGCAAGATTGTTATTAGATTTGAAAACCTGTTTTCATTGTGGCGAAAATTATAAAGGACGCTAGGCTGATAAGCATTGCTATCATTTAATAAACTAATAAAAACTATTGCTGTACTTTATGTACAGGAAAATGGTCTGCTCCCCACAGGGGACTGTGCTGTTGACAGCTCTTCTGTTTCTTTGTGGATACTACCAGGTGAAGTTGGCTTATCAGGAATCTGAGATTGCAGCCCTCTTGAAGAAGATTCCCTTGGGCACCAATGAGATGAACACTATTCGAGGAAGAGCTGAAGAGCTGCGAGAAGGGACATTGTGTGATTACCGTCCTGTCCTGCCTCTGATGTTGGCAAGCTTTATATTTGATGTGCTGTGCACTCCAGGTACTGACTGCATCAGCCTGAGTGTGTGCAGAGCATATTCTGAGATGCCAGGTCTTGAGGGATTTTCAAAGAGAAACTGTCTTCTGTATAAGAATGACCAAAGTTTTAGTCTTCATGCACTGTTGCTTGCACTTGCCTCTACGTTGCTTTAAAAATATTTCATTCCCCAGTGGAATTGTTTCTCCTGCTTACATTTGAAAACAGCTGCACACTCAACACATTTCAGCACTATGTGTGTTTGTAAAATAGTTTTAAAATTACTGACTTTGCTGCTTTTATGCTGGTTACATTCAGAGGAAGCTAATATAAGTCTAGAATTTAAAAAGAACACAGCAACCTGGGATTGGAGGAGTGACTTGGCAATATACCTGTTTTTGAGCCTTCTGAGGTTAGAGAGAGAAATGGAAAATAAAACCCATAAGGTGCTGTGGTCTTGAAACTGGTATGAGGCTAAGAATAGGACCAAAGGAAGCTCTGGAAATTCAGAAAGCTCTCAGAAATGTCTTTTGCTTTGAAGCCTTGGCTTTGAAAGATGAACACTAATATTATTGTCTTCTTTCAGTGGTTTCTCCTACAGGCTCTAGACCCCCGAGCCGGAATTGGAATAATGAAATGCCTGGAGACGAAGAGCTTGGTTTTGAGGCAGCTGTTGCTGCTCTTGGTAAGAATCTTTTACAAGAAAAGTCTGCCTTCATCCATGTTTGGCATACTTTCCCATTTTGAATGTGAGACTTAGTAGTTCATTCCAGTTTGGTGCAGAAATAGAAGTGTTTGCAGAGTTTGACAGAACCAGATGCAGGATTCTACATGCCAGGGTTGAGGTATCCTTGCAAAGCTGTGGAAAAAAATGGAAGGAGAATATGGGACGAGAACTCAATGTTTAGGTAGTAACATGAATTTCAGCTTTCTGCTTGCTCCTTTGTCATGAAATATGTATTGCCTGGACTTCAATGGAAATGGAAGTTTCAGAGAACAAAAGGCAATCATTCTGAAGAGGTGAGACAATGGTAGTGAAAGACTAGCAGAAGTACTCTCAAGCATTATCATATAATTCAGGATCTTAGCGTTATACTGAATTCTTGCCTCATTTGCTTCAACAACACAGCAGTGATTATATACATGCTATGTTGACAATACTTGTATGCATGTTTTAAAGCAGTATGCAAAAAGGAATAAAAAGGATTAGGCAAGGCCTATCCTATGTTGCCTCATCTCTGTAAGAAAGATGATGAGTTTTTTATAGTGTTGGAATGCTGGATTGTACAAAAGGTTTGTTTCAAGATAGGCTTACCTGGACTCTTGTGGCCTTTTAGTATCTGGTTGTTCTGACAGTTATATTACTTAGTATTCTAGGGATGGACTGAAACTCCTCTTTATTCATGGCCTATTCCTGAAGTTAACAGAAAAATAGGGGAAAAAATCTTATTTTGCCTGTAACAGTGAGGTGAATAAAACAGTCTGAGGTATAGACAGCACTCAGGATGTAGTGTAGTCCCATGAGCTCACTTGTCTCTTCATCCTCTCTTTTATGGGCTGCAGGTATGAAAACAACTGTCAGTGAAGCAGAACATCCTCTGTTGTGTGAAGGCACACGAAGGGAGAAAGGGGATTTGGCTCTAGCGCTGATGATTACTTACAAGGATGATCAGTCTAAGCTGAAGAAGGTGAGTTTCCCTTTGAAAGGGGAGAGGGAGAAGGAAAGCAAAACCATGTTTGGGTTTTGATGGATTTGATAGTTTTGCCAGTGAATATAAGTTGCTGTGTCACATACTGATGTTTTACAAGCTATGTTGTGGTATTTATATTCATCCACTGCTGCAAAACCTGATTGTAGAGAGTGCATTGCCCTGGGAGAGGCATTCTTTCCCTAGGTTTCTTAAGATCCAGTCGAGATGTGTTGTTACTGCTTTTATTGCTAAGACAAGTCCAATCCTAAGGGTTTTTGGTGTGCAGTCTGTGTGTGGTCTGGGAATTGCATATGTGTTGCTGCAGGGGTATGGGTTTATTGAACAGTAGAGCTAGCAAAGCCTCTGTTTCTTAACCTCTCATCTCTTTGATATACTAGTTCAGTACACCTGTGTCTTGACTTCCTATGCAAGAGAGAGTAAAACTGTGCCTGTCCACCCAAAGGAAGAAAAAAAACCTGAAAACTGCTGAAGCTTCAGAAAGGGTTTTATTAATCTTTTATATTCAGAAATCCTCCTACACAGCAAGAACTGCATTATTAGTGTCTTTTTGTCTCCTAGAAGAGAAGCATTTCTGCTATACTCTTCTCCAGGGACTCTGAGATATCAATCATCTGCACATAAATGGTCTGTCAGACCTGTGGTGTTGATTAAATATGGAGAACAAACAGCAGAAGTGGAAAAACCCTTAGAATGTGGTGATGCATTGTTCCCCAATTACATAATAAATTACAACAAGAAAATGTTACTGTAGGCCAGTATTAAGCATTTTCTCTAGTTTGCCAGTTTCTCAGTAACGTATGACAGGATTTTCTGAATGGTGAGTGTGGAATTTTTGTGACAACATCTGGCAAAAATAAATTTGGAATTCTCCATTCTGTCCTTGATATATCAGAATTGCTTCTTTTTTGTAAGGTTTGGGTGCTTTTCAAGTAAAGCCAGTGGCTGTTTCAAGAGAAAATGTGATATTACCGAGTCTTTGCTTCCTCAAGTAATGCAGACCACATGGCTCTTAACTGTGCATTGCATTGCTCTTTGGTGCAGGAAGATGATGCATATTTTCTAGAAAATAAAAATTTTCTTTTTTTCTCCAACAAATGAAATTTATTGTCCACCAGGAAGTTGATTTGGTATTTTCCCTCTTTGTCTTAGTGTCATGCCTGGTCTCTTAACTTTTC
Source organism: Toxostoma redivivum (assembly GCA_013397375.1). Classification (NCBI taxonomy): domain Eukaryota; kingdom Metazoa; phylum Chordata; class Aves; order Passeriformes; family Mimidae; genus Toxostoma; species Toxostoma redivivum. Next base: position 193,652 of record VXBI01010007.1, read on the forward strand.
TGCTGAGTGTTTTTTTTGTTTGTTTTTTTTTTCCTTGTTGCTAAAGATTTTAGACAAACTCCTGGACAGAGAGAGTCAAACTCACAAGCCACAGACGCTGAGTTCCTTCTACTCATCCAGCAAGCCTACAGTTGCAAATCAAAAATCTCCTTCCAAACATGCTGCTCAGTCTGCGGCAGCTATCCAGCAGCTTCCAGGGACTTCTGTAACTCAGCAAGCTGCTGTAAGCACTGCAGTCCAGAGCAGTCCTGAGAACTTTGTGGAGAAGAGTACACAGGGTAAGAAGTGCTTTGTAACACCTATGCTAAAATTTTCCATAGTTACAGCCTATTTTCCAAATCTTGAGTTAAAAGTTCTTAGCCTAGTGTCAGATGATCTGCTTTATAACTGAAAGAAAACTGAGATAATCCTGCTCATAAATACCATTAATTTTATAAAAATCCTTTATCTTTTGATATTTGCATCTTTTAAATGGCCATGTCTGGTTTTAGAAACAACATGATGTTTACTTTGTCACTGTTCTGTTTATGCAGAGAGCTCTCAGAGGTCCCCCTGTGAGCCAGCTGCAGAGGCCACTATTTTGAAACAAGAGGGAAAGGTCCCCAGTCGTCTGGCCCTTGGAAACCGAGGTGGATACAATGGGAGATGCTGGGGTTCACCTGTCAGGCAGAAGAAGAAACACACAGGTGAGAATGGACTAGCTCATACAGCATCTAGTGCTTTGTTAGGCAGTCTGCTGGGGTGTACCCAAGAAAGTCAGAGAGGAACTTTTTGTAAGGACATGTAGTGATGTGACAAAGGGTAGCACCTTTAAACTGAAAGGGGAGAGATTCAGAGGGACATTAGGAAGAAGTTCTTTATTGTGAGGGTTGTGAGGCTCTGAACAGGTTGCACAGAGAAGTGGTGGATGCCTCATCCCTGGGAGTATTCAAGACCAGGCTGGATGGGCTTTGAGCAGTCTGTTCTGTGACTCTGGGGTTTTACGTGTCAGCCTTTCCTGGACAACAGAAGCAGCTGAGTGTCTCTGAGGTGTTTGACATGGACAAATAGGATTTGCTCCATAAATTTCCTGCCCCTTTCTGTATGGCAAGATACCATGCCTTTCTTGCACCAGTTATATTCTGTGTGATGGATTAGATACCTGGAGCTGAATGGCTGCTGACTTCTGGGAGTGCAGCACTGTGCTCCTGGATCCAGAAACAAATTCAGAGAAGCTGCTGCCTCTCTACACTTCTCTTGGGAAGGGAATAAGTTAGTGGCAGAGTATGTGAAGGTTGTGCAGCATATATCTGAAGGGTTTTTTTCCTATTCATATAGTCTGTGGAACTTGACTTTGTATGTATATTTGCTTCTTGTTGTTATACTCTGCCACAAAGCTTGGCAGGTGGAATGAGTGGCTGTGATGGTGTGAAGGGGAAATAAAGATACCTTGTTCTTGGACTCTTCTGCATTTTAATCCAAGAACTACAAAATGACACTGATACTGTGGCCAAATTGATTTGGTTTAATCTCTCTTAATTTACAATGAATACCTGTCAGCCCTAAGGCAGTCACTGACACAACTAATCTTAGTTGGTACTGCAGGTGTGAAATGGTTCAGAATTTACTTACCTGCATTGCATTTACCAACCCTGGTGACATTTCTCTGTTGGTTCTGGTGTTGTAGGCATGGCTAGCATTGACAGCAGCGCTCCTGAAACCACCTCTGACAGTTCTCCAACACTCAGTCGGCGTCCCCTACGTGGGGGCTGGGCCACAACATCCTGGGGTAGAGGACAGGACAGTGACAGCATCAGCAGTTCTTCAAGTGATTCACTGGGATCTTCTTCTTCCAGTGGCAGTAGGAGAGCCAGTGGGGGAGCCCGTGCAAAGACTGTGGAAGTTGGCAGGTAACGAATAATACCAATGCACAGAGGCAACCTCTAGGCCTGATGCTGGGGACCTGGCACATGTGCATTGGGAAATACTTTATGGGGAAAATTTGCTTTGTTTCCTCTGAACCCCAAAGACAGGAGCTCCAACTGGGGTACTTGTCTGAAGGATTCCTCTGTCTTTCTTCTAGGTATAAAGGGAGGCGGCTAGAGAGCCATGCTCCTCATGTCCCAAACCAGCCCTCAGAGGCAGCTGCTCACTTCTACTTTGAATTGGCCAAGACAGTCCTTATCAAAGCAGGTGGAAATAGCAGTACCTCTATCTTCACCCACCCTTCCTCCAGTGGTGGGCACCAGGGACCACACCGCAACCTTCACCTCTGCGCCTTTGAGATTGGGCTGTACGCACTAGGGCTGCACAATTTCGTGTCTCCCAACTGGCTCTCTCGGACTTACTCCTCCCATGTCTCTTGGATCACAGGTTACAGCAAAACTTTATTGGGAGGCTGACTTTTGGGCAGGAGGTGGGGTAGGGAGGCGAGCTTGTTCTTGAAAATGGTGATGCTGATGTACTGTAGGAGCCAGGTAAGCAGCTCACACAGCTACAGTAGCTAATCAGCAGTGATTTACACAGTGGTGCTTACTTTGGCCTGTAAAGTTCTTGTGACCTCTTTCTTCTTGTTTGTACTGCAGCGTGCTTCAGTCTAAAAAGCCCACTTCTCATACAGAGACTGGTTTTTACCTCTCCTTCAGAGGTATGCTGAAGAGAGACATTTGTCAAGTCTTAACATGATCTTTGGCTGTGTTCAGTTTTCACTTTCCTCCTCCTTCTGATTGCACCCATACCTACTGCCTATCCATATGGCTTCTAGAGGCCTAAAAACCACACTTTTGAAAATTCATGTTTTCCTGATATAATGAAATAGACTGACAGTCCAGACTGGTTTATGGGTACTAAAATCAGCTATAGCAAGTACTTTTTGCTGTTTCCAATGCATTTTAGCTTAACTTAGATAATGGTGTCTTCACTGACCATTTGCTCATGGAGGGCTCTTGTTTGTCCATTGTTTTGGGAGGAAGCACCTAAATTTGAGGTGTACCTTGAAGCAACTGGGCTGTGTCACTGCTCCTGAAGGAAGTGAAGAGTGCACCTGCTGTTGAGAGAAAACTGTCTGTAACTGTGCTGAGCATACAGTGATGTGAGAGTCTCTTTCACTCTTCCTCTTAGGGCAGGCCATGGAGATTGGTAGTGCAGCCTTGAACATCTTGGTGGAGTGTTGGGATGGACATCTGACTCCCCCTGAGGTGGCATCGTTGGCAGACAGAGCTTCGCGGGCCAGAGACTCCAACATGGTGCGGGCAGCTGCTGAACTGGCACTCAGCTGCCTGCCTCATGCCCATGCCCTGAACCCAAATGAGATCCAGAGGGCTCTGGTGCAGTGTAAGGAACAGGTGAGTGTCATTTGGCAGCTGCTAGCGGAGGCTGATTTCAAGCATCAAGGATGTGCTGCTGTTACCCATGGGGTTGGCTCCTTTGCTGCCCAGCCTTAATCCCAGTTCTCTGGATTTCTTATGTTTTATGAATAGCACTGATTATTTTGCTGCATGGTATCTGGCTAGTCCCTGTAGTGTTAGTCAGTGCCTTGTACTTCTCCTCTCTTGTAGTTTTTCCTCCTTGTGTTTCTTGTTTTACATTCTTAACTACTTATTTTGTTTTACTACTCCCAGGATAACCTGATGCTGGAAAAGGCCTGCATGGCAGTAGAAGAGGCAGCCAAAGGAGGTGGTGTGTACCCAGAAGTCCTCTTTGAAGTAGCTCATCAGTGGTACTGGCTTTATGAACAGACTGTTGGTGGGACCCCAGCCCAGAGAGAAGGTGCCACTGGCTGCAGTGCCGGTGGCGCGCGGGCCGCATCCGAAGCAGCGCGCGGCTTGGCAGACAGCCGGGTGACCTCAGAACCCACCACGGTGACAGTGGCAGCTGCAGTAACTGCAGCAGCAACCGTCATGCCAGTCATCTCTGTGGGGTCTACCATGTACCAGCAGCACACGGTGGCAGGGCCAGCAATGGCACATACACACACGCAGGGTCTCCACCCTTACACCACCCTTCAGACCCACATCCCCTGTAATCCCCAGTATATTGGACACACTATCCAGCACATGCCGCGCCCAGCTGTCTTCCCGGTCCCTGGCTCGGCATATCCACAGGTGAGTTTTGGCTGTGCCTTGTTATTTACTGTGACCTTGTGTGGCTGCTTCCGGGGGAGTATGTTAGAGTGGGGAGGGCATGGGGCTCAGACCTGTCATGACTTGAGATCAAGTTTCTGCTCTCACTTGCCAGTTGGTGACACTTACTTTGGCCCTCCAGCTGAGCATTTGCACAATAAAGAACCTTCAGAACCTTCTGTGGCTACATTTAAAGTCTCAGGAGAATATAAAATATAATATATCAGTAGTTTTTAATTTCTGTTGTTCTGCAGTTTCTCAGAAAGCACTGGACAGAAAGCTTGTCTTCTTGAGAGCTTGCAGGCTAAATAGAGACTATGCTGGGAAAACCAAATAAAGGTTTTTTTAATCTTTGCCTGTTTTTGAAGGTCTTGGAGTGGTTTTCTGCAAACTGATTAGGTTTTTAAAAGGAGAAGGAGCAAACAGATCTTAATACTCATGCGGTGCAAGTTTCCTTTTTTGCTTCCTTCAGACTGGACTTTCAAGTTCTGGAGGTGGTGTGGGGACATGATGTTTTGACTTTATTCTAAATGGTCAGGCAAAGCAGACATGACTGTTGCGTGCCTTCTGTTGTAGGGTGTCCATCCCGCATTCATAGGGGCGCAGTACCCTTACTCAGTAACAGCACCATCCCTGGCAGCTACAGCAGTGTCCTTCCCTGGCGTGCCCGTCCCCTCCATGACGCAGATTGCTGTGCATCCCTACCACAGTGAGACGGGACTGTCGCTGTCTTCCAATGTAGCGCGTAAGTCACAGCTCTGGGCTGGGCAGCAGAGGTTTCCTTACTGTCTCTTAGCTGTTCCCCTGTGAGATCCTGTTCCTCGTTGATTTCGAGTGGAATGAAGATTCTTGTGCTGAAAAGTTCTGGCCAAATGCATGCCATTCTAAAGGTGTGCATGCTCAGGGTTACTGGGATTTCCAAGGGGGCTGATACAGCAAGCAGAGAGAAACTTCTGTTCAGCTGAATTTCCAGTGTAAGATTATTTTGGCCTCAAGACTAAATCATGTTTGGAGCCCTTGTGGCCTTTCTGACTTCTAACCTGTAAAAGCTTTATTCCTGCTCTCCTTTGGGCAAGGTGAGCATAGATAATCTTGAGCAGACTCATGTAATTCTGTTGGGTCAGATGAACAAGAGTGCAGAAAGCAAGCAGACTTCTGCTACAGAAGCACTACTAAATATCTTTTGCTGCCTGAAAGGATTGGAGGCAGCCAGTGCCCAAATGTGGAACTATCAGAGATGACAGATGTTTTATCAGAGTCACGTCAATGGCACTTGGAATGGTTTCTCATGTGTTGTGGTAGGACTCGAGTGACGGTGAAAACTCATCAAATAGTGTTGTAGCACTGGGACAACAGATGTTGACTGGATTGTGGACATGCTGTCATTGCCATGGAGTTTTGCACCAGTGGGTCATGCTTGACCCCAATCTCTGCTAACCCCTCTTTGGAGAGGCTGTAATATTTCCCTGGTTTTACAGTGTGTTGCAACTCACCAGGTTCTGGAAGACTGGTATGTGGAAAAATACTTAAGAATTGTGTTGGCCTCCTTCATACTTAGAATATCAGGAGAATCATTTCAGTTGTTTTTTTTTTTTAATCCTGCACTTTGATGCTAAAAAGCCACCACAAAAGCAAATAAAACAGTCCTGAAGGCCTTAGGATCTGATAGCTACCAGCCTTAGTCACAGTCTGATGCTGTGACTTTTCATTGCGAGAATCCATTTCTGTACTCCTACAAAGTGTTATGTATCTTCCAGAAGTGCTAATTCATCCTAGAACAATTAAAATACTGAAAGGAGAAAACAACCATACCCTTTCCAGTTGCCATTGTTTACAGCTTCCATAAACTTATTTTCAGTTCTTACAATACCGTTTCACTGTTCCTGAGGTACAGAATATGTGGTGATGCTTGAGCTCTGGCAGTAATTTAGCTCATTCTTACGGGTTCTTCTCCTTGGCCAGACTTCAAACGCAGTTTGAATTTTTCTCCACTTTGTGAGTTATTTGGCACCCTGTGTCTCCTTGGTTGAGGAGGTCAGACAGATCTTTCCTGGGAGACACATTTTTCTCAGATATTCAACTATTCACTAGCAAACATGGAGGGGGGAAAAAAAAGGAACTTAGAGCATTGCTCATACTGGCATAGTAGCATCACAAAAAAACAGTGAAATAAGGGTAACGATTTGCATACACCTAATGGCATCTGTTCTCAAGCAAACCTTGCTTTTTACTCTTTGTATCTTTCTTGAGAGGGACAGATAAATTTGAGTCTTGTCAGAGTGCAGCTTAGTGATTCAGTGTTAACTGCTGTCAGTACAAGTTTAGGTGGAACAATGCAATGGATTTGCATTTGAAACCTGTCATTTCCCTTGAGTTTGCTCATACTAGTTAAGTATCTGAAGGTGACAGCTTCTCAAGTCTCCTTGCTGTTTTTACTGTTGATACATGCTGCCAGTGTGTGCAGTGACTGTTCTTTCCAAGGACGGATTGGAGGTCAGCCTCCAGTAACAGTAGCCTTCCTGAACAGAGTGACAGCTGTTGTACAGCTGAATTGGAAGAACCTTGCATTGTTGGACTTGATCTTTGAGTGACTTAATTCTGTTCCTGCTCAGTAATTTTCCTAGCTATTTCTCATCAGGTGTAGACATACACACAATCGTTTCCTCAGACAAGAAATCAGAACCAAATGTTTTATTTAATAATAGCAAAGGCCTTTGAATCAACATACACATTTACAAGTAAAACATGGATTTTGTGCATGTTCATGAGATACTTGAGAAGAAATGGACACATATGGAACTGATTCCATCAGGCCCACCTTGCAAACAGAATAGAGCTATTCCTGGCCCATTGTATTTCAGTTATAAGCCTGTAGGTTTTGGTTGCTGTATTGTTCTGTTTAGGGGGACATAACCCTACATTGGCAGAGGGCAGTCAGGTGAAGGAGATAATGTCCCAAGTAAACCTTCTTTTAGGCTGGTGCTGGATCCTAATGCTGCTCTTTTGCTCTCTTCAGTAGGTAGTGTCCATGCAGGATCAACGTTCCCAGCGATTCAGGGTGCTTCCTTGACAACTCTGTCCTCACAGCCCAACTCCCTTGTTACAGGGGGTTTTCCTGCCGAGGATGAGCAGCACAGTCAGCCTGTGAGCCCCCAGGGTCTGCATTACCTCCACTCTGCATACCGAGTTGGTAAGGATGGCCAAGTGGGTTTCTATAGCCCCCTTGAGAGGGATTCAGGGCAAGGCTGCAGGTTTTCACTGTCAGTTTGGCAATTTGCTACTGCACCTGTTGGGGGTGAATGCACCTGAGGGACATGGGAAAAGCAAGTTGATGATCAGATATGGAGTCTAAAAATGAAGGCAAAGCATTGTAAGATTAAACAATTACTTTTCAGGACCATCAGAGCAGAAAAGAAAGCTAAGTGGGTTAGAGCTAGGAGGAATCTTGCCTTTCAGCAGATGTATATAAAGGAGCCTGAATAAGGCTCCAAGGACTGTGCAAGTTGTGACTATATGATAAAATGATATTTGGTTCCTGCTGCTCATGGATGGGGAGGGCACACATCTAGTTTAATACAAGCTGAGTCTTCAGATGCACTAAGGGAAGTGCCTTGTACCTCTCCAGTTGATTTGTTGAAGATAGATGCAGAGGGAACTTATATTTAGTGAAGAGTGTATGTCATTAGCATTCCTTTCCCAGTCACACTGGTTATGAGAAAATACGAGTGTCTGCCTGAATTGCCGTTGGTACAAGGATCTCAGTCTTAGGGTTTGAGATTAAGCTTAGATTGCAGTAAACTACTGTAGTAGTAAGTAGTAAACTACTTGTAGGTACTTGTGGTCCAACCCAGTGGATACTTAGTGTAGGAAAAGGAAGCCTCTAAAATAACCAAAAGAAGAGAAACAGCAAGAAAATGGAAGGAAAGCTGACTTTTTTGTTGAAAGCTAGAATAGTTACTTGTAGAATAGAGTACTTGTTACCTAGAAAAGGGGTGAGGATGTTGTTTAAAATATCACAGTGGTACATGGCAAGGCATGAAGGGTGTTTAATAGCCTGAATCAGAAAAAGGTACAGGCAAGGAAGTCTGTCTGGAAGATAAAGACACATGTTGGTACATGTGGCACATGTTGGTATTTGAATACTGTTTAAATGGGTGGATTTGTCTGAAGAGCTGTAATGGCATAAGTGAAATGTTTGTGGATTGGCAATACTGCAGCTCAGTGGTGGCCTGTTGTCTTTGCAGCAGAGCAGGTTGGTTTGGGTAGCTTTTCTGTTGCAAAATTTAAATGAATAGCTCTGCTTTCAGGACACCTCTTGTAGTGCAGCCTTTGGGGCTCTCTGCTTGATGCTGTCGAGGGTGCTTGAGTGTCTCTTTGCAGCTCTGGTGAAGGGTGATGGCTGTGCAAGTTTCCCAGCCTGGAGCAGCAGATCCAGATGTTCTTGCAGACAGTTCCTGTGCTGGCTCTAAGGCTGGCCTTTTGTTTCTGTCTGGACTCTTTGCAGCTGCAGAATTTTCTGTTGGTGAAGGACAGGTCAGTCAGGTTGTGTTGCAGTGAGTGAAATGCTACACTAAGCCTTACTGGGCAGAAGTGCTGCTTGACTGTGGCTGCCCCTTTCTCACAGGGATGCTGGCTCTGGAGATGCTTGGCCGAAGAGCTCACAACGACCATCCCAACAACTTCTCCCGCAGCCCGCCCTACACTGAGGATGTAAAATGGCTCCTTGGGTTAGCTGCAAAGTTAGGTAAGGCTGAGAGCAGTACTTAAAAGAAATCCACTTGCTGGGATTTGGGCCTTGGTGGGAAAAAGCTCTTGAAGAAGTGAAACTTCAAAGATTGGGTGAGCCTGATATCGATCCCATTCCTGAGAGTGTTTCAGAAGATCCCTACTGCTCTTTCATCCACTCACTTGTCCCATTTTTGGGTTCTGTAGGCATGCTGTTGAATTTTGAGGCACTGGATGAAGTACATGAGATTGGTCAGGGTTCAGAGCTTGTATCTCTTCCATTCTATAATATCAATTCTTTCTTTTCCATTCTCACTATGTTGTAGGTATTCCTCTTTCTTACATATATTTATACCTTCTGTGAAGACTTTATAGCAATAGGTGCTCAAACCACCTATTTGGGGGGAGTGTTTGTTTTTACTTCCATTTTGCTCTTGGATCTTTTTTGTCAGCTCACTTTTTTAATTCTTAAAAAAAAAACATTTACAAACAGCCTGTTTAGTGGCACAGCTTCTGCTGCTCCTGCTGGCAGAGTTCCACTGTAGGAAGTGGTGAGGAAGCTTGACTTATGTCTACAGCCTCCTTAAAGCCTGAGTGCTGAGGCATCTAGGTGCTTCCTTGATGGGCAGTCAAGAAACAATGGAGAAGGTACAGTGTTATCCTTGTCTTTCTAGTTACCTGCCACATTAGTTTTTCTTTCACATCTCCTTTAAAGAAAGGTGAATTTGTGAACACCAGTAATTGAGGTGGTACCTCGTCTCTTCTCAGACCGGATAGATATAGCAGAATCTTCTCTGTTGCTATGAGTTTGCTAGACTGTCTCTCTCAAGCCTGCTGGAGGATGCAATACACTGAGAAGAAGGTGCTTCAGATCCAGGTTCTTGCTGTGAAGTGTGATTTCTTGTGTGTCTGTTACCTTAGCACTGCTGTTCTGACTTCCTTCTGTGCAGGTGTAAACTACGTGCATCAGTTTTGCGTTGGTGCAGCCAAGGGAGTGCTGAGCCCTTTTGTGCTCCAGGAGATCATCATGGAAGCTCTACAGAGGCTCAACCCTGCCCATGTGCACAACCACCTGCGCACCCCAGCCTTCCACCAGCTGGTGCAGAGGTGCCAGCAGGCCTATATGCAGGTAAAGTGTGGCTTATCTTCCTGCCTGTCAGAGGTGCCAGGCCATCGCCTGCCTTGCAGGTGCTGCCTGTGTGTGCATGTGCAAAGGGGAAGGGGCCTTGGGCACTGAGAGCTGCATTGGTCCATTTCCTGATGCATCCTTCTCCCTTAGTAAGGGCTGGAATAGATATCACTTGCCTGTATGGGGCTGCATGCAAAGGAGCTCATTGTACTGCTTCTGCCAAGGCCTACCACCTCCTGTGCTCTTCCACGAAGGCTGGGGTGGTTGCGTGTCTTCCTCCTCCAAATGCTACATGTGCGTTTTAACTTCTGAACTTTGCTATGTTTTCAAGCCCCTATCCACCCTGCCCCTAGCCTGTCGTTTTTACTTGCCTTGTTAGTAGTAGCCTGTTTTCCCCTCTTCACAGAGCCCTGGCATGGCTGTATGGTGTGCCAGTGCTGACACCAGCAGTGGAAATGGCTTGGTCAGCTACCAGTACAGATATCCCAGATTTTGTTGAAACCAGTGTTTCAGTGAGCCAGCTGGGATCCAAAGCTACCTGTTCTTTAAAAGAGTGCAATCAGGACACCTCACATATACCTGCTTCTCTTGAATAAATGACCAAAGGGTGATTCTGTAGCCATATTGTCCAGATCAGATTAGCTGTTAATCACTCCAGACAGTATTTTATTTTTGAGACATGACAGCTTCTTCTTTTGATCTTGAAAGTGAAACCTGCTGGTTTGTGGCCTTCTCTGAAAAGCTGATAGAAGTGACAACATTAAGCCTAGAAATATTTTGTAGCAATTTAGTGTAAGCTTTACTCAGCCCGTGTCCCTTAGCAAAGGAGATGTGCAGTGACCAGGCTGGGTGTAACCTGCAGAATGAAAGGTTGTGAGGGTTGGATGCTGGTGGGATAGAATGTTACCTGCCCTTTAGTGCTGTACTAGGGCCCAGTTCAGTGCTTATGACACAGAGGGCATTTGCTGATGCTATCTATGTACTGCATTTTGGTGCTCTGAGGGAGCACTGCCCTTGGGTGTGCTGGGGTGTAGGATACTGCACTGCTGCTTTTGAGGTACTCTTCTTTGTCAGAGCTGCGAGTGTTGGGACCACTGGTGGGTAACAGGACCATGTGACCTGTTGCCTTGGGAGCTCAATCTTCTGAGTTTCACCAGCAGGAGGGTGGTGAGCAAATGCCTTAAGGCTCTTTCCCTGTTCCCATCCAGTACATCCATCATCGGCTGATCCATCTCACTCCAGCTGACTACGATGACTTTGTGAATGCCATCCGCAGCGCCAGAAGCGCCTTCTGCCTGACTCCCATGGGCATGATGCAGTTTAATGATATTCTCCAGAACCTAAAGCGCAGCAAGCAGACAAAGGAGCTGTGGCAAAGGGTCTCTCTGGAAATGACCACCTTCTCACCGTGACATCGGGTGGAGCTGCACGGACACACAACCCTTTGCCCAACATAGTTGTAGTTCCATTTACACCATCCTTCCTTCTGGTGTCTTTTTTATTTTAGTTTTAACTTGTTGGAAACCACTGATCTGATGTATTTATACCATGACATTCCTCTCCAGCACTGTTGCGTGTTGGCGCTCTGCTTTGCTCGCTCTTCCTCCTCCTTCTCAGTGGGCTGCAGGCTTCAGAAGCATCAGGAAATGAGAAGGAAGTTGAGCTGGCTGCCCTGTGGTGTAGTCACCGCTTTTTTCCCTGAGCCCTGGGAGGCTGTCCTGCGAGCAGTTTGCAGTGTGATTACGCACGTGTTAGAGGGGTTGGGGATTCTGTCTTAAATATTTATTTTGGCATTTATAAATATGTAAACTTTTTTTTTTTTTTGTATGGGCTTCTCTTACTCCACACACCATCTCCTGTTGGGGAGTGGCTGGAAATGCAGTGCACAGCGTGTGCTCCCTCCATCCCTTTCAGCAACTCCTGGTGAGAGAAGCTGAGACTGGAGTAGCAGGGCCAGGGCCACCTCTGCAGCTTTCTGCAGCAGCTGAGGACAGAGGCTGGAGCTTGGGCAGTGAGTCCTTGACTGCACTGAGCTGCCTGGAGACTGCCAGAAGTGCTTGGGCTCTTTCTCAGGAGTGTCCCTCGCTAGGCACTGCTGGCTCATAGAATGTTTTGATCCTGGTTGTTACAAGTTGTACAATCCTGTTTCTTTTTGGCTGGGGTATTACTCTCCTGTAATCAGTTTCTTATCCCTCCTCTCTTCTTGTTTCCTGATTAAACACTTGTTTTCTTAGACTGACTCTCTCTTCTCTCTGCTATGATGTTGGCAGTTTGAAGGAGCTGGCCAGCTGTGTGTCAGTGGGAGCTCCTGTGAGTCCTGGTAGGTGGCTGTTGTGGTCTGGGGAGCAGCAATCTAGCACAAGCTGGGGCCCAGAGGCTTCTTGCCTGGTACTGCTCTGAGAATGATGTGCCTCTGCAGAGGCTGAGGTACGCGTTTGATGGGTGTGGGGAGAGTTGGTGGTAAGCCTGGGATGTTCTGCCTACAGTTCTGTCAGTCACTGGGTTCCTTTTCTGGCCTTGATACTGTGTGATAATGCAGAGCCTTGTATTTCCCAAGTATTGTGCACAACAGCAGCTGCTCCCATGTATTTAGAGAGGTACTTGGTGGACTGTGAAAGATAAGTAGTAGGGACAGTTTAGATAGCTTAAGTGTATAGCACATAAATTTCAAGGCTTTTAAAACTGGAAGTTAGATGACTTGTGGATGTTAAGAATCCAGTTTCTCAGTAGTAATGTATTTTGCTTCTTACTTGGGTTTAGCCAATGAGTTTTAGTTTCTGCAAGTTAGAAATATGTGCCCGTTTGATATTTTCAGTGATACTCTTAAAAATAACTCATAGGCACAGGGCAAAAGAGATGAATAGGCTCTTTTGATTTGGCTTTGTGTGCTGCACAGGCCAGAGAGTATGAATGAGGCTTCTGATTGTGCAACGGTAACTATTTAAAGATCTCCTTATAGCTCCTTGTATTCCTCCATAAGGTGTCTAGCTACATGCTACCTAGAAATGCAGATGGTCATAATAATGGGTTAGTAAGTTCTGTGGTTTTTAAACTAAAGTCTGTGTTGATTATGAGATGCCTGTTATTGAGCAAAACTTCTGTGTTTGACTGGAGAGCAGAGCCTGATGATGTGTGGAAGGTTTGGGTTCCTAGAACACTTTCTGTGCTCTGGTTCTTGCATGTTCGGAACTGTGAAAGGAGCTTAGACAAAATGAGGTATCTAATAAAGTTTAATCTTTTCGTTTCTAATGCTATAGAAGAACATCTGTGGAAGAGAAGGAATGTTTTGAAAGGAAAGAAGCAGAAGGGAAATTGATAAAAGAGCTGAGTTATCAGGAGCAGAAGTGACTTGTAGCGTTAAGAATTTGGTTTGAATTGGAAATGAAATGTCAGAGTCTCATCTGTGATACCGATTGGAAAAATACATTTAGACCCTGAGCAAGCAAGTTTTCAGACCGCTGTGTCTGTTAATTTGTTGTTGTTCCTGACCCTTGACCCATTAAATATATCTGAGCAAGGACAGAAGAAAGTGAGGAAGGAGATGATGATGTTTTTTCTTGCCATGTGGCTGTGAAGTTATTGAGGTATTTTTCCTTTATAAGAGATGGGATGAGCCCTGGTGGTCCCAGAAGCCTTAATTTCCTGTTAGAACAATTATTAGCCACCGCAGTCTTGTTAGCTTGGTCACTATTCCAGGAATGGGGAAAAATATATAGGCTTAGAAATTCTGAAAAGACATTTCAGCAGAAGACCTGTAAAAGAGTTTGCAGGCAACTTAAATTTCCTTTGACTTTCAGTTAACCCATGTGTTTTTTCACTTGGAGTAAATGTTCTCCAGGACTTTCCAAGCAACACATGAAGTGTCTCTGTGTCTGGATATGTTCACCTATTACCATCTTTCTTGCCTGTTAAAATTGTCTTTTGGAGGCACTTTCTGGGAACATGAGTTAACAGAACAGTATTTGCCTTTGGACTTCAGTGTCATTACAGCCCATGAAGAAGGTGAGTGGGAGCCGTCCTGTAATGAAATGATGTGCCTGGAAACAGGTATGGCTGGAATTAGCCATACCTGAAAAGCCCCCCTGTCTAGTTTTGTTTACAGTCCTTACTATTTGGGATTTGTATTTTGGTTTTTGGAGAGCCCATTCAGAATTACCTTTCTGGAGGGTTGTTGAAACTAAAGTTTTAAAATTTTTTTGCTTGAGTTTGGTTTTTATGAAGCCTGGAACTGCTGGCATTTTGGAGCACAATACAGGTTTTACTTTCCCAGCTTATTTAGCACCAGTTTGGCTACTGCTACACAGTGCCAGAGTGCTCTGAACAGTCTTGCAGACCTCAGTCAGTGGAAATGGGGTAAGCATTGAAACACCCATGAAGTTCTTTACCACCTCTTGGTCAAAGTTGTCAGCTGTAACAACATGGCATAAATTTAAAATAGTTTTATGTAAGAGGCAGGAAAGTTGTAGTTTTCTTACCTAGGCATTAAGAGACGGGTAGGATAGAAAAATGAAATTTTCAGGATGTAACTGGGAACCAAATGTGCCAAAAGAGAAACAGAGATGTGTTCTCACAGACTGCTACCACTGATGGGACTTTTTTTTCAACTGAGGTGCAGAAAATAAAAGAGCAAGTTTGGCCATCAGGCCTTCTCAGCATTTGCTCACCATGACTGTTGTATGTCTTTTCTTTTAAGCCATAGACCAAATGGCTCTCAACTACAGTTTACTATAAATATTTTGTGTTTTCTCTTTCTGTACCTGAACTTAAGTGCCATTGACATGATTATGGTGAAGGCAGGGTCTTTTGGTTGGTGTTACTTTTTTAATCTGCCTCCCCCTCACTATCCCCTTGCCCCCAGAATAATTCAGATGTGGCTTTTGAACTAATTTCTGCTTCCTGTTTCCATTTTAAGGGTGTTTGCATTTGGAGCAGGGTCGTGGAGGCTTTCCCAAAGTAGCATTAATCTGTGGAAGCTGGAAGTGCAGCTTGGGGCTGTTCTGGGTGAGGGTTTCCATTTGAGCTGAGTGCTTTCCCTGAAGGCAGCATGCAGATAAACCAGGTGTGCTGTCAGGAGCTGCCATTACTGAATAGTGTTTCTGCTTCTTGTAAAGACTGATTGTGCTATGTAAACAAAATACTTTTTATCTTGGGGGCATTGTCTGCTCCCAGTTACAGTATTCATAACTACTTAGTGCTGCTGTCCAGGATGCACTGCACAATTCCTTTTTTGCCATGAAGTGGATGTGAGTTGTAAGGGGAAAATGGTGGAAATGCATTAAATCTAGTACATAGCTGGTATATGTATAGAGCATGCCTTGTAAACAGGGACTGGGTCCCTGACATTTCCTTCCATGTCATACTTACATTGCCTCACTTAAATCAGCCAGGAACTTTTTCTCTAAGTCCTGAAAAGGACCTTTTCCTGTCACCTGAGGGGTTATGGCCCAGCCTGATTTATGATGCTGTTATTGTAAATGACATAACCATGAGCTGGATTCTGACTGCTGGGATGGTGTCACCACTATAGACCTGCTGGTTTACAAGCATTGTGGAGAGATGTGAGAGCTGACAAAGCAATGAGAGGAGCAAGGTGAGAAACCAAGTTTAGGAAGAAAACCACTTTTTAAAGCTAAAAATAGATTATTTCTTCCTACACAGAATAGTGGAGATGAGTGCCAGGAATACTTTTTGTAACAAAACCAGCCTGCTAAGTATTTCAGAGGTGAACATTACTTGGTTTGTTGTGTTTTTTAACCCCCACAAGCCTTTAAGAAAAAACAAACAGATAAATGGAGAGGAGGCACCAGTGCTCCATCCCTGTTCTGCTGTGTGATGGGATTTCTGGCTTGATACAGCCTGAAAACACTTGTATGTGTTGGCTGCTACTGTGGTGGTGTCTTGTGTGCAGTTGCATGGTGTCATCCAGAAGTCCCTTAGGATTCACCAACTTGATTCCTTCGGCAATTCAGACCTGTTTATCATTACTTTTCTGGCCATATTACTACTGACACAGCAAAATGATCAGCAAGGAATCAAAGGATTTTTTTTTCCAACTCCACATAATGGCTGAAAAACAACAGGATGAGGTTGACCAAGTGGCTTGTTGGATTCCTGTGTGTCATTCTGACTTTCAGGAGGTGCAGGCTTCTGTCAGGAATATTTGTCTTTGCAGTGCTGTCATCAAATGAAAATGTGTAGAATTTACACATGCTGCCACCTACAGGGAAATTCTCCAGTTCTCTTGAAGATCTTCACCATATAGTTGAGATTTGTATCAGTGTTCCCTGAATGTTGTACTGGCTAGAGAGAGGCCACAGATAACTTTTAAGTATCTTCCTGATTGAATTTCTGAGGTGGTTTCCTACTGTTTTGCCAATTCTTACCTTTCATGCACCTGGCTATTAAAAGCACATGGCCTTCTGGACCCTGGGTCAAATTACTCCTTTTTAAATGGGTCAGTTGCATCAAACTAAAGAAGTATATTTTTAATACATTACCAAAAAAATTATTTTTGGTAATGTACTAAACAGGTCCTGATTTATGCGTATCATTTTCCTTGTCTTAGAAGTGAACTGGTTACCATGAATTTCTGCTATGAAGCAGTGAGACAGAAGGTGAGGTTTGTTTCCACTTAAGTAGTGTGAGGTTTTGGAATGTTTTAGTGCTCAATGGGTCAGTATCTAGTAGCCAGTGTCTCTCACTAAAACGATGGGGTTTGTTGGCTTTTTTGGTATCACAGAGCTTCTGATATTACACAAGCTTCTCTTAGGGGAGGCAGTGTTTGATTTCATAGCTTTGAAGAGATGTCTGCAAAGCTGGTTGCTTCTGCATCTATGTACTGTCACAGAAGAGGTAGCAGATTTGAAAACAGCTCTTCATCAGGTAAGGGCATCCTGTATTTGGAACTGACCACAGCAGGTGCTTTTTTGTCATTAGCATCAGCAGTAGGAACTAGTGCAGTACAGAAATTAAGCAACTAGGGGAGGGAAGGAATAGATACTGAGACTCCACAGTTGCCCTTCACTGCCTTGAGTGTTTATTACCAGTAAAGTAATACTGATACTTACTGAGCCCCTCCCAACATTTATTCTTCATACCATGTTTATTTTTACTGGGCATCTCCTCAAAGATGTACACAGTCTAAGGCAAAGCGTGAAGTAATTGTGTGGCAACCTATAATGAATGAAGAGCAGGAAAACGTTTAAGTGAGCAGCACAATCATTGGTCTTGGGATGGATCCTCCACCTCCTGTGGAGCTGCCTTGCTGCTCCCAGGGTTATTTGTGATGTGTCTGGTGGAGGGAGAGCTGTGGGATGGTTTTGCAATGCTCTCACAACTGTAACTGTTCAAACAATGTTTTCCTTCCAGTTTTTACTGGAAAGGCTGCTGTGCCAGGTACACCTGGACAGGAGGGACAGAGCCAAGCTCTGCTATGGCAGGCACAGCAGCTGGAAATCACTGCTAGTAGCCAGGAATGGCCCCAAAGTCACCACTATTGCAAACCAGTAAGAATGAGTCTCAAACTCCAGGCTGGCTGCAAGCTTTAGCAGCACACTGCTTCGATGTTATTTCAAATGTAAGGTAAACACCACTGTTGCTCCTCCAAAGACTGGCTTTCTAAGGTCTGGAGGAGGATTTTTGGTTTTTCTTACCCTTGTACCAGCTTGGGGTCCATGACACCACTCCAAATCATCACAAAGAAGAAAAATAAGTAGTACATTTATTGAATCTCCACTTACTGCTACTTCTAGCCTTTATTCAGACACATGTGCTCAGCTTCAAGAGCCAAGAATTTCTTCATTATCATTCAATGTGAATGATGCTATACATTAATCAAGTGCAGGAAGTTGGCCTTTTCTCTCTAACAGGAATGAGAGAGGGGTTTCTAGTTTTTCCATCGGTTTTTTTGGCTGCACAAAATAACCCTTTCCAAGGGCACATGAAATAAAATACTATATTGCATACTATATACATTTACATACAACGGTAAATGCACCATTCATTCAGAAATACACAATACCTAAGGCTCAATGGAAAAGCTCAGTTAAAGCAACTTCTCTCTGGATGGGAGAAGTGGCTTTTGACAGTTGTGGAAGTTTCCATAATCTGTTCATGTGGATCCTGCCTCTCTCCAAGGACTACCTCTGCCTGGGAAGGAGGGGATGGCCCATGCCATTCCAGAAGCCCACGGCTCAAAGAAAATATGTACAACCATGATGGAGGATTTCCTCTGAGAATAATTATCCAGCAACTGCAGGAGGAGGCAAAGTACCTTAGTGTACTTACTTTACCAGATGCAGAAGCTCCTCTTGGGCATAGGAAGTCGCTTCTGGTTCAAAGCCTTCTTTTTGTATTTGAACAAGACTTACTTTTAAATGTTTTTTTTTTGCTTTTCTCCTTGGATTGGTGAAGTGCAAGATTAAAACAGTGCTAGCAACTGGACTGTGTGGTAGGGGCGCTGGAACTGTTGGAAAGGGATTTTTTTTTTAAGCTGATCAGACATGGGGAACTGAAGTGCCTGATAGCTCTATCATCAGCCTTATTTTAGAATACCTGAGCTTTGCCTCCCCTGCAGCTGTGCTGCACTTACACACACTTCCCAAGTGCTCTACAGGGACATTACTGTTCCTTGGTTATCTTTTGAAATGTCTAAAGTCCCTGCAGAGAAATACTTGCCTCATTGCCACATGTGGCAAACCTTTTCTCTAAGATAACAAAACAGTTCCTTGACAAGAGTCACCAGCCACTGTATCACACCCAAAGCACTGCAGCTAAGGAGAGACAAGGTCACCTGTCTCTCCCTGTCGCCGCAGGTGCAGTCCCCACCATCCCCACGCAGCGGCACTGTAAGCAATGGGCACGGGCAGGAACAAGGCGTTCTTGTATACTGTGGATAAAAGCTGGGCTTCACTGCACTAGATTCCCCTTTTATTAGCCTGCTGCTCATTTCTCAGCAGTGGGCTCAATTGTGTCCCCTCTTCAGCCTTTACTTCTGGGCTCAGAGAAGTAACACATTGACTCCCGCTCGTGCCTGGTTCATAGACTGAGAAAAGTAATTTAAAAATACACAAAGTGTTAACTCTGCTCTCTCCCCTGCTCAAAGTAGGGCAGGCATTCCAAATCCTTCCTGTAAGTAAAAGTCGAATTGTAGTAGCACACCATTAATACTCAAGAATGTGACTTGCACTCTATGCCCCAAGGCAGTGTCGGGGCAGCTGCCCCTCCCAAGGGTGGGGCAAGGCTCCACATGCACATTCTCTGCTCCTTTGTCCGGTTGTTTTGGCTTGACAAGAGATGGCATCATAGCACAGTTGGAGCACCACACATCCCAGTGGCACTGGGGGCAAGGGAATCCCCCTCAGCTCCAGCTGGAGTTTTGCAGTTCTTCTCGGAGCCAGGTTGGAAGCGGCTGCCCAAGTCTGTTCATCAGCTTGGATAATTCAATGTTGTGCTCCCGGTAGAAGTCTCTTAGAAAGAGCCGTGACTGCATGGAAAAAAGAGACCACATGAACATGAAAGAAGATGTTACCCTCACCACTTGTTCCACAGGTCATCTAGGACAGATGGTAGGAAAATCCATGTGGGTTTGCTGGGATGTTTCTACATCTCTTGTTGCCAAGAGATTTGAGACAGCTACTCACCAAGGAATCCATATCAGGATATTTCCTTCCTTTACTCTTTCCTAGGCATTTAGTCTTTCCTCCATCTAGCAGCTGGCACCAAAATCCTTTTGCTTCGTCAAATCTGAGAAAGACATTTGTTTTTGAAAGATACAGCCACATACCAAATTAGCAGCAGCAGAAATTAAATAAGTCCATAGTTATTTCCTATTTCAGTGCTTTACCTATTTATTTTGTGATATTGATTCCTTGAGGTTTTTTTAGCACTGGACTACTTTGACAAGAACTCCATTACAAACACAACTGTTTCAACTTTATGCAAATTTCAGAAATGACATGGTTACACCATTTGTCTGTTCAGCTGGGGGGAAAGATAATAAGCCGTTTTTTAGTCTATGTAAATTCTTTTAAATCTCCTTGCTATAGCTGAGTATCAGAGAATCCCCTAACTGTTTATAAAGAGTCAAGTGTTTCTTTTCTTGTTAAAACAGGCATGAGGCAATGCTGGGAGCCATGTCTGGATCTGGCCTGATCTGTCCCTTCAGATGGCCAAAGGTGAGCTTGAGGTTGAGCAAGTCCCCCAAATAAATTTGAGGCAAGCTGACCCATCCCATCTATTTTCTGACCCTGGCTGAGGGGTACCAGCCAGTACCACTACTGTAGATACTCCTTTCACCGTCAGCACATGTGCTGCAGCAAGTAAAGCTTTCAAGTAACCTGACATTTCTCTAAATCTGTTCCCCCCTGGGGAGCCATGTGCCACCCCTTGGAAACAGCTGTAATGGGAGAACTGAAGGAGTTGTCCTCTCTTTACTGTGAAAGGGCAATTGTTCTTTGCCTACATGCACATGCATGCATCCTCACCCACCATCCTCAGCTGGCATAGGTGTGACAGCAGAGAAGATGTGAAAACAGGATTCAGCTACAAAGAACAATATTCAGCATCTTCAGTGGGCTTGAGGAGTTTCCACTGAACACTGGTATGGCCACAGTACACCTTCAACAGCACTTAATCTATTCAGACTCACTGTGCATGCAGTGTGGGCAAGATCACAGTCATGGCTCAGCAACATCCTTTAACTGCAGCAGGGAGGTGCTGCCTCTGCTAACACTCCCTCACAGCTCTGTCAAATCCACGTCATCTCTAGTAACAGACTCTTTACCTCAAAACTCTGCAGTGTGGCCCTAATCTCCATCTGGGTGAAGGTATGAGCAGGTGGTCACACATTTTTGATCATACCTCCTCTACTTTTTGTCAGATACAGGTATAACATAAAGCATAAGGAGTCCTAATAATTCCAGCACCTCTTCTGAAACACAAAGACCAAATGGAAAAAGACATCATAGTTACTGCTGTGAACAACTTCATACTTCTCCATGACAGTGGCAAAACCTTGTCCTTCCCCTATAATTTCAGGAAACACCAAGGTGTGATTCCAATCTCCACAAAGCATCTCATGCTATCTGAATCTAATTTTAGGGTTAGGCATTAACTGTGAAACCTTGGCAGGTCTTGTGATCAGAGAAAGAAGTGTTCTTTCAATCAAGGGTTTCCTGGCTGAGAAAGCAACCTCTCAAAACTGAGTTAGTTCCCTACCTTAGGGCCTGGGTGTAGTTGAAGAGTGGCGTAACTCCCAAGAACTTCTGGATGTTGTCCATTACAGAGGCAGGGTTGTGTCTCAGCTCCTGACCATCCACAATGAGAAGCTGAAAAGAGAACAGCTGCCTTAGCCTCTGCCAGTTTGTGCTGATTGATACCTGTACCTGTGAACTTCCTCCATCTCCAATTGCCCCAGCCTGTGAGTACAGGCAGCCAAATGTGTCCCCTTTGTCACCACAGATAGAGAAGTTATGACATGGGCCACAAGTACCATAAAACAGTAAATCATGACAGGCTTTGATTAATAAAGTTGTCTCTGGCCAAATGCCATGTAACAAAGCACTAAGGCCCAGCAGTAGCACATACAGATTGTCTCTGGAAACCTTTTTTTCAGATATCAGCAGCCATTGTGCTAGGTACGCTTCTGTGACCTATGATAATTCTCCTGCTACATGTCTCATAGAAAATGAACAACATTGGAGCTAATAAATTACCTACTCCAAAGAACAGAATGGAGCGATAGTCACGTGAACTGACGACTGACCTGCAGTAAGTACAAGGAGGTGTGTGTTTGGTTCCATCATTCCTCACAGCAATAACCTCCAGGAACAGTAAGGCAATGAGATACTAGCCTAAGAATGCTTTACCGTCTCTCTTTTAGTCTTGGCAGATCTGTCATGTACAGTTCAGGCTCTGATGCTTTGGCAAAGAATAAGAGACCAAATGGACATTATAAACCTCTGCTGGATTACAGACTGTCTTAAGAATAACACCAGCAGCAGAAAGAACTTGAAAAAACATATTCTGACTCACAGTAATCACATATNGAATTTAGAGACCAAAACAGTCTACACTGTCTATTAATTTGCCTTTTTGCAAATTTATGTACAAAACACCAAATCCTGACATCTCTGCAGTGAACCTTCCCTTCAGCAGACAGCTAAAGGCTTCTCAGCATGGGAACTAACAAGAGGCAGAGTCTACAAGGCTCTCTGTGTAAAGCAACAAAACCACAGGAGGTGTCTGAAGACCTTCTGGGCCTGAAGAGGGTCCCTGGACTGCAGACTGCCAAGATGAAAAGAAGGGAGTGCTAACACTGCTGTTCTTGCTGAAATTTCCAGTACTGTGGAGCTTTCTAGGAGATGACAGTATCCTCCTGCACTCATTTCCTTTTACAAATACAATAAAGTGCAAAATTGGAGTATTCGAGCCTGATTTCTTACCCACTCATATCAGGACAAAGGAAGCAGTGGCTTTTGTTCCAAAAGACAAGAAAGAAGGTGAAATTAAAATTATGGGGGGAGCACAGGCACATGAATCATTTGTACCCCTCTCCTTCACACTAAACCTGCAAGGGGCTCCACAAGAAGCTCTAGTGACTGATTTCCTACCTGCCCAGAGGGATAGTAGGTCAGCCAGCGCTCCAGGTGAGTGGAATACCAGCCAGGGAACAGGCATCGGCTCTGCAGGTTGCGCAGTTCCTGAGGGGCCTGGGATTTCGCAGAGATCACTTGGTAGAAGGTGTAATTGAGGGCCACGGGGTCATTGTGAGCACGCTGGTGCTGAGAAACACAAGCTGAATTCAGGAGCAGGAACACGATTCCACCTTACACTTCTCAGTGCAGACCCCATGACTCAGCACAGCCACCCACCAATGTCTCTGTACCTGAATCTATCCACACCCTGCAGAGAACCTGCCTCCTCTAGGGAAGCACATCCATGAGTTTCCACCTCCCCCCACTGAAATACCTCTGTGGCCCTTACCCCCAGCACATTGCAGGGAAGTTACCTGATACCATGAATAGGCTCGGTCAGCAGGGTTGATAAGAACAGTAATGATTTTGGCTCGAGGCAGCAGGGCTGCACCACGTTTTGGTACCACCTCTGTGTCAAAGTAATTGGCACTCTTCTCAAACATGAAGTCAGTGCTGGCATTGGAGGGAATGGGAAAGAATTCCATGTACCTGCCAAACAGATGAGATGCTGGTGAGCAGCATGGCCCAACAAGAAAAGGCACAGCCCACAATGCCCTTACTCCTCTTCAACAGACACAGCTGCAGCACAACTGCACCTCCCCAGTAATGCAGGGAATGGGCAAAGGAGTGCAGATCTGGCAGAGGCGTGACGGCACATGACAAAGAAAGTTGAGAAATGATATAAATGTAAGAAAGTATTTTGCTGAGAGTGTGTTCCCCGAGTCCCTGGGCAGTGGAAGGAAAAACTTGAGGGTAAGGTCCCAGTTGCAAGCTTTAGCAGGAAAGACATTTTGTCCAAGAATAAAGTCAGAATCTATCTGCTTGCCTTGTCACCAACCACTTGCTTAAACCTGTCTAAAGCATTTGTCTCTTTGTACCTGAGTCCATAGCTGAGGTGCAGGGTAAAGAGCTCTGCCCTGCCTCTCAGAAGCTTGTCAAATTGGTAACATGGAAACAGTAAGATATTTGAATAACAGGGTAAGAGGGGTTAGGGACTGTGAAGCACTGGAAGTCTGATCTGTGCTCAAATCTAAGCTGTGCAACAAATGTAAATTCCGTGTTAAATACAAAGATTCCCCCTTGTATGTGATTTTACACTCAGATCAATCAGGAGGACTTTTCCAGGGGATGCACATAAAAGCCTTTAACCTGTCAGCTAGTGCAACTGCTCTGTAGTGCTTGACTCTTGTGAGCTCTGCTCAAGTGCTAACCATCTTCCAGTATCTTTCCAACAGTCCTCTAAATGACTAGAGAAGTTAATCTCCCAGAACTCATGGGTAAAGAAATCCCACAGCAGAATGCCTTAATGCCACACAGCCATCCCTCAGAACCATGCACAAGGGAGGCCAATGCTACTGTCAGCCAAAGCTACTGCTTTGAGTATGAAACACCTTTAAACTTTCTGTCTGGAAACACAATGGTATAACAGTGCCATGGTGACACTAGAATTTTCCTGCCAGGTGGAAACTTCCACAGGTAAACACCAAGATATGCATATGGACACTGGAGCCAGCACAAGGAACACAGTGGTGGCTATAAGTGTCAAGGCCCAAGAACAATAGCAGGGAGGTTGTCTGCTCCAGTATGATGTGTTTTAACTCTGAAACCATGAAGAACTTTGTAATGAGAACACTGCTATCTATTTTGCATGTCAAAATAAAACTAACTTCATGACAGCAGTGCATTCAACAAAAACTTGCTGAATTTTTAAAGCTAAATCATGCCTACAACTCTCTTGGTGAAGAGCCAGTAAAATGAGAAATTACCTGTGCTGCTCCTGGGACTACATAGTTGGGTTACCAGGAAAGCAGAAAGCATGAAATGAGTAATAGCAAGGAAAACAGCTGTTCAGAAACAGAGAAGCTGCTAAGGAGGACGAGGGGAAATACAGAGAGACTCAGGAGAAGGCAACATGGGTGCACCATATCACAGAAATCATGTGTCAGGTTTCTTACCAATCAATTCCTTTGTGATAGTTGGGGCCATTAAAAAACTGGATCTCCTCAAAGGTGGATGGACTTGGGAAGTTACTGGTGACAGCTGGATGCATGGTCAAGAAGAAGTGCACAGCTGTTGTGCCTGCAACAGGAACCAGTTAACAGGACCTGGGTCACACGTATTGTTTTGGCTCAATTAAAGGCTTTACCTACACTGCAAGAAACAGTTCCCAGATGGGCACAATCCTCTCCTGTGTGGCTGACCAACCCCATAACTCTTGCATGTTACAACAGCAGTGACACCAATCAAGTTCAATTCACATTTGAACTTAGGCAGCTGACTGAAGCTGCCTCCTTTGCAAGACAGCTGCCACCCATGTTAGCTACTCTGGTGCCACACATGGCAGAACCCAAACCTGCCACATGAGAGGTGGCCTGGGCAGGAGGTGTGCTAGGGACAACATTAATGTCCTGAGGTGAGAACTCTGCCAGAGATGCCTTGGCCTGCCTTTGCTGTAGGTGTTTTCCCTTTACCCCACACAGCACATGGCTGTGGGCCTCCAGCAGGACAGACAATCAGCCAAGGGAAGGGTTTTCTTACTGAGCCACCTGCAACCAGCCTGGGTTGTGATATAGGAGGGCTCATGCTGTGCACACTCCATCTGAGCTTCCCAGGAACACAGCCAGGGGACAGCAGCTTTCCTGGGACAAGCTTTGTTCAAGTCCAGGATACCATTTGCTATAGTTGGTACTGCTGTTGCACTGCATTACACAGAAAGCCAAGGCCTGAAGATCTGGTCTTAGCTGAAGAGATTTTGCTCTCTTCAGCCTAGAAGGGAACTCATCAGTACAGTATATACAGCTATGTCACTGCCAACCACAATGCCACAGCAGTTAAAAGGTGGTGACAGAGACCAGACAAAGGAGTTTCTCTCCCTCCCAATGACAGTGACATGGAGCATGCAACGTGTACACAGATCTGCAGCAATAAAAGCACTAGGGGACATTCATTGTAGTCTTTGCTAAGTATATGTGCTGCTGACAGCCTACGTTTGTGACACACAAAGGTCAAAGGTTCTCTGAGCTTACATGGAAAGCCAAAACAGGTAGGGGCAAGCCAAGCACAGTGCCAGGGGGGAAAAGTACTGACAGACTTGCCAGATTTAGGTTAGAACATAACTGAGATTGTCTGAAATGTCCTCTGTGGCCATTTGGCAGCTTGCACAAAGGGCAGGCAGACAGATCTACAGCACGGAGATTTCCAGCTCTCTGCAGGAGTGAGATGGAAGCCACAATCTGTATAACAGTATTCACATTACCAGTTTTCTGAGGTCCCACGATGAGGAACTTGGGGAGTCGATCACATGTTTTCTCTTTGGACCAGATATCCTTGTGCCTTTTATCATCACAGGGATTCTGTAGCACAAGTGATGAGATTAAGCATTACCACAGAAGGTAATGGCAAAGGGAGGAAAAGCTGGAAGGGCCAGTCCTCTTGGGAAAATGCTATTAGCATATGAAGAACTCTTCAGAGCCATACTGCTGCTCTGCCAGGCATCAAGAAGTGTTAAGTAAAAACACTGGGGACTATTTTCAAAAGCTCCAGTGACACGGGATCCGAAGTCCCTCTGAGAG
The DNA here is from genome assembly GCA_013397375.1 of Toxostoma redivivum. Lineage (NCBI taxonomy): Eukaryota > Metazoa > Chordata > Aves > Passeriformes > Mimidae > Toxostoma > Toxostoma redivivum. Next base: position 219,873 of record VXBI01010007.1, read on the forward strand.
TGTTAACCACAGGTCTTGCCCTATGTAGCCATACTAGGCTGGGCCACTATAATAGCACAGCTCAGCATCTGTGAACTTCTGGCAGACAGACAACTCTATCACCTTCAGTTAATTTCGTCTGCTCATTACCATGCAGAGAGCTGCTGCACTGGGATAAAATGGAATAAGTGTGTTTTTATTTAATGAACATGAATTCTGCAGTGTGAAATTACTTTGAGATTAATCACATTAACATGCCTGCAAGCTCCTCCAGCACCAAACAGGCTCTTGCTTGCACACTTTACATTTCGCAGCAGCTCACTCTTAATACAAGCCCTTTAATGATCCAAATGCCTGCAAGCTGGCCCCTGGTTATGTATAAGAGTCATCCCTGTCCCTAAGCTCACACTGTGACTATGTCCTACTGCTCCTACTTCCCATCCCTGCCACCTTGCCATTTGCCACAGACAGCCTGAAACCATAAAAATTAAATCTAAAAGCTTTATGCTTTACCCCTCTGCACTCCAGATCAGCAGTCTTGCTACACTTCAAATGTGGAATACACCTCTTAGAAAATCACTAGGAGCATTAAAAGCTGCCTTCTCACCTGCCACAAGGGATTTTTCTCCTGTGGGAAGATTTCAAAGTACTTTTTTGCAAGTTGGACTGGAGGCAGTGTTTGCAGGCGAAGGTTGGTCCAGCACTGCACAAACTTGACCAGGCTCTCAAAAGTGTACAGTCCCAGACGGTCATTCCCATAGTTGGACAGATGGGTCATGAAGATGCTGATCTGAAATAAAAAAGACATGGGATACTGGTAAATCAGATAACAGAACTGTTTCTGCCTAGCTTGTTTCCATGGTTAGCAAGAGGCTGTTCACAACTCAGACTGCCATGGCTGTCTTGGCTGACAAATGTCCATCTGCCAGGAAACAGTGCTTGCAAGACAAGAACAACTCAGGAGAGGAGGGTAACAGACCTCTCAGTAATCCCTGGGAATGGTGCAGGGATATGATAATTGAACCCTGTATGTGAGTCCAGAACAGTTTCAAAATCCCATTCAAGTGGCTCTAGGACATTTAGAACAAGGCTTAATCAGTAACTCCCTACTAGTCAAAAACCTTGCAAAGCTTCTTTCATAGGAAAACAGGAACTTGCCTTCCTCTCCCCAAGGCACAACCAGGGCAACCTCTTGAGCTGCAGAGTCTGCTACAGCAGGGCAGCAGGCCAGGGAGGGGGTATCACACTGCAGGCCAGGCCATACAGGGATGGTTGTCACAGGAGTTCTTCCTGGGCCCACAGCCCATCAGCTTGCATTCTCTTTGGAGCTGACATCTCAAATATAAAGGAACAACTGGCAACTCCCACTTTAAAATATAAACAGGTGTATCTGGGGATCTGAACAGAGACTGCAAAGAGACACTGCACTAGGATGTTGTCCTAGAAACAGACACCAGGTGCTAAGTTTTAGCCTGCAAGAACCTTCAGCACAGGCAGCCCCTGAAAAATGTCCTGCCAAGCTTTAACATCCATGGGCGAAGTGGCACTCAACAGCCATGGCAGCTGTCTCAGCACTGCAGTGCTCAGGAGGTTGTGCACTATCTTTGTCTTGCCAAGCCATCTCTTCCCTCAAGCAGATACATTTTCCTCCTGTCAGTTTTTCACCAGTTTAACTTTTGGAAAAGAGTGCGAAGGACTCTTGTCAGCTTGACTCTAGTGTGTGGTTTTGATATGTGCCATGGAATTCAGCATCCCAGCACCCATAACACAACAGCACTTTGCCAGACATAAGCCACACCATGGCTAGAAGTTAAAAAAAACAAAAGCAGAACACTGAGGCCAGTGGAGGAATGGCTGATTTAGCACTCCTTGCCCAGAGTCTGCAAGTGTAGGGAGGGAAAATTACCTCAGTCACAGCAGGGGTACCCATTGCAGTACAGTCATGGGTTCAATTCTGGTGACACCAGGTAAGGTCAGGAGGCAATGACAGGCTTCCCTGGCAGGGGGCAGGAATGGCTTTCCCACTCACAGTAAGAAAAGAGCAAAATGGGGAAGCAGGAGACAGATGGTCTTGGGATGAAGACATTTGCTGGCACTGAGGAAGTCTGAATTCAGTTTTCTGCTCAGTGTCATCATGGGCTGGTTCCAGCAAGAGAAGAGGTACTGATAGATAGTAGCTCTTTGTGCCTGAGCCATTCCCAAGACAGAATGAAACAAATTTAATTCTGTCCATAATGTGCTCACAACCCAGCATCTTTGGGTAGGCAACAGAAAACACTGGTAGGACTCTGAGACACATGGAAAGTAAGTGGAGATCAAGATTTATCATGTTTGTCTGCCTGTGAGTTTTTCACTTCTGGTTCCCTACTGAGCTGACAGAGGGGCCCTGCCAGACAGGCTCTGGAACCTACACTTCAAAGAGCAGCGTGTGCTTGGTGCTGTTATGTAAGAAGGATGTGCTAAATACAACACAGAGCAGAGGACAGAAAGATCTGTGTAACTGCAAGGCATGGTGGCAAAAGGATGTATCTCATGTTGTATTTTGCTCCTTTCTGAGAGACATCAGGAAGGTTCTGTGACAGCAAAATGTGCCTCATCCCTTTGACTTGCTGGTGAAATACATAGAGGAAAAATATGCTGCATGAAGAGTCTGGCTCACTGGCACAAATCAAATACTGCAGCAAGGAGGACAAAAGAGACCATCTGGGATCCCTTCAAGATTTCTAGAATAAAAAAACCAGCCTGCATGTGCTTCAAGTTAGCAATGGTGTCTCAAGACTGACTACATTTGGTAAAACGGCTCACACAGGTAATGCTGCCACCTGCAAACAGTCCCAAGCAACTGGATTTGGAAGAAGAAAACACAAACCCAGCCTATGAAGCATTTCCCTGGACTTGTGAGTGTGCAATCACAGCCTGTAACATGTGCTGTTTAACAAGGCCTGGCAGCCTGCTCTGCCCCATCACAGCTACTGCTGCCAGAACAGCTCCAAGCACGACTTCTGACATAAGCTACACTCAAGGGGCATCTCCCTCCNGTTAGTGTGCTGCAATTTCCCTTCTTTCACACTGAGGACAGATGAGAGCAAAGGTCCCAGAGAGCCTGGCATACAGAAACACAAGGGTATGAGCACCCTTGCAATAACAGCAGCTGTGGGCACAGCAGTAAGTGGCCTGTGCAGAGTGAGCAGAAGTGTTTGTGAGAAGCAATCAGCCTGTGCTCAGGATCAACAGCTATTGACATCAGACCTTGTTCACTAGTCAGAAGATCAAACATCTTCTGTTTGCACTGTGGAGTTAATTATACACATACAGGCTTGGAGACTCCTCCATGTCACTTAACAGGAGCTGGAAGCAGCAGAAAGGACTGGAAGAGTCTGGTCCAAGTCTGCTACGGATCACTGCTGGGGCTGCAGAGCTGGCCAGCTTTCTATCAGGCCCCTGAGATGGCTCTATCAGCAAGGGGAGGAATGCAAGGTCTGAGTCACTGTGCAAACATGAGAGGAGCTTAGAGCACAGCACTCTGCCCTGACAGAGAGAAATGCTATGCTGCCAAAAGGAAGCAGAAATGTAAACATGGGAAGCATCCGAAGGTGCCTGAAAGAGTTTTAAGTCACCATAAAGAGCCAACAGTAACTATGGCAAATAAGCTTGTCCTGTACCAGAAGACAATTTTCCCAAATGTTTTTGGATCACAGATTACTTCCAGCTGCTTTGACCATCACATCTTATCAGCATATTTTAATGGGTAGTTCCAGATACTATATTTCTATTAATTCTTTGGCATGGCCTCCCAGATCAGTAAAGATCTCTGGATTACAGCCTAGCAACTGGTTTTCCAAGAGAGACCTACAGCCCTTAATTTCACAGAGGCTGTTTCTGCATGCTTCAAGATTTGACAATTAGAGAGTGGGGCAAGGTGCAATTCACCCAGCATATGGGAACACAAGCCCAGAAAAGAAATTATCAAGAGAAAAAAGGCAGTTTCTTTCCATCAGACTGATCACTCCATACGTAATGCGAAGAACAACCTCCTCCTTGCTCCAGACTTTTATCAAGCAGGAAGGTTTGGTTGTGGTGTGTAAAGAAAACACTTCTGTCTCAGGCAATAGGGACAGAAGGCTGCCTTCCAGACCTGAAAGTATTAACTCCTACAGCTTTTTAGCTGGGGCTGTCACAGACCCACAACTTCTGCAGATCCTACACGAGCCAGAGCTGGTCACAGGCTAACCTTCAGTAACACCAGGCCTGTTTGTCAACTACAGCCTGTCTGTCTGGTGCACCCAGAGCATACTGTCAGGGTCTTTTCACTATCAGTTCTATTAAACAGCAGAAAAAGCAACAGACAAAGGAAAAATTAGGGTCACTGATGGAAAAGAGGTTGATTTGCTGATTTGCTGGTCTTTTACAGCCCCAACCAAAAGTGGTTAAAGCTGCATATTCAAGCAAACATCATGGTAAACAACGCCACTGGTGTAACAGGAAAAAATCCCACAAACAAGTACTCAAGGACTGCCACCAGTACTCCAGGATTCCCCCCTAGGAAACCATGCAGAACCAATGTACTTTCTCCCAGACCTCCCTGCATGGATCCTTGTCCATACTCAGCCACTGGTGGGAAAGATGTATAAAGGAGAAGGAAGGTGGCAGAAATGTGGAAGTCATGAGAAAAGACTATGAATTATTATATTCAGGAGTCACTACAGAGACAGACATTCTAAAATGATTGTCTAAGCCTTGCATGGCAATGTCTATTCAGAGAAATGGAGGACAAGCAGCTGTGGGTCAAATCAGCTTTAATAAGAAAGAAACTCAGGTGGGGAACTGAGAAAGTCGCTGTAATGAACACAAAGAGCAGCATCTCTTCCTGCTGTAGCCAACAAGCAGAAACAGGAGACAGCGTGATCTGTGATTGGAAAGGGCTACAAAACTTCATCTCTTGATTCTACCCATTCAGAATTTTCTAAAAATGACCTGGGTTTTTTGTGTCTCTTGCCTCCTAGTACACCATCCCAGCCTCAGTGGGAAGTGAGAAACTCATGTCATTGAATGTCCATGGCTCTCAGAAGGGACTGCAGGGTATTGAAGATACTACATTTGTTTAGTGGCTTAACAGAACTGTCAATATTGAAAGAAAAGGAAACACCTCTGTTAGATCCATATCTCACAAAAAAGCCTTAGTGTAACAGCTACATCAGCTACATCACAAAAGCAGAACACATAAATAGTTTCAAGTGTCTACATATTGAAAGAAAGGGGAGAACACTTAATAATGAAAGCCCAGCAAAAGCAATTATTGTGAACAAGACTCATCAGTAAGCCAGGAGAGAAGCCAGCATGCAGCACATGTGCATGGGACAGAAGGAGCCAAGGCACATCTCACTTGTGATTTAGGAAGACAGAGCAGGCCAGGTTACACCTCCTGTGCTGTGGCCCATGGTCAGGGTGTCACCCTGGGTGATTTCTGTCTGCTCAGTGTTGCACCTCTTGACACACTCCATACTGATGCTCCCTTGGTAGCGTGTAAAGCAAAGCACCATTAACCAGCAAGTTTTCCTTGGGCCTCCATTTCCCATCTCCTTCACAAAACACTGGAGATACCCACACTGTGATGAGGGTGACACTAAGTCACATAAACTGGGACAGCTGTGCACAAATTCTCCTTTTAGATGAACTTACTGGGTTCAGAAGCACCGTCAGAAAGAGTTCACCACCACGAATGCTCTTGTCCAATTCCTTTGAGCCACCAGGATATTCATTATAGAAGATAGTGTGAGTAAAAAGACCACAGGTCTGTCGAGGCAGAACCTGCCAATATCAGAAAAAGGCAGAGTTAGACAAGAGGCAGCAGCATCTGAGAATGAGTCAAAGCAGCACTTTATGGATCAATATAAAGAGTAAGGGGTCTAAGTGACATAGGTGTAGAGGACTTTTGCTATTCCTCTCAACCACTTAACTCATCACATTGTGAACAGGCCACTGGGATTTCAATTTAGTCTTGATGGGCTTGGTTTTGCTCTCCATTCAGTACTGACCCCTGAATTGTTCTGAGAAACACAGAACTGGCTTTAGCTAAATTTTTTTTCTTTGCCTCACTTAATGATTTTGGAAATACTGATGATATTAAGAGCAACGTCTCTGATGCAGGTCATGAGAAGACTGTTCCCTGGGCAGGCAAGTAGGCTATGCTGTGCTCACCATGATTCCATTATGGATGAATCCACGCCGGTACCGGGCAGGCCGGAGGTGTGGGTATTCCTCTGTGCTTGTTACTTGGATGCTCCAAACAGATTTCCATGCCTCATAGAGTTGTGTGTGGACAGGATAAACACCAGAATGATGGGGGGCTACAGCATAGCCCAAGTCTGTAGGAATCCCATGCTCCTGGAAGCAGAATACACAGTTTGATAATTCGGTATTTAACTAATAGCCTTAATAAGGATCATATTTAGCAACAGCATCCAAGTTGTAACAAGATGACAGAGGAACATGAAAACTGTCTGGATTTGGAACTGAAACACTGCTTGTACTTCTTGTTTTATGCATCTGTAGAAACATAAGGGCAATTCTGTACCAACAAGGACATTCAGCACTGGTAACAGCTGCTGTAAGAATGGTCTTGTAACTTGCAGCTGTGACAGATCAGATTAATTCAAAACCCTCAGGTCAGGCTCTCTGGTTACTACAACCTCATCAATGCTGTTAAGTGACACATCTCACTCCCACAATGCCTAGATGTGAGTCACTAGAGAAGGAAAACAAAATTTCCTTAACTGATATAGAGAAAAGGAAAATGACTGGGATCTGTATTGTCTCTAGTAAATCAAAGAAAAGCAGACATGGAGTAAGAGACTATTGCAGGTGAAGATATGGGGCCTGGAGCTACATAAAAATGACAGGAAATTTCTGAATTTCTTGGGTTTTAATTCCACTGTGTGGTTCTGGTACCAATATCAATGATGACAGCTCTGCCCTGGTGGTGCATGATAAAACCAGAGCCCCTAAATGAAGCAATAACCTTCTCTGACTGCTAGCCTGTTTTATGTTAAATATGTATAATTGTGTTCTGTGCTTTGTCTCTCTTTGCAAAAGACTGCATTGTTATTTAACCAGGAAAAAGAGGAGCCTAAATTGTTTCTATAATGCTGTGACTGTGCTCTGCATTCAAGATCATTCCTAATCTATGTGTTTCACAGGAACACAAGACAGCAGTCTGTTATTCCCAAGGGGATTACCATCAAAAGAACCAAACTAGAGGTGAAGAGGACATTTCTTTTCAGTGAAGCATGTATGCTATATTCAACTCTGAGCTGTAAGAACCAAACACACATTGCTTCTATAATGCAGGATGTTCAAGGCTTCCCCCTCCTCTGCCAAAACCCAGGGATTTTTCCTCTGTGCTTCTTAGATAAGTAACTTCCTTCAACATTGTCTGGAAGGCCAAAAGAAGGGCTGTTAGCAGACAGAACATTTTATACTACACCAGGTGACTTCCTTACAGAACCATACTGAATAAGGATGGAAAAGGAAATGCTTTCTCACTGCCAGGAGTTTGTAAATTAATTGCATTTGGATGGTAATGCTAGAAGTTCACACCCCAGGAAACAAGAGTCTTGGGATTTGCACCCTGGAATGTAGCAGAGCTGCCTGAGGCCATGCAGGTGCTAGGAAACATTTTCCATAGCACAGGCAAGCATGTGAATGATGTTTCTTGCCTCAAGACAGCAGGAGCCACACATCAATTTGAACTTCCAGAACTTCGTTGCTTAAATGCAGCTGAATTACTACACTAGTATTTGGGTTCAATGGGGTCCAAACAGCTATTCCTGGAGAAAAATGTATAAGGATTAACACTGTAAAGTAAATAAACTGCAATGCTCCCTACCACAGCAAACTGCTTGTTGAGCTTCATCTGCTCAGCCAACACAGTGACATTGTGGAAAAGATGAGGCTGCATGTGACTCCACATATGAGGGAACCACCAGAACTCCTTCCTGTGCTTCAGCAGCATGTCATCCCCTTCATCTTCCTCATCTGTACCTACAGAAAACAGGAAACAAAGTGCAAAATCAAAAGGAGAAGAGGGGCTCAATGTTTAAAAGCAGTGGCTAATTCCCTTCCAACAGAGTCACACTCTCTCTACTGCTTTACACACAACACCCCAAGGTGGGGGCTGTGTGCAGGTGCTGGGACAAAGGAGTGGAAGGGGCTTACCTGTGTGGTAGAATTTCCCTGAGAAGCCCAGGTTGAAGGTGAAATTTGGGACTAAAGTTCTCAGCTTATTCTGGGTGCTCAGTAAAGCCTGTTTGAATAAAAGGGAAAAGAAATGTTCATATTCATATTTTTTCCTCTGTAACATGTCTCTGTGTTCTAGTGGTGCCCAGCTGAGTCTGAAGAGGTGCCACAGGAGATGGGGCTTAGGCACTGTTTCCCTTGGAGAGCAGATAAGCGCTCCTCATACACAGTCTTTACTTGCAGCAGTTCTGCAGTACTAAATGATGCCTCTGTAAAACCACAGTCAGATCATGCCCTCCACTTCAATATGAGGGACCCAGAGTGTCTGTGCTAAGGCAAAAGGACAATAAATCTTACTTGAAAGCAAGAGATTTCTTTACAGGTTCAGCCTCAATGCTCCCTTCCTCACCCATGTTGGCTAGGACTTTGCTAATGAAACTCCGTCCCTTCTCATTCTATGTGCTAATGAAAAGGAGGATGGGGCAGCCTATGGTACATAGATGAAGGAAAAGAAATCAATAATATCATGAACAGTAACCAAGTGATCCAAAGGGAGGGGGTGTTTATTTGGAGAGGAAAGGTGGATTCTCAGAACTACCCATGCAATGAGTCCTGCCACAGCAGAGAGGTATCCCTATCCCTGACTTTGTGTTCCCTTGAAAGTGCCAAAATTTTGTAGCAGAAGTTTCCTGGATTCTGGGAAGAAAATCTGGGAAAGCCAACATTCACAAACCTCACATTTCCTACAGGTTCTCTCGTGCTCACTTGCAATTACTTTAAGTGTCCAAAGTAATTGCTTTAACCAAAGGGAAGGTGCTGTGTGCACGAACCTCAGGGTCCAGCAGTGTACAGATTAAGACAGCACGCAGCCTTGACAGAAAAAAACCAAACCAAAAAACAACACCCCAGAGGCTCAGTGTGTCACAGACAAGTAGGACACGAACTAATTCTAGTCAAATTTCTTCTGCTGGAAAACGATAAAAAGAGAGAAGCCTTGAGACAAACACTCTGCTGATGCCTGTGTGCTTTGGGGAGATGTCACTGGTGCATCTCCCTGTGGGAGAATTCTCAATCAAACAGGGGGTGGCAGGAAGGGCTGTTGGCAGGTGACAGACACAGTCCTTGTTTGGGCTATTTAGATTTTAATAGCTTTTCTCAGAAAGCAGTGGATCCTTGGCTGCACCAAGGTGAAGGTGATGACCTCTCAACAGCAGACTTTGGCCGGATGTAATCACACAGAAAACATGGAATATAACTCTGGGGAAAGAATACAGACCTATCATACTGTGTAGGGAAGATGGAGAGATCTTCCTGCATCGGCAGCCCTTCCCAGCCCCAAGGAGCACAAGCAGCACTGCAAGGTGCCCTCACATAGCTCACACCCATAGGCACTGTCTGGGTGCACCACTCGCCCAGCACTGAATGTGCACTCACAAAGGCAGACTCTCATTCCATGGAGGTGCCTTGACACCAGCCTCTTATAGATAACCTGGCAAATCACTGCTGGCACTGATACATCAAACCAGAGTTAACCAAACACTGGTCATCACATCAATTTTAAAATGGCTTCTATAATTCACTTTAATCATCCATTTACCTCAAATATATGCTGAGTGTTTTTACACTCAAGGCAGGCAGTCCATGACCATGGCAAGGTAGGAAGATAGACAAGATTACATGTGCAGTGCTACAAGATACTCTCAATGCTCTCTGTGAGGGAACCAAGCTTTCAGACTTTTTCCCTACAGACACACTTCATTGTTCCTCATTCCCACATCCACACAACGGTGACACCAAATGCAGCCTGGGACAAATTTTAAAGACTTCAGCTTTACCACGGTCACTTGCCTACCACATCTTTACCTCAGTCTCCACCCAGGAATGGTAATTTGATAAATGCAAGGCATGTGTTCTCCAGAATCTATCACAAATACAGGCAGTGCTTTTAAAAGACGACACTGATTGCTGAAGCCTCCTTTGCAGTACAAGATCCAGAACAAGCAGTGGGAGGTCAAGTTCCCCTGATGTAGCTCAGCAAGACACTGGGACTCACCCCACACATCAGGGAGCACAGACTAAGAGCTGTGCATCTCTCCCCAGAGAAGCATCGACCTGTCCAGATGATGGTTTACAAGATCAGTTCAAATTTGGGACCAGTATCTTGAACACATCACTCAGTAACTCAGATAGGAAAATGCCACTTTTTTTTCTTTCTCCAGAGCTGTCCCAAGCCCCAGCATTTCCCTCTGCTACCCTGAAAGGCACATCCAGTTCCCCAAGCTTGGGTAGGAAGTGGTGGGAGGAAAGACAGCGGTTAAGAGGCTTAGCATTCCTCTGCATAGAGATTTAAAGCTGGCTGAGGTTACCATGACAACACATCTGTCTGATAATAAATCCCAAAAAGCCCTGCTCCAGCAGTCTGCGATCCTTTGTGTCCAGGGAGGGACAAGGGAGGAACTATGGGGGCCCCAGAAATTCATAGCCTATGGAGTCCTATGGAGCCCTGCTTTCTGGCAGGTTTATTGTGAATTATGTGCCATCCCTCTGCTGATGCTGGGTCCTTGTCACAGTCACAGCTGTAAGGTGGCACAGCACAGTTTGAAGAAATATCTTTCCCCTGAAAAGGACAAAGGAGACTAAGGTGCCAGTATCTGGATATATGTTTCATGCATTCCGTGTTCCCTGGTTCCAAGAGGTCTGTAAGCTTTAGGAAGGTGCAATAATGCAGGTGTGGGAACAGGCTGAAAGATGGCACTTCTCTCTGCACTCTCTTTCATAAAGTAAGATGAATATGATAGTACTAATCATATCCAACAGGTGATTCAAGTGGCATTTCATTTGTATCCATAATGTGCTCTGAGACTCTTAAACAAAAGGCAGTCAAGAAACGTGGAGCAAGCTACCCCTTAAGAGAGAAAACAGCCAGCCAGATGGGAACAGATCTTCATTTGCATTTTTAAGAAGTTCAGTTACTCACATGGTATGAGAAAGAACTAGCATTTTAGCTTTCCCCCACCTCTAAAAGGCAGACTTTATTCCCCTAGAAAACTGCTCCTCAATCCATCCAAGTATCTCTTTTGATATTTTTTGTATGTTTTTATTTCAAAAAGCCTTCCAAGATACAAGCCTGCCCACTAACTAGCCAGAAAGGCCCCTGCCCCAGCTACACTCCCTGCTAGAAGCTCTGCAAGGCTCACCCCAGCAAGGCACTGATGGGGTCTCCAAAGGGATTCCCAGCACTGGCCACAGGAATTCTTAAGCCACTTCGAGGCCAGGTCTGCTTCACGCTTGTCACAGTCTATCAGAGCATTCACTGCCATGCACAATCTGTATTTTGGGAAGCCTTTAGCACTTAACTGTAGCAGCCATGCTACAGGCCCAAGTGACAGAAAACTACATTCCAAAGCACATTTCTGGACACAATGGTAAAAATGTCTAAGCTTCACTCTGATGTTCAGTGCCCACCATTTTTAAAAAAGGCTTCTTAATAATATCAAATTACAATAAATATTTACTTCTAAGCAAATGTTAGGGGAAAACCATTTAAAATTGTGCCTTTTGTTGCAGTACATTAAAAATCTCTATCTCACTGACAGATCTGCAAAGATTTCCTCACTACAAGCTCTTGATGTCATCCAGGGAAAATAAAATCTCTCCTCATTCTAGGAGTGAGGAGGAAAACAGGGAAAGCCACAGCACTCTGACTGTATTGGGAGCTTCATTAGGACCTAATCCTTTTCTAAGCTAACAGGGTGTCCTTGGCATTGGAGTAATACAAGACTAAATCTTAATGCAACTCTGCTTTTTAAGCTACTAAATTTTTAACTTCCAGAAGTGTTTGCAAAGAATTTGGTTGCTCCACACAAACCCTAAATGTTATCCATCCTAGCTCCCTCTAACAAGAGGCAAAAGAAAAGCAGGAAATAATTCAGATGCTGGGAAAAGAGAAAAACATGACTCTAAGAAAACAGTACATGGACAAATGAAGAGAAAAATATGATAAAAAATGGGAGAAGAAAGCTGAGTACTTTTGCTCAATGCTCATGCAAAGCGTTCTAGGAGCATGTGGCAGAAGCATGGTCTTGGCAGATACTGCCCTGGGCAGCGCATTCTTGAGAGGAGTTCCTGCAGTTTTTGTACCACCCAGCACTGGCAGAACTCAAAACAACACTGGCAAAAAAGAAAGCTCTCATGATACTGGCATGTCTACTGCCCCTGCAGTCTTAAAATCGGAGAGTTAAAAATTGCTGAGTACTTTAATTGCAGGTAAGATCATCCTCTACAATTTAGAAAGACAAGAGCTGGCTGACAGTCACCCTCACTGGGTTCTTTCTTCTGCACCCTCACCATTCATAATCCAAAATGAAATTACTGTCCTTGATTTTCACTTAGCTTGCTCTCAGACTCACTTGCAATGATTGCTCACTATTTATGCCCTTGCAGAGATTACTAGCAAAAGAGGCAAAAACTCATCTACTTAATCTTCTTTCCTCATACCTAAAGATGACCACAAAGGATCACAAAACCCAGATCCTTTTGCATTAGAAATGGCTTGTCTTTGTTGGCCAGTTCCATGAAGGTTTGGTAAATTCCAAGGATTATGATTTTAGAAGAGACTGAATGTGAATAAATTGAGAAGAGAAGGGATTCTCTGAGATTTTGTTTTGTTAATTATGTGCAGCTCAAATCTCTGGTAAACTCTATAAAGGAAAAACATTTCCTTTGTGCAACTTCCAACTGTTCCACTTCTATTGAACACTGCAAGCTCCTGCTGCAGCCCTTCAGCAGAAACAGGAACTTAAGGGCTATCATCTTTAAAGTAAAAGCAAGCACAATCCCATTTTTTTCTTGTTAAAGAAGAAAGCTATTCAGCTCTCCTTTAAGCATCACAAATAAAAACATTTCTCTTGTGTAAGACATGTACCATGGGCATGTGTTTGATCAAATTATATTCAGTGCTTTCCTTTAATAGTCACTTTGTCTGTGAAGGTCTCTGAACATGGACCTGCATATGGTAAAGAGGCTCACTGGGACAGCAGAGTCAATTTTATACCTTCACACAACATCCAGTCTTCAAACCACTACCCTGACCACTGTAATCTAAGCTTTGAGATAAGGAGCTGTGTGTTGAGATATCAGCCCTGAAACAGAGTTTTCATATAAAAGGCCAAAGAAAATGCCAGCTGTTCTGTTACTATTATATCCCCTTCTCTCCCCACAGTGAGAGACTATCAACAAATCCATGTAGTTATTTCTCGCTTTTAAAAAATAAAAATTCATTAACCTCGCGTGGCTTTGCAATCAAAGAGCTTCTTTTAAATGGATAAATCTGGGTTTTATCTGCTTTGCCTGAGATTCTCTGCTTACTGATCACAGATTATTCCTCCATTTCACCCTGTTAAAACCCAAACAAAGCATCTTTTGGAATAATCTTGTCTGGGCTTGTTTTTAACATCACTAGAGCAGTCTTTGTTCCCAAGAGCTTTGGGGAGTTCTGTCCTGCCTTCCCACATGGGTCTGTAACCTGCACAAACACTACAGAGGTGAGAATCTCTGCTGGTTTGGACTAGTGGGTGTAGGGCCTGCTTAGGACTAAGATAAGATTGTGATCTTTCACAAAAGAAAAAATTCTCTTTCAGAACATTTCAACACTTCAAAACACAGGGACACTACAGTGAAATGAAGAAGATTTTAGCATTTTCCTTAAATAAATACTACATACAAAACACAAAATCTTGAAGTCTTAAAACCTTGGAGATTAACTAAGACATATCCTGCATGGATGCATAAAACCTGTAGAAAAGGTGTAAGACTCGTAGGGAGATGGAAGAGGGCTCTTGGGAACATGCAATAGACAAGGCTCAGGTAAGGGCCAAACCTGTATAACAGTATTCTTCTTACACCTTTGCCTTGAATACTTGATGCCTTGGATGTAAGTTTAAAGGGTGCTTCACCCTGAAGTTGTTTAGGAAGCCTGCTAAAGAAGTTGCTGTCACAGGCTTACCATCATCATGGCTGGTACCATCCAGGACTCACCTGAGGGCAAGTGCTGAATGGGAATCCACAGTATGCACCTATGAACAACCCCAGCACACCTGAGAAACAGGCAGGGCACCTGCCCCGATGGCTACAAATCACAAGTGCTGGGGAAGATACAAAGGGAAGTCCTTGGCTCCATGAAGCATCACATGCACACAGCTCACAGACTTAACAGAACAGTTTATCATGTACTTTCAATGACATGAAGAATCAGAAGGAGCACTTAAGTTTGTTACCTTTTTCCTACTTATTTTTATCTTTGCCTGTCTCAGTTCCCTCTCCTCCACAAAATCTGTCTCTTACCCATAACCTTTCCTAACAGGTCACTGTAGTATTCCAGGAACTGCCAAGGAAAGCAAACCACAAAGCTGGCATCTCTCTTTGTCAATCGTGAGACCACAGAGATGGTTCTCATGAAGGCTTGGTCTGACCATGTTCTCTAGTGAATTTGTTGATATTCCCTGCTCAGGGATGAGGGTTGCTAGTGGCAGACAAGAGGAGGGAGAAAAGGGTAAGAGAAAATCCTTCCTTTCCCAATTTAGTTCTGTGTTGAAAAACTAAACGGCTAAAATAGACTGTATTATTTACACTGCATGGACTGGCCTATAGTTTTCAATACAACACATACAACTTATACATATCACAAATAATAAATACATTTTTCTGTTCTGTTCTAACACAATTTGCCTTTTCCTTTTGAACAGCAGAGTTTACAGCTACAAATAGGTTGGCATAGGAAACCTGCATATACTTGTTCCTTACATGAAAAAGGAGACAGGACAGACTACCACAGGTATCTTCCTCTTAAACTGGGAGAGGCCAGCTCCTAAAGTGCTGCATTTAAACCTGCAAAACTGTTGAGAGCATCACACATGGTGCCTCAGCATCTTTGCAGGCTAATTCTCTGTACAGATGAGTACGACTGCAGCAATCAATGCTTTCCCTCAGATTAAATGCCATATAGCACACACACTAGAAACCCTGGAGGTATTTGCTCTAGGACTTTACCTCTACATCAGACACTTTCATGCGAGTGCCCTCTTTTCCCACAAATATATCATCGATGTCAACAAGGATATAGCGATCAAGCGTGAGACAGAGGCGTTTGCCAGTCAAATAGGCAATGGCATCCACGAAAATGAGTTTGTGCAGCCAAAAATTGAGGTTATTGCCAAAAAGAACCCGCTGGATCCCATCATGCAGACCCAGGTCCTGCATCACTGTGGCATGCAACGCTTTATGAGTGGCCAGGTGAGGAATGGACTCCGAGGATTTCGTGCTGGCCAACAGCACTGGCTCATAGGTGCTGTGGTTTGACTGAAACACAGTCCAGTCATCACCAGGCAGAGGACCCTGCTCCACCTCATTAGCCCGGGTGACGTAGAGCAGGGGAGCACTAGGATTGATGTGATAGTCCCGCAGCCCCAAGTTGGAATGTAGGAAAAGTGGGAAACCCTTGAGCTGTGCACTGAGCAGGCTGTTCTCATTGGCTTTGAAAAAGCCTATAATCCCCACTCCATACTCTACACAGTATTTGTCTAGCAGCTCTCGGTTCCAAGCATCTAGATTCACATATTTCAGGATGTTCTCGTAGATAATTAGAGCATAGCGTCCTCTGTCTTTGTCTGTCAGGGTGGGCATATCCCCTTTGCCAGGGGCGATCTCTGTCCTGTATTTAAAGCGGCTGGATTCCAGGATGGCCACTATTTCCTGCCCCAGCTGGGAGTAAATGCTTTCCACAAAGACGAGCACCACGGGATCCGTGCGCGAGGTGTCCACAGATTTCGTGAGCCTCCAGCTGGCTTGCGGTGGGATCAAGACACGGTGCTGGTTGCTGCAGTCACTGAAGGGCAGGGGTGGAGGCTCCTTGATTTTGGGGCTGTTAGTGACGTAATAAGCCAGGATGCACATGGAGATCAGGCTGAAGGCAATGAGCAGCAGGATCAATCTGTGGAGCTCCAGCTGTCGCACGTGCCGCACCACTTTCCACAGCTGAATCATGGTGAGGCGGGCGGCTCAGCCCCTCCTCACGCTCTGGGCCCACGTTGGATTCGCGCTTGGGATCTCCAGTGCCGCCGTGGCAGTGCCCAGCAGCAGCTCACAACAAAGAAAGTGCAGCTGCAGAAAGAGAAAAAGCTAAAGCAAACAGCTACAAGGTGAGACTCCCAGAGATCTGCCATTTATCTCAGGTAACCATGGCCCTCAATTCCCATTGCTCCTTTGTGTGCTTCCTCAGGCTCCTCTCCTCTCAATCACAAGTCTTTGGAGGAGCAAGGATTCCAGAATCTCGTCTCCAATAGAAATCAGTCTGTCATTCTGTGCACAAGCAGTTTCAGCTCAGCCTTCCCAGGTGTCCGGTTTCTCATTTAGCTGTTTCACATTCACATGATGGCACCTTCTCTTTGCATCCTGCAATTTAAAAAGAAAAAGTTAATTCTCAGTATGACTTCAGCATTCAACAGGTTTGAGATGAAATGGCAGGACTAGCAGGTGGGCAGCATCACTCACCCATCAGCAGGTCTGTTCCCTGGGAAGTGTCACAGCCCATCTGTGTGGGAGCTTGACAGAACAACCACAATGACCTTTGGAAGAAAGGTCCCAACAGTGCACAGCAACTCAACATTCACCTTGGGTGAGATTCTCACACACTACAGCAAACAGAGCCAAGTACCTGGCCTTCCCTCAGCCCTTTGCAAGCCACTGAACAGAAAACACAAAACCCTTTTATTCTAGCCTATATTTCAAAGCTAACAAGAGGAGAGAGCACTCTCTGCAAAGCTACCCCATTTGTCCTGGGAACTCACTTTCTTCCAGAGGTCTCACAATACAGCTCTGGAGAGGCATCACCCCTCAGGCAGCACAGAGGGCGGGGGGCACAGGCTCCAACACTCTGCGCGCTTAATAGTTGCCAACTGATTCAGTGGAAGTTGGAGATGAAACATCTCCTGAAACCTTCATCACCTTCTCTCATATTCCACTGAAGAACATGAAGGCAGTTTTAAATCACCAACAGCACGACATAAATTTGGGTTGGTCTCAAATACGTGAAAGCCTCTTGTTACGAAGCTCTCTCACCTCCTGCTTTGTGTTCATGGCAGCAGACTATTTCACCATATGTTGCTATTTTCCCAGGAAAAAACGCCCAACAAAGCCAACAAATACCAAATAATCCAAAACAAACACCAGAGAAACTAACTAAATTTCTCCTTGGTTTAAAAATAAAGTAAAACTCACAGTGGATTCTTCTCTTTCTTACCAGCAGTGTGACTTACCCACAGCAATACCCTGGTGCCTTTCCTGGGATACAAGCACATTTTTGGGGCATACCTGCTACCTCCCCCAGAACAGTGCAGGAACACCCTCAATGCCAGACACTGCTCACCAAGTCAGTCATGCTCACAATGACCTCTTGGTAAAAATTAAACTGCCTTTTTTCTTTAAAAAGGTTTTTTGGTCACTCCCCCAACTCCTGCAGATGTGCTCCACCACATACAGACCCTCTACCCACCTGCTCAACTGGCACAGCTTGCAACACCAGGAAGCACAAGAAAGCAATAGCCAATAATATTACCAAAAGAGAGCTTCATCCTTTCTCCATTCTTCCCATTTTTGAGCTTTTCTGTTACTACCATTCTGATAAAACAAAGAACATGAGAAGACTAGTTTGTCTATGATTTTAAGGCATACCTAAGTTTCTTATATAGTAAAGCCAGGGGTTTCTAACAACTAGCTCCACCAGAAAAGGAACTACTTGTGAGACAGAAGCTTATTTTGGTCCACCAAAATTTGCTTGTGAGACAGATGCTTATTTTGTAATGTGTATTACTAGACAGAAATAAATCCTTTTGAGTAAGGGAAAATATAGATGAGGCCAAAAGTCCCACTCTAAAGACTCCCACCAGGCTGTTTTCCAAACTGTTGGTGCAGCTTGAAGCAGAGACAAGAACCACAAACAGATTTTATATGAAGGGATAAAATACTGCTAACTTTATGGCAGCAGATGGAAGGGAGTCAGAGCGCTCTTTACACAAGCCTTATGATGATCATTAAGTATTATCTCAATTCCTCTGCTATAAGCTCAGCAGAGCAGGGACTGGTTGGTGTAGTGCACAATGAAACCTTAGCCCTGATGAGGTTTTCAGAATAGCTAGACTGTCAATGTAAAGTATATCACACAAATTATTTTCCACTAGGGAAACTGAGACACAGCAAAACTTACTGAAGGTTGCACCGCAGCACAGCAGATGGATCAGGAGTTTTGGTAGAACTACCCCTGCTCCCAAGATTCCAAATGGATTGGGGTCTCCATTCCCAAATGGCCCTCTGTAATGACAGAGCTGGCTTTGGAAATCCAAGTCAGCAACAATAATCTGTGTTTTCTTCAGCACAGACAACTGATCATCTTTCAGTTTTGTCTCTGCATATTGTTAACTTAGTACTGGAAAAAGGACAGGGCAGAGAAAGTGAGAAATAACTATGTGAAGATGTAAAAAGCAGAACTTGTATAGTTTTTTCTTTTTCTTGCCACTGATTTTGAATATATGGTTCCCTGGGCAGAGCGTAGAACATGATTTCTAAAGTCAAGCTCAGTTCCTGTAAAATACACCAGGAATTCCAGTGTAACAGCACAATACCCAAAAACATGTGCCACCTTCCAAAAGCAACCAGGAAAATAGCCTTTCCACCTCCACAACCAGCTCTTCCCATCTCACTGACTCCAATTACCACCTTCCTGCTTGGCATTACAGCTCCAAAGCTGCAGAGAGGCAGAAGCTGGCAGAAGCAGAATTCAGCAGGGCAGAGAGGTAATATAGAGACATACAAAAATGCAGTATCTTCTTTATGAAGTGAATTCTTTGTATGACAGAGTAATACATGGCTCCATGCATATCACAATGCTGCATATATGAGAATTGATCTTCATTCTACTCCTGTGCAACAAATTCATGCTGAACACTTCACTCAGATTCCAATAATAGTCAATTTTGATGGAGCAACCTGAGAATTCCAAGTTATTGCCTTCCCAAATAACTCAATTCCTTTTGCTTTTCAATCCCACTGAATAAAATAGAAACATAAAAACCATTTTTGATTTAAAGATTCACTATCTTAACATGTATTAGACACAAAGTTGTTTTTACAGGAAAAAATAATGTAAAGAGGAGCCTCAGGAGCCCAAGATTTACTTATATGAATTTCTAAGCGATGCGTTGCTTCTGGGGTAGAATTTGTAATATAAACACCAGGGTAATGGTAAGAAAATCAAGAAGATGTTGATTTATGCAAAAAGCCTGGCAAGGTTCTATTTTACAACTCGCTATCCCCAAAGCATCAACACGGAAAACACCTCTCTTCCTGGCTGGACCCATTCATCTTTCCAACTTAATTTTTACTTTTGAACTGACTCTGTTCTGTAAGAATTGTATCTTCAGTTTCCCAGTTATCAGTTTAAAGATGAAAACCACAGGACAACTGGATTATTCTGTAGAATAAGAATGAAACCAGAGTTTAAGCTAAGCTGTCACACCTGCAATGCCCAGCTGAGGGGCACCAAGGAGAAGAACCCCCTTTGCTGGGCACTTCTGAATCACAGCAGTGTTTTGATAACAATGATTCCATTCAAGCCTCTAGCGAAGCTCCCAAACAAGCCCCCATTTGTTACATGGGTGAGCTCAAAAAAACAAATTAAAAAAAAAAAAGGCCTGTATCAGATTGCTGCTCAAGAATCTGTCAGCTCTGATCTCTTTAACAAGGCTTCACAGCCAGAGGGCATGCCAGCTGGCACGGGATGCATTTCTTTCTTTGGGGACTGCATCAGCTGGTTTAGGTTCAAACAAAAAGTGGAAAAAAAGCAACAAACAAGTACACCAAACAAAATTTATATTAAAAGGCGAGAGAACTGTCAGAAACCAGTCATACATGAAAAGCTGAGAAATATCTATACTGGAGAAAGAAACAAACAAAAAAAGAATTACAGTGAAAAATATTCCCTCTTAAAGGAAAATACCTGTGTCCTCTTTTGACATCGAAGTCCTGGGAATCTAACACCACAAAAAAAACCAGGTTTCTAGGTAAATTGAGGTCCACTCTGAAATCCAAAACTGCCTCAGTGTGAATTGTGGGAGGTGGCAGTCAGACTGAACAGCAAGAATGAAGCGTTCAGAGGTCTGAGGATGCAGGCTCAGCAGGCACCCACACCCATCCTGCCAGAAAAGCATCTCTAGATCAGGGAGCATCAGCTGTAAGGGCAGTGATCCCACAGATCACCAGCATTAAGACAAAGGCTTCATCAAACTGAGGTGTTCTGTTTCCTAATGATATACAGTGTTAATGTGAAACATACACTGCTTTGTGAATTATCAGCTCTTAAGCCACATGGCAAGCAAGATAACAACCCCAACCCTGTGGTTTTAACATCTGATCTCCAGATATTTCTAGCTTGGAAATGGTTGTGGGAGATCAGAACAAACGCTCAGGACCAGCACTTATCCAAAACTACTTTGGTAAGTGGTTTTGACCAGAATATAAGTATTTGGGGCTTCTGGTACATTCATGCCAAGGCACAATGAAGATACTGGGTATCATCTGACACCTTTATCAAGAACTGTCAATGTATTCCCAGCTGAGCTACAGAAGGTCTTACCACCCAAACCCCAGTGTGACCAGTACATTTCCCCAGCCCTTTTCATTATTCATAATATAATCTCTCCATCTGGAATGCACAGCAGCAAGATCTTGCCTTTGTCCACAATAGCTCTATTTCAGAGGCCTTTCTTCTGCACTTCCTGTGAGATGGTTGTTGCCTTGGGCCCCAGGGGGACTGCAGTAATTGAGTTACACAGTAATCAGAGAAGGAATCTGATTGATTTTCCAACCCATTCCACTTTAATGCTGTCATCAAGACGCAAAATTCCTCATTAGTCTGCTCCATTCTGAGACACCACAGCCCCTCTCTTTGTCTGTGGTGGTATCTGTATGCCAGGCCTCCAGGTACAGCCCCTCTCTCACAAAGATGGGGAGCCTGGTAAGTAGTGTCAACAAAACACAGCAAGCCACATAGCAAGAATTAGCAGAAAGCTCAGGAGAATGAATGCTGCTTGTAACTCACATATTGGGGGAAAAAATATTGTGGAAATTACAGCCATATTGTAATGAAATTGCCATGCTCATTTTTGGGCTCTGGCCATGTGTTTCAGCTAACATCCACTGCCAGTTGAATCCTGCCATGAGAGACTGCCTAAGGAATACAAAATTCAGATCAAAGACACAGAAACACTAATGGTGCCCATGCTGCTCTGACAGACAGGGCTGCAGCCTCCAGCCAGCTCTGTGTTTTGCTTGGGCAAGTCCCTGTGCAGGGAAAAGCCTCTCAGTACAGACCAGTGCTGAGCCAGAAAGCTGCCAGCTGGCCAGCAGGCTTGAAATGTGCCAGTCTGATATAAGAGGAGAAGACCTGTGTGACGAAGTAATTATTTTAATTCTTTTATTATCACCTCTAGACAGGTATGTAACTTCATACCTTCTGCAAGAGCAACAAACTGCTGTCCATGCTAAACAGATCTGCATGCACTCCTCTCATCCCAGCCTGCTGGAAACCCAACTGCAGCTGTGAATTTACCCTTGTGCCAGTGCAGTGAAGTCTGAAGACAACATGAAGACAGAGATCTTGGAGAGGCTTCACAGAGGGCTGCACAGAGATCCCATGACTCCTTCAAGGTCCTTGGTCTTTGGATACATGATGGATACCTTTGTTTGCTGCAGATCTTGGTATATTACAAAAAAATAAACAATAGATTTACTCCTTCTCATGCCAGTTAGAGAGGCATGGCCCAGCACTGCCTGTTAGCAACATAAACCAATTCTTTCCCCTGAAAGCAAAAAGGTCCTCCTCATAAGAGCTTCCAGAAAATCTGGTTTTCAGCTCCCTGCCTTCTCCCCATCATAATACACTCACTGCTTAGGGTCATTACAACTGACCTGACTGATTTTCCAAAGCAAAGGAATTTCAGACTTTTACACAGAGGTATTCCCTCAAGTTAAATGTCAGAACCACAAGCCTCAACAAGTTTCACAGCCTCAACATAGGACCATTTTGGGAAGGGAAACAGTTTGTTGTCTTGTATTTTCAGCCTGCTTAAAGAATGGATCTGCAAATAAGGAACCTGAAAAATTGTTAAAAAACCAAACAAATAAAATTTCAGCCTTCAGCAGTCACTGATGCTGCCTGATAAAAATAATATGTAGCTTGGCAGCTGCACACCTCTGCTGAAATGAAAAGGAAAGACTCCAGCTATTGTAGCAGTGGAAGTGCTCACACAAATCAGCTTTCCACCAGCTGAGGGGATGCTCTAAGGATGCACAGGTCTCTGTAATGCAACTGCCCCTAGGAGAGAAAAGAGACACCTTCTTCAGAGATAAGTGAAGGGACATATCCATTGCTCATTTCACGTGGTACTGAGCTTTTACAGTCTAGGGATCAGGCCAGCACAAGAAGAGCGGTTTCATTCTGGCCATCCCTCTCCTTCTGTTTTGTGCCTTTCCTGATACAGCTGTGTGCCTGCACTGACCCTGACCCTTTTCCCACACCAGGGATAATGAGGCAGCAGCTCCTCTCTGCACCCAGACACACAGAGCTGTGGGACAGAGAGCAAGAGACAGTGCAGCCTAGAGCCTTGCAACACAAAAGCAATCCAAGCTCTACAATCCCCCCCAGGTGGAAGGTGAATTCTTCAGTCACTCCAGAGGGAGGGAATACACCATCTTCAGCCTCCTCCTTTCATCAGGAATCAACATGTACACTATCGTGGCAGAACATCTCCAACTCAGCGGTGGGAACAGGAAATAGATGCAGTTCCTTCCGCATTAGATATGGACAAGAATCTCATTTCCATTCTCTCATGCTCCCTGCTTATCACAGTTCAGATCAACTATTCTGCTGCAGAAAGAAAAACGTTTTCTCTGGTGATTTCTCTTAAGAACTTAATCAAGTGGGGAAATAGAGTAAAACTGTGGCAAAACCAAGAAAATTCTGTGTCAGTCAGAATTGAAGTGTCTTAATATAGAATGTATGTTATGAAAGTTTATTTGTAATTGTTATGAAAGTGGCATAACCATTCTTCCTATGAGAACTTAGAAAATTTCACCTTAATTAACAAGAGGCTGATCTTCAATATTCAGTTGCTTCCTCCTTTCACATAAAACATAGGAGATAATATTTTACAATCAGTTTTATCTAGGAACATATGACAGTAGGAAACATGTTTAATATCATTACACTGAAAGTCTGTCCAAACTGACACCAGAAGAAAACTGTAAGTACGCTCTACCAAATCTTAAAAGCTCAGGAAAGCTCTTGAGCTCTTATCCTCACTTGTTTTGGTGTACCTGCACTAAAATTTAGGGTCAGAATCTGCTAGGCATGTAAAAGAACATGTTCCCCAGCTGTGTACAGCATCTCCCTCCTACCTGCCTTCAACTGAGATGTTCTACTCACCAGACCTCCACCCAGTGTAATGCTCATGGTGTATCTACCAGCCTTTACAGTATCTAATTATCCAGTTCTCTATTTATTATCTTGGTGTGATTGAAATAAGTAAGTCTCCTGGACTCAGAAAACGGAATAGTCACATTTTTGCTGGCTTGGCTACTGCAAGACAGCTTTTAACACAATGCAAAATCCAGTTAAAAAAAAACCAGAACAACAACAAAACAAGGAGAGAGAGAGAGAAAGAGTGAGGCAAAAGTGATATAAGCAGGCTATAAATCTGGTCAGGCAAAAGGACTAAAAACAAGCAATGGGAAGAAAAGAAAAATGAGTGAAAAAGGCATGAATTGATGTCTTTGGAGATTACACAGGCTGGGTGAGACAACGGTTTGGAGGCCTGGTTTTTACAAGGCAGGAACTAATCTAAAGTGCTCTACTGCACTCTCCAAGCCTACATGGCCATCTGTGCAATGAAAAGTCATCATCTGCTTTTTCACAAGCCTTATGGCAGAAATAGATCTCAGTGGGGGCACTGCACCCCCAACAGCCTCTGAATGCCCTGAGCAGCCTCCACCTCCTGAGCTGTGAGCTGCACCTGAGCTCAGGCCAGACCCAAACCGTGCTACAAGTGTGCTCTGCCTTGCTGGCCTGACTGAGCACTGGGCACTCACTGGTGACTGGAGCCCAGGCTGAGCCTGGCACCCATCACTGCCTGCTCTGTGGCTGTGCTGGTTGGGTGCTGCTGCTGAGGAGGCTGCTTGTGCCAGCAGAGGGTGGATGATGGAGGTCCCCTCCCTGCACGGTGGGTGAGGCAGCTCCAGCCTGGTGGGGTCCTCATGGCCTTGATGGACCCCACAGCAGCTTCACACACTTTTCCATAGACAAAGGATGTGTAAGTGACAGGAGGACAGAGACTGCTAGAGAAACAGGGTGATAAAAAGTTGTGATTGTTGTTAGACTTCTCTGTCTTCATGTGGGTGGAATTATTTAATTTTATCTCAAACCATCTGTGTTTGCAATTGTTACAAAATCCCAGGCAATGTGCATTTATTTCCACACCTTACACTATGCCATGCTCACTACACAAACAACGATAATTTCAACCCTATACCTTCTGTTTCCCCTTGTTTCTACTTTGTTTTTAGATAATCAACTCACAGAAACGAAACTCTTTTGAAAAGACCTCCATCTCAAATATATTAATTTTAAACTGTACTGTAATTACATGCCAAGAGTTTTTAGTCTTTCTCCCATTTTCTAGACTTAATTACTAGAGTGGGTGCTATATTCTTACATTTTTAATTAGTCAACTGTTTACGAGTAGGATTTTTTCTGCTATGAAGCACTGCACCTTTGAAATATTCATTCATGCAGAATTAAGTCCAGGACCTCATTAACATCCTAATTAAGAGTACCCAGGACAACTCAGGAAAAAAGCTGCTACCCTCTAATAAAACTGAAGTTCTGTCAGGAAAGCTCGAGTTTTGAGCAAAATATAGTTCTCTGTTTTGGACTGTGGCTGAGGTAAAACTGATCTGGGTATTAAAAACTGCAAGGTGCCCAATTATGGGTTTTGGAGACTAATTCTGCTATCCTGGGGACTCTTCCTCCAAATCTACAGGTAGTAGTAAAATGTCCAATGAAATGCAATCAATTTCTGAAAACTGGATTAATTTTTTATTATTAACATGGAAATAGTTAATGTGTTGAAGCATGAAATTTTTTTTCATGAAGAAATTTAATATTAAGTTTACTTATACTTTCTGATAATGAAAAAACATGCCTAACCTTCAAGTCAAAATAATGGAGTTAGTCTATGCCATTTTGCAAGCTTTTATATGTATTTACAGGATAAAACAATTATGAAACTTTTTCTGTTTCACATGTAGCAGTAAGAGACAAGGACAAATTATATCAGAAACAGGACTTAAGAAAAAAGCAGCATTCAGAACACTGTTGATTACAAAACTTAGTCTATCTAACACAACATTAATGTTTTCAGGGATTTTTCGGCTTTCTTAATAAATTTTCAGCTTAGTTCAAATAAGTGAACTGAAAACAGGAAATCCAATAATTTTTTTAAAAATCAGTGATCCAATTGCCTTATCTCAGTTGGAATAGAAAGAAAAGAATTGCCAGAAAAGCAAAATTCTCTCCAAGTAGAAATGTGCATCTGCCTGCCTGTAGGACAGCGAGCACATCTCTTGTGGTCTAGCCTGGTACAGGGTATTCAGTTTGTAAAATACATTGCAAAAAACACAGAAAGAGACACAAAATGGTTTAGAACCAGTAAGCAGATCCATGCAGTGTCTGTCCCTGTGAGCCTGTCCATGCTAGGGAATAACAGGCATGGCAGCATAATTACCCCTGGAGTGTGCAATGACACTCTGAGTACAGCTGAGCAGCATCAGATCTGCCCACAGCCCTGCGCTCTCTACTTTCATTTATGCAGGTTGATCAACACAGCTGAACTTTGCCTACACATACAGGCTAGCTGATGGCACTTGCTGTAATACAGACACTGATTTCCCACAATCTAGCAACTACTTTAAGATAATATGTGGCTGCTCTTTAACAGCATACAGAAAACAGTGAACTATGTGAGAAATTCTGCACTCAAAATGAGAAGGAGAATTTATCACACTAATCATTATATGACAATCTAATGCAAACAGTGCTCAACAAAATAGTGGCAAATACGCTCCTTTATCTTGCCATACATACTATCTCACATTAAGAAACATGACCCAGAACAGCAGATATAAGAAAGGAAGGCTACAAAAGAGAGACAATTAGTCAAGTAAACAACTTGGGAATGATTGCTGGAAGAAATGGGTTCACAAGAGCAGAGAAAGGGAGGGAGAATTTGGCAGCAGAGACTGGGAGACTGTTCCAGGAATAGGAGGCAGCATGAAACAAAATGCAAAGCAGAAAGTAGGAGGAAGAGATAAATGGAGGAGTACACAACAAGTCAGAGGGGAGTTAGAGAAAATGACAGCTCACATTGCTTAAGGAGGCAGAAACGTAGTGCCTGAAGACAGAATTTTCCTAAGATATTAGGTCTAGCTTGCCTACATTTAAAAAACATAGGTTCTCTAATAACCAAAAAAAGCACGGTCTAAAAGGCTTAGCAAGTCATCTCCAAAGATGAATTCCACCAGGAACAGACCAGCATGCTTCCAGCTTATGTATTTAATGCTGACAGAGGAGGGCTCAAACAGCCTGGACCTCTGAAATTCACAATGTCAGGCAATGTTCCAGACACACTGCAACATTATTGCATCCATATCCTCACTAAAGGCACTACTGGATTGGTTGTAAAAAAAAAATCTAACGATGCTTGCTGTACTCACTGCATTCATCCCTTCCCTTTGTCCAGAGCAAAGAGTTCTGGAGCAATGCAAGGCAAGAGCTACATTAAGGCAGTAAAGTTGCCTCAACTACATTCCTACAGTGCTTTCTGCCCTTTCAGTTGTGAACTGTGTCCTATACAGAGACTAAAGTGGTATTAGCTAGCTGACAGTTTAGATTAACCTACATTAAAGAATAATCCCAAGAAACATTATAAATGCTGGAATTTCATCATTAATGTTGAAGTCCCAAATTCAAATGTGCTAACTGATAACACTGAAGTAACAGATACTTTATAGTTTTCAGATCACTTAACACTGTATCTTGTGCACAGATGTGATGGGAGAGAAACAATTGCATCTAGCATTCAAGGAATTCAAATTTGACTTTGCAGCAATACTATAACTAAATAATTAATGTTTTCTCATAGCCTCAGATTAGATTAACATTATACTTCCAGACACAATGTTTTCCTCCTTTTTCTACTCAACAGTGCTAGAGAGGAAAGGCAATCTGGATCCCAACTCTGAAGTTTCCTACCTTCTTCATTGCGGGCAAAACACAAGAATCAAATAATTTTTAGCTGGATAGCAACTCTGAAGAGCTATGTTACTAAAAATATATAATGATAAACATATTTTAGAATTTTAGACATTAATTTTAGAAGTTAAATACAGAATTTAATATTAATTCTAATGATTTGATCTATTTAACTCTCACATAACTAATTTGGTAGCTGAAATATAAAGATTACAGTTTTTAGGAAGACATGCTGTTTTCTTATACAACAAAGAAATTAAGCCTGTAAATTCAGTCTTCATTATGAATCTGGGTTAGTGTTTCTGTGGTAATTTGAAATGCTTTGACTTTGTTCCCACTCTCCCATGAAGTGCTAAGTGACTTGCAGAGTATCTGTGATTGCAAGTGGTAACAGAAAGCACCTTCAGAGGACCTGCTGACATCTTGGTACCTATAGCAAGAATCCTGCCCCAGTGGTTTCATGTTTATTTTCGCCTGCATTCCCCATTGCCTGCCTGTATTTTTCCAACCCATTTAGTTGACAGGACCAGGCAGCATCGTGAGGCAGCTGCCTGCCACTGGATGCAACCCAGCCTCCTCTCTGCTTGCCAGGCTCTGCTGCCTGACCTCCCTCTCAGCTGAGAGGGGCACGGACAAGTGTGCAAATTCAGCAGTATGGCCCCACCCCACCCAGGAGAACAGACCTGAACATCATTCTCTTCCTCAGCCACACAAGGTGGCAGTTTGACAGATGCCTTGTCATTTCAGCCACAGGAAATTCAGGGACACAGCCCTTGGTTCCCAGCTTGGTGTCCCTGTGTTCATTCAGGCTGGCCCTGGGCAGCAGTGCCAGAGGGTGTGTGTGAGGGTTATTAAGTTTTCTGCTACCCTCACCCAGCTCCTCCAGAGTTAAGACAGGGTGACTGAGTGTTTTCTAAGTAATTCCTGCACACATAAAACTGAGGACCCAATTTTGTCCTCTCACCCTAATGCAAATTTCCCAAAGCATTTAGAGAGGATGACTCCATAGATGAGCTAGGCAGGGATTCTGTGTTCAGGACCAACATCAGGATCTGCCAGGGAAACCTCGGTGCCCTGTTTGGTTTCCATCTTTCTGTTCTTGCAGGGTTAGAAGAGCAAAAGGACAAGCAGCATTACCACAGGAGATGAGACAGGGTGGGACATTAAAATCTTGAACTTCCTCTCTGTGCACTGGTCCACAAGCAGCAGAAATGGGTTCAAAGAATCTTTGAGACAGTTAGAGTTCTTCACGTACTCTCTGGGAGGGAGCCAGACATCATCCTAAAAGCTAGGGAATTCAAGGGTAAGGCTGACTTCTGTCCTTACTGCACTTTTACCTTGATGTGGGTTACATGTTTCCAGAACTCCATCCGGAAAAGGGGAATCACATTACACAAAGATGCTGAGCATCAATGCCTCTACAGCACTTTATGAATGTATCAGAATGAATTGGTATCCTGGTGTTACCTGGGTAAAACACAAACTTCAAAACAATGATAAGGGTGGGATTGCCACCATTTCCTGCTCTACTGTGAACACTCCAGAGAACCAGATCTGAGACAGACAGAAAGTCAAAAATTCTCCATCAGTTCTCAATTAGTGGAAGGACTGTAACTCAGCTTGGTTTGCTGACCACATAAAGGCTGCTCCATGGAAGGGGTGAAATTTCTCTTCCACTCCATTGCATTTTCCAGGCTCTCATATATTTCTTTTCCTTCACTGCTGCTATTTGCATCAAAACAGAAATCCCACTCATTCAACAAGAGCCACCTCAGAGGTTAAACTACTGCCAGTGACATTTAATTTATTGAAAAGGGGGAAGACAGAGTTTATTTTAGGTCAAACTGCTTATATGAAGAATCACCTTGGACTCTGCAAATGCTAAGAATACAAATAAAGAGGAGATATATGAGTCCTCTATTTTTATGGGAGAGTTTCACCGCCCTCCACGATGCTAAACAGAGTAGTCCAGCAACTGATGTAACACCAGCAGGCTGAACCAATGCCACGAATGCTTCCACCTCAGAAGTAACACCTTATCTTCTACCCTCTGCTCCTCATAGAAATACAAACCAAACAATCTATCAGTGGGAGACACTGGAGGTTTGTGTTATATGCTCTCCCACATTCCCCATCCCTCGTCCCAGGAAGACCCTTTGGCCTTTACACAAACATATTCTGCATTTGAATTTTCAGTATAAAAATTATTTACTTATCCTGAAATGAAGCACATAATATAGAGTGGCCACTAAGCACCACAAAAAGGCTGAAAAGCTACTAAAGCAGTTACAGTAAAGCAGAACACATTTGGATTTTTTTTCAGTTCCAAAAAGGAAGGTCTCTGCATAATCTCAGCTCATATAAGGGGTATGAAAAAACAAGACTATATTATGGTTAAATGATACCTAACTTCACAGCCTTTTGCTTGGAAGAAGGCATCACACTGACTGAAAGCAGCTTTTCAAAGAGCAAGCTACAAAACCAAATTCCTTTGAGGAATATTTTGCATTAAAAATGGCTTCATACTTGCAGTGAAATATTCCAGCACCAGCCATATTCTGAGAACAATGTGTGCTGCTTCTCCACAAGCCCCTGGGCTGGGCTTGCTGACTCTATAGAGAGTTTGTTATTGCCCTAAGGGAGCAGTAGATACTGAAGAGCTCATAGTTTTCCTTTCATTTCATGCCTGGGCTCATCATAATGTGTGCAAGCAGGCTTGGACTGCAGACCTTCCTTCTTTACATCTTCCCCCTCCT
This sequence comes from Toxostoma redivivum, assembly GCA_013397375.1. Classification (NCBI taxonomy): domain Eukaryota; kingdom Metazoa; phylum Chordata; class Aves; order Passeriformes; family Mimidae; genus Toxostoma; species Toxostoma redivivum. Next base: position 250,257 of record VXBI01010007.1, read on the forward strand.
ATTTTCCAGCAGCCCAACAACAAATGAGCACTATCAATGGTCTCTTTTGAAACAAAGTTATTGAAACCATCACCTTCTTCAGAGTGTTGCAGGGAATAAGACAAAGTTCCCAGCTTTCAAACACTACTGAATGCTTTTACTGCACTGGGTGACTCCATCATGAAGCATCAGAAAACAGGTGCCCCACAGAGTGATAACTACTCTAATACCTGCTCCTGTCCAGCTCTGCTCTGCCAGTGGCACTTCACCCTGCTGGAAGAAAAATTCAGCAAGGTCCAGGTGTGTGAAAGGAGGTACAACAATAGGGACATATCTATATGTACCCAAGTGGTAACATCAGGCTGAGCAGGGGCTTAACTGTGCCTTGAGGCAAAAGGATGCTGCACTCCTGAAAAGAGTCTGACATGCTGCAGCATTTTACTAACATGGTTCTTCCATGGTGAAGGACAGCAGCAGGGTTAACAACTTTCTCTTATATTTCATCTGAGGTGAACAGTTAGTACAGCATTTCAAATGGTTTAGAAAAATAAGAGAATGTTTATACTGAAAGATCATTTGTATTGTTTAGTAATTTCCTTCAAATTATCAAAGCTGAAAAGCCACATGGGAGACTGTCTAACAATTCCAGCAGTGAAGTATGATCCAAGATTTTTGGAGTTAGCAGCAGGTCACCCTTCAACAGGATTCTTTGACTCTCTTTGGTTAAGCACTCCTATCAAAATATACCTATTCTTTATATCTTTGGGATTCTTGAACTGGATGGCTTATAGAAAGGCCACATCCTAAAACAATATGAAAAAAAGCCACTGCTATTTTAGCTAACCTGAAACATATGACATCACTAAACAGAGATCATCACCCTTCCTCATCCTTTACGAGCTGAATTTGGAGAGTGAGGTGGAAGGGTAGAGAAGGTAATTGAAAACTGTGTCTCCTCTTCCATATAGCCACATTCCAGAGGGCAGGTTTTAGATAGCAAGAGCTACATCTACACTGTTGCTTACAATGCAGGCTAAGTACCTAACTTATATTTGTTACTTTAAGATGAAAAACCAAAGGCCATTAAGAAAAGAGGCCTTATAAAAAGTCTCAAGTCTATGCTCCAGGCCATGCTCTTGCTTTCTACATCTGCAGTGTCTGGCCAAATCTCAGAAGCATCTGTATTAGCAGAATGAACATGACTGGTTAATAAAAGAATATTTTGAAAGATCCAAATTCTGTTTAATGTGCCTTGACCAGGAGAATGGCATCCACAGGTCAGCTCAAGGATCAAGAAGTTTCTTAATGACCAGAAAAACCCTCAATGTTTCGAGTGAATCTTTTTTCCCCAAGAAGCTAAAAAATGGAAATCAAGCACACTGCTAACCAAAGGATCATCATTTACTAGTCTGTGTTAAAAGGAAAAGGAATATCTATAAAAATTTCCATTTCTAAGCTTTCATCTTGCTAAATATTAACTAAGCAGAACTAGCTTTGCCCTTGAGATGCAAACGAGAATGAGATTGCTGAGTGACAGAACACCAGCAATTGTAGTTTAGTCCTCAGGAAACACATTAGGAATCATGTTCTCTGTAATGGCTCTGATCCTCACAGTAATTTCATCAATTACCAATATTGCTGATATCTCTTCATCTACCAGTCTGGTCCCCAAGATATGAAGTGACAATGAAGGTTCAAGGGAGTATGTATTTATAATGTACCATGAGCAGAGCCTAGGCAAAGGCATGTGCAGCTACAACCACCTCCCCTGTGCTACTCAAGTGCATTAATGAGCCACCAGTTCATCACAGGCCAGATTTCATCCTCCTCCAGCACATTTCAGAACCTGAATTTAACCCAGCAGCAAGGTTAGATGCAGAGATGTTCTGTAGGGAGGGAAAAGGAGAGCAGGAGGAGGCAGAGAGAAGGAACTAACAAAGAGCTTAATGAGCAAGGAACTATAGCAGGCATATCAGTATGAGATACAAGCCCTGCCAACTCCACTTAGTGCACTGCCTAATACAGTCACTGAATAGCAGCTCCTCCATCCTCCTTTCAGAGCATTGTCCTTGCAGATAATGACTGCTTAACAAGCAGTCAAACAGCAAGGCATGGAAGAAAACTGTTTTCTTGTAACAACCTAGGTATCACTTAGACAAGGAATAGCAAAGATAGGCACAAAGATTCAAACTCCTACCTTTAAAAGTGACATCCTTACATGCAGTGACTCTATCCAAAGGGGTCAGACAGTCAGCAACTCAAGGAAAGACATGGAGCCAAATGGAAAGCAAGAAAGCCTGAGAGCTGATCTTCACAAAAATCATACAGTGAGCTGGCCTTTCTGGAGAAGGGCAGCTGGGCTGCACAGTTGGTAGATGGATAAACCATGAGTAGCAGTGGCTGCCTTCCCTTTACTCAGTGTTGCCAAAATCTCTTCACGTCATTTTGTGAACCTAAGGATGCTGTAATTTTTAAGCACAGGCAAATGGAAAAATGTAAATAAATTCATGCTATTAAAAAAAGCACATTAGTGCTGAGCATAAGCACCATTAAGGACTAGCTGCTATACCATACTGCAACTAAAGGAAGGTGGTGGGCAAAGCATAGTCCCACATAAACAGTCCAAAAGCACAGGTCCCTTCTCCCCAGAAACTATCTTGCCTTGCAGCTCCTCTCTGAAAAGCTTCCATGTCACACCCTGAAATCTCAGGAACAACGAGAGGAAAGTAAAGAAGACGGTGTGCAAAGGAAGGCATGGTCCAGTGCAATGGAAAGCATGCTCCAGTGCTCAGCTTATCCTGGCACACGGCAGATTCGGGATGCTCCGTCAGGGTGGGAACAGCTCCATTCCTTCCTCCTCTTACACACTGTGCATGTAATCACGGTAGGGCAGGGCGCTGAACTCCATTTGCACGGCAGACAATGGGATCTGGCAGCAGTTCAAAGGCATTTATAGCGAAGTGGCTGAACAAGCTCACTGCTGGCGCAGGCAGGCGAGGATGCAGAGCGCCCCACTTTCCTCCCTTTCACACTCAGGCTGCAAAGGCAGGTGCTGCACCATGGGCAGCCAGTTCTCCTTTTGTTCCAGGACCATGAGGATTGAGGAGGAAACCGAAAAGATACCACCACCAAGAACAACAGCACCTAAACCCACATCAATAATGTAGAGGGAGGTGGGGAGCGAGTGGGGGAAGAGGAGGGAGAGGGAGACAGAGAAGAGAGGCTGGCAGGCAGAGGGAGAGCAAGCAGGCAGGCAAAGGGGGAGAGTGAGAAAAGGGAGCCTACAGGCAGCAGTGCCTGGCACCCTGACAGCCTGCTGCCAGAGTTCATCTTCTGAAGCTGTCACCGGTTTATGGATGCCTCTAGACTGACAAGCTGACAAGATGAGGGAAACTACACTCAGAAAATGTATTCAGCAGCAGTAAATTGCTTCTCTTGCCCTAATGTGGTTTGCAGCTTCACTCAGGGAACTGATCTCATTTGGGGCGGTGCAGGGAGCAAATCAACTATGTATATTCAGACACTATTATTGGAATCTAGGGACTGGAATAAATCTACAGAGAGACAAAGAAAAATCACCTTCTTGTGCACCACTAATAAAAAATTAACATGTTAAAAGAACAAATACATAAATCTCAGATTATGCTGTGTCCCTATGTAAGCATTTTTGGTAGCAATGGTTGGGGGTGGGGCAGGAGCTAAGCTCCTGAAAGCCTGGCAGAAGAGGGGCTCTCTACTTCAAAACCGAACAGAAAACAGTGTCATAGAGAAACAGAGACAGGCAGGAAAGGAGGCACTTCTGACCACAGCAGCATATTCTGCTCTTCAAAGGTGCAATGCCCCAGGTATGCTCAAAGTTGTATCCTTTCCCAGCCAGGGTTTGGGAGTAGAGAGTTTTCAGACAGGATGACACACTAGCACACATCTCCAGAGGAGTTCTTTTAACAGGAGCTGACAGTGCACAGCAAATCCTTCTGTGGCAAGGCAGGGAGAGCTTAATGCAATGGAATGTTACAGGATATTAGAGAGCACTCTGGGAGAGGCCTGAACCTCACTGAGTCATCATCTCTGTTATAGAGTGAAAAAAGCACCTCCTTAAAATTTAATCCTGACAATACCAAACTAAAACTAAAATCAGAAACAAGGGTCAAGTACCAGGCTCTTGGGTTTACCTACCATGATTTAACCTGCTTTTGGAGACTGTCCAGATCTAAGGTCTGCCTCAAAGATATTTCCTACTGTCTCATTGCTTTGACAGGACAGAAAAAAACCCCTGGAAGCTATGGTAGAAAATGTTTTAAAAGGTTTATTAAGAGTAAATTACTTTCCAATTAACAATAAAATTAATTCCAAATAGGCAACGTATTATTTCTATCCTATAATGGCACAATCATTTGCTCAGTGTTTTTTAATCCTAGAAGATATATTACAAAAACATTACATTACTTTGTATTACAAAAATAGCACAAACTCTTCATTCATTTATTTAATATGAAAACTGAAAAAAGCACGGAAGTCTTTCAGAAAGAAAAGCACACAGACACAAAGATATTTATTGCTAAGCGGCGAATAAAAGACGAGGTGCTGAGGGATAAGGATTACACACATAAAACTAGAGCTGCTGTCCTAATCAATCAGTGAAAGTTAAATGGAAGTTGAGCACCTTTGAAAAATGTTTCCACATCTAAGAGAGCAGACAATTCTGTATTTTGTCTCATTAAAAAAAAAATCTTCTCTCATACATGTCATGCTACAGTCCAGCACTGCTAATCTGCAAGCCTCTTTGTGAACTGCAGATGGATGATGCTGACAAAAATTTCCATAGAATCGTAACCTAAAACCATTGCATTTTTTAGCTTCCAGCGCCCATCTATGCCAGTAAACAAACCCTTTCCATTCAAGCTGCAGGCTGCAAACAGCAGATGTTGGAAATCTCTTGATACTCTACTAATCAAAGATGACAGAAAATTCTGACTCCACACAACAAAGAACCAATTTTTAGAATAACCACGATTTTCATGATGGGTTTCCACCATACACTTAATACATCTTGCTCCAGTCTCCAGTGTTTTATAGAGATTCAGGCTTACTGGACACTTGCTGGTAATCTTTTCAAATCTATTAATTTAGAAAATATTAGAAAGAAGAATTACTACTGTTCCATATGTATGAAGACAATTAACTTTTGCTCGCTGCCTAAAATCACAACTTCAGTATTTCTCTCAAAGGCTAGATTTCCTCTTCTTCATCCTCCTTAACCAAACCCCCTGCCCTTTCCCATGCCCCACCAACTCTCACAGCTATTCCACAGTGTGCCCCAGATCAAAGGCAAGCAGCGGAATAATTTAGCCCAACTGATGTTAAGCACCATTTAGGGTCAAGTACATGAAAGATGTCCTCATGCTAGCAGGTAGTTATGGTGAGATTTCAGTGGTATTTTTCTAACAGTTCAGTCCTAATTACCCTGCCATAACACAACAATGGAGCTCTGCACAGGCTCAGTTTGTGGTGATTGTTTCCAAAGAGCCCTGGAAATAACGGGGGAAATGAAGGATATTGCTACCAGTTAACAAACAGTCTCTACTTCTGCTCAATTTAAGGACAGTCACCCCTTCCCAGGCAGCTTCCCAGTCATTGGGATAACCCCATAGGTCTTTCAATAACATGCCCTGTGCTGGCTGTCATACACAAGGCCTATCTGACACTACTGCATGATCTCTGTATTTGCTGCTCAATGGATTTTAATCACATAAGTGACAGCAGAGGCACAACTGCAGAATGATACAACACCAGAGCAGAGGGTAGCTACCAGAATCAGCAGAATACTTCTGGGGGTCCAAGGAAAGGCTACCAAGAAAACCAAGCCAATTCTCTGAAGTTTTGATTCACTGTAAAGGTGTCAGTATCTTTATTAGGTAATTTTTTTATATCTGTGAATTAAAACAGATTTTAAAAGTAATTTTTGTGAGAGTAATGCCCAGAAAAATAAAAAAAACCTCAAAGTATCTAGTCATGATTCAGACAAAAGTCTCTCTTCTGTCACTGGCTGAAATCGTGTCTGCTATGGCATTTCTGGACCAGCCAGTATCTTTCCTCTACTTCTAATACCCATAATCTGAAAAAATAATCTAAAAACTCAGAAAAAGAAAGGTGTGTTTTAGAGTCCCTACATCTTAAAGAATCATGGTTTCTACAAAAATGTTAACAGTATTTGCAGTATTTCCTCCTCACCAGGGTCATACTGTGTAATGGCATAATTTCTAAGATATTGATAAGACCCAAACCTCTTGCTGCGTTTTGTATCAGTAGCTCAAATGCTTACATGATACCAAGGTAAATATGTCTCAACCAAGTGGCCTTAGTTTGTAAATAACCCAATCTTGAAACAATAAATTAAAAAACAGCAAAATCCCACTGTCCAAGCAAATCTGCTAACAGACACATACTAAAAGCCCAACTTCATAAAGCAAGACACTTGATAATCCTTTCTGATACTTCTCATTTATTGAGCTATATTACAATGTTTACCTGAATTTTCATGAAGACTCTAAACAATTGGACAAAACACATTTTTATGCGCTGCCATGCCCAAAGGACAGGTTTTTCTGTTACATGTTTTTCAAAATACCTCAGGTTTATGATGCTTTTTGCACTGATTCCACTTGAGAAACAGTCAAGGCCTAAATGGTTCTGGCTACCAAGACACAGGAAGACATGTGCTTGTTTAGTTTATATTCTTTGAAAATTTTTTCTTGATCAAGCCTTATTTGTAAGTCATCATGGTACAATAGCACTGATAGTGCTATCCAGGAACAATTCTTAACCTCCAGACAGAAATATGTAACAAATCCCAAATGGTTTACAGTAATGTGCCAAATCAGAATTACCCACCCAAGTTCTTCAGTCATACACACACCCCCTCCCCATCCCGTCTACCCTGTCCACAGATCTTGTCCCCATCTCACTAACTCAATTCACCATATTTACAGCTAGAGGCAACACACAGGACATAATGTAGCCAGTCCCATAAATATTGAAATTTTCACTGAAGCCAGTGAAGACCAAACATATTTGTGTGTAAATTTCCTTGAAAAAATACCAGCAAAGACAGATTAATATTGAAGTCCTTAAATACTGCACTTACTAGCTGAAAAAAAGTTTATTTCTTTTTAGTTCCTCCATCCTTCCTCACCCAAATATTGATACAGAATATGTATCACCTTAGCTCTTTTTAAAAAGATACTTGGGCACAACTCAGATTTTCTAGGGATCACCAAGGGAGAAGATAAAACTTCTCATGCACTTTAGCAACTGTGGAAGGGATAGAAGATTCAAGGATGTATTTAACCCAGCCAATATCTGCTTGTTAACAGCAGAACAGTTTCCTCTCCTAAATTTCCTCTTTAACTAAGAATAACAGAGATCCACCCCAAAGCACAAGGGCTACAAATAAACATCTCTTCAGCTTCAATCAACTCATTTTATTTGCACACATTTTGGTAAATTTCAAGCTGGTTTGATGTTCATGTCATCACTAGTGAAATCTACCCTACCTGAAATTCAATCAAAGACAGCTATGTAATATTATCCGTTTTTGTTTTTTTTTTTTTGGTCCTGGCACTGAAATAGAAAACAAGAGTGGTTCTTGAAAAGGTCCTTCTTGCCACTCTGGTTGTAGTTGATGTTGGAATTAAGAGGGGAAACAAAGCAAAGCAGAACAAACAAACAGTAAAAGGTTTGTATCCTAAAAACACATCTATGTCTCTAGCAGCAGGAGACAAGTGAACCACTATGCACCCCATTTGGAATGAAGTGCCTGTGCAGGGACACAACAATTTCTGAAGCCAGAATAAACATGTGAGTGAAAACCCTTATGTTTCTCTTCAGTGAAACAGAGGCTTTGTTACTGGTACCAGTTATATCATAAAATTCGTGTGAGATGGCAGTACAGGCAGCAAGCAGCCTTCCATCCATTAAGGATCTCAAGGTGCAGTACCCGAGGGCACCATCAGCCTCTGGTGACAGGGACAGCTCTCCAGTGGACCCTCCATGCACTCCCCTCTGTGCCCCAATTCAAGGCTGAGCTGGCCCCCTGCTCTCTGCCTGAACTTTGCTGCAGGTTTACCTGTCTGCAGCCCTGCCCCTGCCTTCATCTCCTGGATTGACTTAGGCTGTAGGAAGCTCTTCGTCTGGAAAGACCCCTCATGTATATGGTGTAGCTTGCACCCAGTTCTGTCTTTGGCCCTGTCTCCTGGGTGGCCTTTGGAGCCACACTGCTGCTTTGTCTCCAGCCCTGTCCTAAACTCCTGGATGGAACCTCACTGCTCCAACTTGCCTGGGAGTGTACACAAACCCTGTCACCAGGACCCAGCTCTGCCTGCCATGCTCAGACCCTGTGAACTGTGCCCATCAGTGCTGGCACTCTGCACTGGGGCCACCCTTGCCTTCTGGCTTGCCTCAGCTCCCAGCTCTTGCTGTACCCTCACAAGAGGCTGATGCATAGTGGTTGCAGGAACAGATTTAATAACCAATGGAAACAATATTCATCTCTTGTAACTGTCAGACGTACAGGTCTTTTCTGGGAAGCCCTCCAAGTTGTCCATAATCAAAACCTAAGTTGATTTCTGAAGCCTTTAAGCATGGCCTTCAGACAGACCTTGGCAGTTTGGTGTGGGCCTTGGATCAACAACTTTAATACCAGATACAGGAAATACAATTTGAGAGACTAACAGAGTTTTGTAATATATTAAGCACATGAATCATTTTGTGGAAGAAGGTGAAAGAAAGGAAGAATATGCGTCTGCATTTATAGAAGAAAACCTAACCATAATGTGCTGCTTTTCATCTTCCATGTTAAGGCAGGGGAAAAGCTCTTCATGTATTGAACACTGTATTGAGCATTCCCCAACCACGGTATTAATTTAAAATGCATGATGAATAGGGTGAAAAGGGTCAGAGTAAAGCCATTCAATTGACAAACAGATGATACATCCAGAAGGGAGGAACATGGCCCCACAAAGCAGCCTAAGTCATGCCCTTCTGCTTTGTAACTAAATTTTTGTCTCTGTTCAGCTGTGCTCACATTTCTTATCTCACAGATCTTCAAAGCCCACTTGGGGACAAAGTATGCTGATATGCAGGAAAGGATATTGAGGTCAGTGGGTGTTGCTATGCAGGCTGCTGGTCTTACATGCCCTTTACACTTCATAGTGCCTACAGTTTCAGATGGTTAATTCATTTTTGCATTCATCTTTAATACTTGACAGGCTTATTTTCAGCAACAGCCAATCCTTAAAAATGACGTAAATTGTAACTGGCAAAAATCCACCATGAATGTGCCAGTTCTCAAACTTCAGACCAATTAGCTAATTAAAATGCTTAAAACCAAATTCTGTCCAAGCACTAGAATTCATCCCTACTGCATAAATGTGTCACAATGTCATGAAGACACACAATTTAAATAAACCAGCCCACTTCTGGAGATGTTTTGATGACAGGACCTCATTGATAATATTAGGTCAATTCCACAAGTTTCAGAGGAACTGGTTTGCCCCTCTTATTTCTGTTACAACTGAACAGAGTTGAGATATCTCAAAGGAAAATAAAGACTTTTGGGAAAATAAAGATTTTTTGAAAAGTAAACTACAGGTATTTTAGGACTCAGTTTCTGTAATTTAACTGTGGGATATTGCTGGCATAGGCAGGAAACATTAAGACATTAGTCTTAAGCAATAAGTAAATATTGCTAAGGATGAACCAATCATGTATTAGCACAAGGAAAGCCTAAATTCCACTGCTAAATTAATAATAGCTTAAATTTTCCAATAACTCTGCTGTCATGTAGAGTGAAATGGATTTTGCATAGACTACTTGTCTGTATATTCTAACTGCATGGTCCCCTTTTCATCTCCTATAATTTCTACACTTTTGCTGTCTTTTCCCATTTTCTACTCTTTGTGTCAATGAAATCAGTGGTGCAGTAGCAATTTACTGTGGCTGTACCTGAAGTCAAACATTGCTGTCCCTTTGCTCTTTTGCCATGATGTCACATGTACATTGACACTAGTAGATTACATGAAGCATTCCATTAATATTTTGACTCTTTCACTTATTATAAATATTTATCAATTTCACAATTGAAAATTATACCAAATGTCTCTGGAAGTACACCACGGTTCAAGCTGAATAGAATGCTAATGTGGTCACCACACTCATTCTACTCCATCTCAAATTTTTGTGTAATTTATTCTTTTTAAAATCTTGAGTTTGCAGAATTAGCTGCAGCTTCTTCTACCATTCTACTCTTCACAAGAATGCACTGCAAGTATAAAAAAAATGTATTACAAATTTCAAGTTATTTTTGTTCCTTTACTAGTCTCTCTGCAAATGTCACCTGATAAAAAGTTTACAGGAGACAAGATTTAGTATTCCAATCACACTGGAATGAGCTATGATAACAGGGCCACATCAGCTTCATAGGTCATACCTCTCTTCCAAAATCTTTTTATCTAACCAAGGCTTAAGTACTCTTGTCTACGTGTCTCTAGAAAACTCAGGGTTAGGGTTGTGAAAAAGCATAAAGCTGCAGCGTGAATGGCTGCCAAAAGAAAGCATGAGCTGTGTGGAAATCAGCCCTAGAAGAAATCTTTCATTTGAGCAACAGTATCAGAGCCTTTGCAGGAAAATTAGGGTAAAGTTCAGCTTCTGGTTGACAAACAAAGGAATTGAGAATTGTACCATGTGCTCAAAGAGCCCAAAGTCCTTGTTTCAGCATTTCCACCTTTCCTCACCACCTCAGCCACTGTACACTGGAACCCAGCATCAAGCATCAGCTCCTGCAATCTCCTTTCTCTAAAGCCAGGCTACTTGCCCAAGTCATGAGCTGTTCCATCCTCCCTTCTCGGCCCCCTGATTTTCTGCACAGTTGAAGCTGTAGTGGTCTACTCATACAAAGCAATCTGAGAAGCCCATACAGCACTCTTTAAGGCATGAAAAAGTATTTCAACCAGATTTGTTCAGCACACATACAGAACTAAACAATCTCTGTTCTTTCCAATAAAAGAATCTAAGAACCTTTCACTGGATCACAGCATCCCTCTTTCAACTGCACTGATTGTACGAACCTCCACTCCTAAGACAGGATTAACGCTTTTGTAAGTATATTAGCACCTGAAAATTATAAATATCACAGAAGACTGAACCTTTGCAAGTTTTCCATCAGACATCTTGGCAGAATGGTGGTTTTTTTTTTTTTGCTACGTTAGAGTGCAGTAATCAAACATATATACTAAATAAACTCCAAAAGAATAACCTTCCCTCACTATTCAACCAAACAGAAATGAGGGGGGGAAAAAGTAGGACTCCTTTCCTTCAGCACGGAATTTTGACCAAGTATTTCTATTTTTAATTTTTAATTACATTTATGATATTTCCTGTGGGTATAAGCCATGAATGCAGTTCCAGTATGCTGGGAGCAACGTAAATAGTTATTCCCGAAGGGATCTTACAGCTGTTATGCACAGGTCAGAGATTCTGTGAAATGCTAAATCTGAAACTTTAAAAGCTTTTTAGCCACCATCCTTCCCATTTCTTTTCAAAGGCAGAGTTAATGGATAATGAACAACATTGCCCTAAATTCTGTCCAGAAGGTATAGAAGTAGTAACTCATCTAAATAAAGTAATATTTAGCAGTAAGCAACCACTCAGTCCTTTCACAATATTGCAGTCCCAGAGCTGCATCAGAAATTCCTTTCTGATCTAAATTAACTCATCTGCCACTTTATGCTGACAACCCTACAGCTGAAGACTGGAGACATGAAATTGTTTCCTCTGCAGCTCTTTATAGAGGGATGAAGGAGGAGTGCAACTTCACACTGCAGTAAGGGAGTCTAGCCTCCTCCTCCACCCAACACCATGCCTCTTTTCTGACATGACACTGCTCAGAAGGACTTGAGGTCTTCCCCTCACCAAATCTGGATATGTCAGTCCATAAAAATGCAAAAGATTGTGCACCTACCCATGATCACAGTCTGGTGAAGGAAAATACTCATCAGTTGCTTCACGCAGGAACAAGGTTCTGTTTTAAAATAAACAAAGAAGAGACAAAACAAGACTTAAAAGAATGTTTCCCTCTCTCTCTTCCCTAACGTTAGCCTTCAGCAGTGTTGGTAAACATTTACTTAGCAGGAGCACCTTCGCTCTGCAGAGCCAAGGTAATGATTACATTGCACTGAACAGGGCATGAGGACAGACTGAGGCCATCACGGCCGTGGTGGCAATGACTAGACAGGGCTGCACGGCAGCAAGCTCCACTGTGCAAGAGTGAGAAAGAGTGGGGCAAGATGAGAAATGACAAATGCAGGGGGGAAAAAAACCCCATATCAACACACCAAGGAACCTGGATTTAGAACCACAGAGGAAAAAGAAACTTCACAGAACAAGCAAATTCAGTATGAGCTGAGAGAACTGGAAATGTCAGACCAATTCGAATGGGATTTCTCACACTTGTTCATTAATAATTGTTGTCTTTGAAACAAGCAACAAAGCAAACTATAAGATGTTACCTTCTTTTGTCTTGGCCACAGCTAAATCATTTCAGTAGAACTTCAGCGGTGTGACAAAGTCTGTGTAGTCTATTCCCCAAAGCCTTTACAATTAAGTATGCTGTGAATCAAAAACAAACCACCCCCAAGGAGGGAGTCACACCCTCCTCCACGCCCCTGCCTGGCTGACGATCACAACGATGGAAGCGCTTTGTGAAGCCAACTGGAGCCCAGGAAACGTGTGTGTGTGTATACACACACCGAGACAGGCACACAGAGCTCGCCTGGGAGGGCGTCTCAAGAGTCACCAACACCCCGAGGGAGGGAGGGCACACACTAGACTGCTGTAATTTTACTGTACCTGTTGGACAGCCTCTGAAGTCAGCTTCTTCACAGCAGTTGTGCCACAGATATGCAGGTACCTCTGTAGCCTTCCAGTTCCCACAGACCCTGATTCAGCAAAAATTTTGACCTTTGAGTTTCCAATAATCTTTAATACCTCTACAGCCAATTACTAAACAAGAACCACACTTGCTCTGTCTGTAAATACAATGAAGCACACCCAGCTCTCTGCCTTCCTCAGATAATTGCAATAACAAAAGTTTCTCCTTTTTCCTGGTTAGATAAAGAGCAGTTTAGTAAAAAAAGGGCCTATGCTTCTGCAGGACACAATTTTCCTCTTTTCTTTTGATCCATAATTCTGATCTTCCTTCACTAAATAGTTTGAGAAGGCAGAATAAGAAGCCCTGCATGCCTGGCCTCTGCAGATCCCAAAGCACAAGGGTAAACATCAGAACAGCCAGATGCATCCACAAAACAACTAAACTACAGAAGATGTGAATGTCTGATTTCACTGTAAAAAGAATAGACAACTAAAGAAATGTTGTTTTTTTTTTTTTCACAGAATAATCCAGTGAGAGTCATTGAGAAAAACAGTCAAATTAGGAAGTTAATTATTAGCAGAATTTATAAAATTCTACCCTCATGGCAGTCAGTAAGACCCAAACAAGCAGATACAACAACATCCAACTACTAGCATTTAATAAAGGTTTCCCATAGGGGTTGGCTCTCCATTTCACTGCAAGAATATCTTGCGCTCTCTGATGTAAACTGTTACCAAAGTGCTGAATTGGAACAAGATAGAGTATCACTCTGATCTAGCTGGTTTTACTTTCCAGAATACAGAAAACTTGAAAAAACCCAAAACGATTAGCAGACAGTAAATGGAGGGGAAACAGAGAGGAACACAAGTTTCAAATAATTTTGTCTTCAGCTTTTAAAAATGCAATTTACTCCTGTTTACAAAAACTCACAAAACTGTTACAGCAATGCTCTTTGTAGTGCCACAGTTTACCACTAAGGCATGTCAAAACAGATACAAGTAAAAATGCAACAGAAGCTGGTAAGAAAGGGGCAGAATTTAATGCCAGCAGAATGGGGTAACTGGGAATTTAAACTGAATGCAATAACTGATAAGTTGCCAGTGATTAAACACAAAGAACAGAGCAATATTATCAACCAGATAGAAAAAATCTATCAGTAGAATGAGTCTGGAATTGGCCAAATCTGATTTCACGACAAGATTTATTTTACAGGACCTCAAATTAAAGGAGTGGTTTAAAGCAACGTGAAAGGGATGACACTGTTCTCATTTCCACAGAAAGCCAACTGAGGTGGCAAAAAACTTACCTAACAATTTCCCATTTCCCTCCTCTATACATACTCTTGTGCCTATGTCTTCCCTGAGAAACAAACAGATTTGTATGTTTGCAAAGCCTTCAGCACAGGGTGTATTACCAGCTGCTTAATACCAGCTCCCAAATGCTTAACAAGAAAAGAGGCAACCCCACATTTCATCTCTAGGCATCAAAGCATTTACTAATGGAAACAAAACTCTGCCTAGCAGACAATTAAGTGATTTTGGAAGGATGTCATTAACTCCAGAAGCATCATATCTTTTCCCATGTTTATATTTACTTGCAAATTTAGCAGCCATCACAGTGGAGTGGGAAAGCTCAGGAGCTTGTGTCCCAGCCAGGCAGGCTCCAGCAGAGCTCCTGTTAGTCAGGGTGTGCACTGCACAGAGACTCAATAAGCAGTGACATTTGTATTCCTGACAGTTTTATTTCTTCAAACAGCAGTCACACTGGAAGTTTCACTTTACTTTTTACTCCAGAATAAAGGTCAAATCCCAGTATAACAGATGCTGTCTGGAAAGCCCAGGACACATATGAGAGCACGTGTGTGGTCCCCTTCACCATAAGATAAAATAGCTTTCAGGAAAATCAGAAGGGTGCTCGGTATTTTTAAGCATAAAAACCTTAATATTTACACTAATCAAATACAACAGGGTCCTCTTAGTCAGAAGAATAGTATTCACACAGGAGCCCAACCAGGCAGAACTACTTTCCCATGAAGATCTTATCCTCAGTCCAGGCAAACAATCCAAGTCACACTAGACAGACAACAGTCCTACCCTGCATGTCTCTTTAGTAATTACACCAAAGAAACATGACTGTCCTTAGTTTAAAAATATTAATAATTTTTAAAGCCCAAATCAGAGGCACAGTGAAAATATATGATAAAGCATACATGGGGAAAAGAGAACATAGCTTGATATAGTTTAAATATGCAAATATTTACAGAAATATGAGAATAGAAAGAAATATAGAAATATAGAGAGTAGGAAACAGAATACAAAGCCCTGCTTACCAAATGGTGGAAATTTTAGCTAATTTCTGGAAAAAAAAAAAAAAAAATAGAATTCAGAATAAAAAGCACAGCCACCTGAGGTCTGCATTTCTTCAACAATTACTTTATGAGAATTGTGCAGTTTAACAGTCCAAAGCTGCACAAAGATGAGCAAAGACAGGGTCAGCTCTTTCTAGTGGATATAGGAAGTAAATGTGGAAGGACTTCAGCAATCAAACTGGTAAAAAGGAAAATATACATAGAGAAGGAGAAGAAGAAAGACAAAGCTATCTAGAAATGAGTGAAACCAAGGAACAAATATCAGAAAATGTTACTGTCAAACTACAAATGCTCAAGAAAAAGAACCATGCAGAAAACCGCATTCACTGCCAGAATCTCCAAACAAGTGAAAGAAATGGAAACTAGGCAGCCAGGATATACTTGAAATAGTTAATTAAGGACACTGAATATGAAAACACATGAATACATTTACCTTAACATATTTATTTGAGACTACACTTGAAATACTACATCCAGCACCGGAATACCCAGCACAGGAAGCACATTGACTAGTCGGAGCAAGTCCAAAAGGTGGAGGACCACCAAGATGTTTAGAGGGATAGAGCACTTTGCTGTGAGAAAAAACTAAGAAAATTGGGATTGTTCAACCTGGAAAAGAGAAGGCTTTGGGGTGACCTAACTGTGGCCTTCCAGTACCTGAAGGAAGTCTATAAGAAACATGTAGAGAGACTACTTACAAAGGCATGTAGTGACAAGACAAGGGGAAATGGCTGAGATACTGAGAGTAGGTTTAGATTCGATAGTAGGAAGAAATTCTTTACTGTGACAGTGGTGAGGCACTGGAACAGATTGCTCAGAGAAGCTGGGGGTGTCTCATCCTTGGAAGTGTTCAAGGCCAGGTTGGATGGGGCCCTGAAAAACCTGGCCTAGTGGAAGGTGTCCCTGTCCACAGCAGAGGGGTTGGAATGAGATGATCTTTGAGATCCCTTCCATTCTGTGATTCCATGATAGTTCCTTTATTACTCATTCACATACATCCAGCAGAATTGGTTTAGGAAGGGAAATGTTTTGAGAAACACTGAAGCTCTCAAATGAACTTATATTTTTCATAAGAGAAAGCAGTCTAATTTTCAAAGTTCTAGAACTGATCTCTTAAATTCCTCCCCTCCCTCTTGTATGAGGGGTTGTCTTCAACATAATTCACCAGCAAATTTTTCACAACAGAAACAAAGGGAGAACCATCTGATGAAGGAGAAGCATCAAGGTCACAGCACCCAGCCTGCCAGAGTTCAAGTGTCTGGCTCACATTCTCAGGCCCCATGATGTGATTGTCAGGGCTCTCCTGTGCAGGGCCAAGAGTTGGACTTTGATTATACTTGTGGGTCCCTTCCAACTCAGAATATTCTACGGTTTTATGATCACTTTGATAATGTAAAGCAAAATTCATTCATCTCATGCCCTACTTCAGATCTTGCATGTCCTTATGGGGCATCACCTTGCTTGCACACAAAGGAGAGGATTCCTCCCTATAAGCCTATTCATGGCATGAAGGGCAGGTGGCCCAGGCCCTGTCTGCCATCAGCATGACTGTGCTTGCTTGCAGCGGTGCTGCTCTGAAATGCCCATGACCCTCACTGCTTTAGCAGTCTGATTTTCAGAAAGGCCAATGCAGGCAGTGGAGTGTTAAAAGAGTAATGCTGTCTGTGCCTCTGCCCTTTTCTCTCCTGCTATCAGCTTTAGCTGTATGCCTCCAGACAAGCAAAAAAGTAAACTGCAATCAAGGTCAATGGGGAAAAAGCTACTAGTTGCCTTCTTCCCAGTGCTGCAACCTAGCAGCTAAAATCATGCCACCTCTGTGAAAAGAAATTTGTAAAGAAAGGGGGAATGACTACAATATTATGAGAAGATCTCTCTAGTTCTCATTTGTTTTTGCTCTCATCGGTGGTAGGAAGAAAGCAGCCTTCTCAGCTGATTAAGCTCCATTGCTACTATTCTCTCTTCCTCTCCACTCCCACCCTTTGTTTGTGACTGTTCCTTAAAGAGCTAAGAAGAATCTTGAAAAAGGAATAATTATGACTTATGTATTAGATAGATAAATCTTGAGTGACTGTCAGTTTCTGTCCTGCCACAGAGCCACTGCCTCCTGGCAGCAATGCTGTAATTAAGTTGATAGCATTGAGTATTCTCTGAATTACTGGGTTAAAGTAGTAGAGCACTGTATTTAAACCTATCACCCCATTCAGATAATTTAAACAATTCTGCTAATGGCTTGTTTAGGATAATCCTCCTCAAAGCATTCCAAATTAAGAGCACCCAAAGGAACTAAAAACACCTAGTTTGGTACTAGTCTTTCCCTGGTCCTAGTAAACCATGGCTCACACAGTCAAAACAATGCCTTATTGCTCTGCACCTGTCACAAAGCCATTGCTATCTTAAGAAAAATAACATTAAAAAAAAGCAGCAAACAAATAACCAGATTCATGAAAGGCAATCATGTTACATTTCCAGACAGCCTGAAAACGCCTGGGTGCCCAAATCCCACAGGAATGAACTTAATGTCAACCAAAAGCTAGTAAAGGTTTTGTGCCTAAATGGTGACCCCCTTCCCCAGTGAAGCTGTCAGGAAGAGGATAATTTGCTTGTTTCATTTTATTCTTCCATTAAATAAAGAAAACTAAGTCAGAAGCCTGCCGACTTTATGTTTTTCCTTTATCACTGTCAATATTTGATCTGGACAGTGTTGCCTCTTCAGGCTCCTTATGCTTACTTTTATCTCTGTCTTTTAACATAAATGACATGCACTCTACATTGCAGAGCAGATTCATCCAATCTCAGATGCTGTTGGGAAAAAAGTATAAACAGCTCGTCACTTAACCTCACCCATGGGCCTATAAAGATATGAATCTGTAATTTTAAATTACGACACACCCCCAACTAAGGAATTAATTAAAACTAGAATTAATATTGTTCATTTTTATAAAGGAGGAAATCAATAAAGCCAAAAATCTATACACAAATATAACATATAAAACACATTTGAGATGATGGTAAAGACACGCTGCAATAAAGAAAATGGAATTTTGCCCATAATTCAAATAAAATCTGCTGTTTAAGCAACTTTCTTCATATGCATTTTGAAGTTCATAGCAGTAACCTCCAAGATACCCAAAAAGTGGCCATACCACAGCTGGCTGTACAGACAAGAATGTATAATGAAACCAAGTAAAAAATTACAGGTAGTTTTCCTGGATACAAACGCAGAGCTGAATGAAATCCAAATCTTGAAGAATAGGTATATCTTGAAGCCATATTGAGCAAGACTTATTGCAGATTGCCTGTATCTGTACCTGTTTTATTTCTGTATATGGAACAGGGAAAATAGGCTAAAAAAATTCATGTTTTTAGGGGAATGAAGGGGAAGAAGAAATCAAAACTTTCTACCCAAATACTTTTTACATGCTTGCTTAATGTTCAGCCCCAAATTCAGCTTAGCCAATCTCAGAAACAGACATATATTTAGGATTTTCCTCACATTTCAGGTGTGATACCCTTCTTTCTCTTCCCACAGAGTCTTCACAAGCTCTGCTCCTCATTGCTACTACTTTCCAAAATGCCCAAATACCTGATTGAGGATAAAGATTGCAGGTGCAGTCAGTTGATGAGTAATATACAAATGTTGAACTGTTCCCTCCTCCCTTGGGGCTCCCAATTGTCACTGAAGTTGACTCTATAAATGCTCAAACCATCACCAAACCTACCCACAAATGTAAATAGGTCCCTGATCCATTCAGAGAAGTCTCCACTATTGTATATGCTTGTTTGGAAGTATATTTAAATGCACTATTTTACTCTACTATCCCTCTTCCTTTATGTTTTTTGGCATGCAGAAGTAAAACAATCTGCTGCACAAACCTATTCAGAAAGACTACAAATCATGCAGTTGCTTGATCCCATTGTACATTATGCCCGGAAAAAAAAAATCTTTGCATAAATCAGTAATTTTCTTTCTCTTTATTTGCCATGAGACAATAATACAGATTTATAGCTACTGAGAGAGCAGTGCCAGAACAATCTGAGGAGAGAAGTATCAATTCTTTCAATGCTTAAGGTGCAAGGACTTGGCTGCATACTTTTACTTGATCTTTTGAAGTCAACAGTCTAACTGTGGTTGAATTGTAAGGAAGAATGGCATCTGAAAAAAGGTACACATGGTCAACCAACCTGAGTTCAAGGAACACCATAAATTCTTTGAGATTAGCAGTCAGAAAAGGCTGCAGATTCTCTAGGACACTGGGTTATGATCAGGGAGAAGTGTCAGCACTTACAGATTGACTCATGGAAGCGCGACTAAAGCAGCTCTGTGTGGCATTGTTTGAGAACCACTGACCCAGAAAGGCACTAAAGTAAAGCTGTACATAACACTCCCAATGCAAGCAGCACTCAGCTCTGTGCTCTTCTGCTGGAAGGGAAACACTGCAGGAAGCTCCACAATTTCATAGTTCACATAATCAGCTAAAGAAGCTTTTGTGCTGCTCACCTTCTTAATGTCCTTGTATATCTCAAGTTAAAAGCTCTCTGCTGCCATCCTTCTTTTTCTTCCCCTGTCTTATTCTATCCTTTCACAGTAATTCTGTGTCAATCAGATTAAATTCCAGTGTTTTCATGCAAACATCTGACTTTCCTGGCTTCATGGGAATCTCAGCAAAGGCCCCCCTCCCACTGCTCTCATCCCAAGACATTGAGGCATGCACAACTTTCCCTGAGCATCATTTCGGAATAAGGCCACGCTTGTGTTTTTAAGAGAGGCATCCAGCCAGCTGGAGGTTTCTTTATAGCTTCCCTAAGTGAAAAGCCTTTTAGACTTGTGGACTGAGCCAAAACCTTGACCTACCATGCCCTTGTGGGGCCAACAACATTCTTCCACTTCTTGAGAGAGAAAGTACATGAACTGTCAGTTTGACAATGCACTCAGGCACATGGTAGGATTCTTGAGGTGTCCTGCACAGACAGGAGTTGGACTCGTTGATCCTTATGGGTCCCCTCCAAGTCAGGATATTCTGCTATTTTATCATTCTATGATTCTATGAAAAAATCATGTGACATGGCAAGTGAGTATTATCACTGTATGATACTATCAGTGTTTCAGTAGATAAAACACAGAAAGGTCCCATGTGCAGGGCAAAAATTCTTTAAGACTTTGAATCAACTCTGCTCCATTTTAAGGTAGTCAGAAAAAAATATTCAAAAGTAGAAGATGTGGTTTGAGTTTCAGAACACATTCAAGTGTCAGTGTGAGAATCTGATCAAATGCTTGTCAGAACCATCAGAAGTATTTCCACTGAATTGAAAAAGCACAGGGTCAGGATCTAAATCTATGTTATGTCAGTATGTATACATACATTTACAGATATATACCATGCTGGTACACTACTATCATAATTTTTTTGCATGTAATTGTCTAAGCATTACATGTGACTCACAGCAAAGAGCTGGAGTTTCTTTAATATTAAAAAATTCTTTCTCCTTTGGGACCCATTCTTATCTCTGTAATAACATAGATTTTCATCTCACTAATCTTCTTCCATCCGCAATACAAAAAGAGAATTTGCAAAGTGGATGACTAACCAACCCCCTTGCACTTAAGCATCACTCTGCTTAGGTGTTTTGACACTCCTAAGCTATATTTTCCTACTCATTTTTTGAAAATGCATGTTCCTTTTGTTTCCCTAGATTTACAACAGACAAAGTCAGAGAAAATGCTCCATTTGAGTTACCTCATAAACCAGCAAAAACATCAGGGGAAATTGCCTTTTCCATCCTAGCAGTGCAAACAGCAGGTCCAGCCTTATTTAACAGAGCATCTTGCTAGTGAACTGCATAACCCTCACACTGTCCTGAACACATCCACACTCCCATGAACTAAGCACCTGCAGATTATAAGGCTTCTCACGGGAAACAGTTTTTTTCTCATCCCTTCCCTTCATCTTAACTACCAGTCTAACCTGAATTGTATAAACCAAAGGAAAATAATTCCCAAATGCCAACACTCAAACCACCATTTCCACCAGGCAAAGGCTCTGCAATCTCACCCTCATCCAGACACAAGTCTGACTCAACTGTCAAAAAAACCCCAGAGCTGTTCAAATACAACAGCATTTAACCCTTCTGCCAAAGAATAGCAGAGCTTCTCCTAAAACAGGCTAAGTATAGTTTTTCTGATCTACAGGGCAGCAAAACTGAGGAAGAGAACACAAGCTTGGACACTTACCATACCAGCAGCAGAACTGGGTACGTGAGGACACAGGAGCAGAGTTCACAGGCTCTAAACATTGCATTTTTGCCTCTGGAACACTATTTTGTGTCCAACCAGAGCATTCCCCTAATTTTCTGCCTCACATGGAACATAGGCCATGCTTTCTGAGATTCCTGGCATAGGCCAGGGCTGGGACTGTGGTGCTCTCAGGGTTGTATCTTCCACGTATCATCCTATATCACCACAAATATTAAAAATCCAACATTCAATATAGGTCACCTCAAATGTTTACCAAAGGGAAAAGGCAAGTTTTGATGAAAAATATAACTTCCCACTAAAAATCACAGTTCCTTCCCTTTTTTTTCCCTAGCACCTTCTCTCCTATTCCACCCTCAGTTTTAATATTTTCCCTAAGAACATACCACACTCCATCGCAAAATTTAGAAAATGTTTTTTCTGCAACAAAAAGATGGATACCTTCTTACCTAGAAGAGTACAAGTAGTTCTAATAAAATCAGATTTTAGAGGTTATCAGAGCCATCTTTTCCCATTTCAGCTGGATGGCAACTGGATGACAGTTTTCTGTCTCTTTCTCTGCCATTCTTGTCTATCTCTGCAGGACTCAAACTAATAAGCTTCCCATTAATGAAATGACTATGCCAAGGTACTGGCAGATGGTCCTGTGTTCCAAGCACATCTTCCCATTCCCTCCCTCCCAGAAGTCCTAATCTATACACAGTGTAATCACTACAAAAACATATGCTCCCTGACAGAGAGCTTCCCTCCCATTATCTCTGTACTCCAGGGGACTGGTCCCAAAACCTCAGTGACACAAAGCAACTCCCCTCCTACTCAAGTCTCAGTTTCCTATATGCCTGAATACACATGCAGCAGGTCACGGCTCAAGTACCTGTACAAGGCTCAAAATCCATATCAATCTGTCCATGATACTCCCCACAGACTAGTCCATTTCTAAGTGAAATGCACATACACAAATACATACTTCTTTTTAAATTAATATATAGCTGACATTTCTTATGTGCAACACTTCGTTACTGCTTTACTTACAGGCTCCTAATAACAGTGCACGAGCCTTTCTTAAAGAAGAGCCATAAAGTGTAATTTATTACATTGGTTACCAGGAAATCTCTTGAGCAACACTTTCACTTAAATGCTGAGTCAGTTACTAATTGAGTATCTCATATATCTAAAATGATCTGTTTGTTTTATCTGCTGGCTCCCTCTCCTCCATCAATTTAATCAGATTATTGTGATTGATGAATTCATTAATATGGTCATTGTATCCTGAGAGCAGAGCAACTTCTACAGAGAAGGCTTCAGAAAGGAAGAGCAAATATCTCCCTTTTGCACACACAGATAGCTCTGCACAGAAGAATAAATGAACACTCTCAGCTTCCAGCTGTGGGAAAGGCTGCACAAAGGATATTTCCAGACACTTAGGATCACTGTGGCTAGCTCTGCTGGATCTCCTCAGAGAAGACGAGGGATGGGCACAGACAGATCACCATAATGTGAAGGGTTGTTTTAGCTCTTAAAATTGACTCCAAATCTTCTGAAAAATCATTTCTTTACAGAGGAAGAAAAAATTTTTATTGTCAGTTTTTCTCTGCATTTAATCCCAATAGCTTTTCCACACTGCAGATAGGAAAAAACCCCTAACAGAAAGTAGGGGAGCTTCCCTTTAATCTTTACTACCTCCTTTTCAACTTCAAGTTGAAAGTCTTTAAAGTAAGACCTTTTCTCATACCTTCTAAGACTGATTGTCATAGGGAATAACTTCAGCTTAGTAACTCCAAAACTATCTACCTTACAAAAGGTGAAAGAGTTAAAAAGCTTGTTCATTTTCAAGTGAAACAAAAACAAATAGGTCAAATGCAGGCAGTAGTGGAGAAGAAAAAAATGTAAGAAATATTCATTAGCCAGGAGTAAAAATAAGATAATTAAGCTTCTTTATCTATTGTCATTCAACAAATAAGGAAGCCAAAACATTTTAATAGCACATTTCCCCAGTCTTCCCAAACACTACAGGAAAGGAAAAAAGTAAAGAATTTGGTACTCACCAGGAAAAACAGTAGCTACAGAAAAGCATGCAAGAGCACTGCTCAAGTTCCCAGGAGCTATGACTGCAGGAGCTGAAGATGATATAAATGACCTCTACCTGCGCTTACTAGATGTCTGAAAGTGTATTCACTCTCCCTTGAGCTGTAACTTTATATCTTTCTAAAAACATCATAAACCAAATGAAAAACATACGTCTTAAAAACATCGTAAGACACCAAATTCCTAATGAGGAAATCTAGACTCTACGTTCTGCTGACTGTCAGAGCAACAACCAAGGTGACACTGAACATTTGAAGATCAAAAAGGCTCTTGGTGAGCATTTGTTAAGTGAAGAATTTGGATGAGGATTACTTTGGGAGGACAGCCAGTCTGATAAACAGCAGCAAGCAAACAGGAAAAGCTACTTGTTGCAGGCAGAAATGCACAATAGGCTTCCAGAAACTAACTGAAACTAACCACACCATACTTACTTAAAGCAATTTATTACAGTTACATGGCTTCACACATTTGGAAATGCATTTCCCCATTTTTAGTCTGGGAGAAGTGTGCTTATTTATGAAAACTGAAAGGAAATACATAGTAAACAGTTTTGAAAAATTCAAGAACAAAGTGTGAGAAAGGAACATTTGATATGGCATTATCTTGCAAATGTCTCCAAATTCCTCTCTGGTCACTGTGTGGGCAGCACATTCCCAGGACAGAGAGCAGGGTAGGCGGGAAAAAGGGGACTGTAAAGCTATTCATGAACAGAATTTCATCTTTTCCCGCTGAGCTCCACTAGGTCCCTAGTGGAGCTGTCGGGAGGAGGGAGGGAAGGGCTGGAAGGGCTGTCCCCTGGGCACAGGACACCCCACGGCTTGCAGGAACCGTGCCAGGAGAGCGCAGCTCACACAGCGCCTTTGATTGCTCTGCCCGCGATCTCTTCTGGATGTGCCGTGCCCAGTCATTCAAGAGGAAAGTTAATCCATCACAGTGGAGCTCTCACAAAACAGGCAGCCCTTTCTCCATCCCCCGCACCAATAATAAACAAAAGTCTCATCGCCTAGACTTCCCCTGACCCCAGCAAAGCTCAGGGATGCAGGGAACAGCTCCCTGAGCCATAAGAACTGAAGAGGACAGTTTGTGCTGACAAACGAGGCCAGTGCCAGCCAAACTCAATGCCAGCAGAATCAGGTCTCCACATAAATCATCACTCACCTTGCTGCTGCAAGCACAGGAGCCATCCTACATCCTCCTGCTACAGGAAACATCAGAAAATGCCCCAGCACACAGCACATGAATTTTGACTACTTAGAATGCTGGTAGAAATAGAAATACAGACTTCACACTCTCTAGGGAAGGACTCTGGCCAGTATTTTGCTCTCAAGCATCTTCTGCCAGCAGATGATCCTTTCCCCCATTGACCAGTACTCTCTGCAGCACAGGGCAGCTCTATAACCAAGGCAACGAGAGAAAGCAAGGTCTGGAGCTCTGAACACAAGGACACACTTTGAAGGTGTGGTATGAAATAACATGCCATTGCTGACAAGTGGATGATAAGCCCCAAGTATGCAGCAGACAGCTACTAGTACAGGCTGCCTATGGACAGAACAGCACTGAATAGTGCCCACAAGGTAGGGGGCAAAGGAAATGGGTGGGGGAAACACAGCTGGAGAATGTTGATAATTGGTTTATCTGCACAGCCCATCATTACTCCAGGTATCATTCATTCATTCATCCATCATAGCATTCATACATGGTAGACTGCAAAAACTGTATTGAGTGAGTGCTTGGGGTCTTCTGAGTTCAGGGTTAATTTCTGTCCCATTTTTAGACCAGTAACATCTGGGGCTCACGAGGCTGATGTAGGATGTAGAATGATATAAAAGAGAGAGAAAATTACTCTGCCATATAAGAAGAGAACGACCTAACAAGCAGAACTGAAATGCAGTAGAATGACAGAAGCCAACAGGCTGCAATCACAGTGGGCTACAAACCAGAATACATCACACTAATGAGGTAGGAAAAGATTTGTCACATGCAGAGGATTACAGAGAGTCTAATAAAAACATTATCTATTAGGAGAAAAGCAGAATCTAATTCATATGAAAACAACTTTCATATCATAAAAATAATGGTACAAAATACAGAATAGAAATTCAGAAGGAATGGCATGTAACACTGATGCAAAACAAGCTGTCTGATAAAATCATAATACTGATGAACAGAAAATACATTTGAATTAATCAAACATAAAAGTAGAAAAAGATTTCAAAGATTTGAAGTCACAAATGCTCTACTCTAAAGATACAGAAATGGTGGTGCAATGAGTTTTTGATTAATAAATCTGACTTCTGTAGCTCACAAATTATTTCAAATGAAGGATTTGGGTTTTTGTGCTGTATTCATGGAGCATCCAAAGCAGTTAGCAGCTAACCTGTGGAGGACTCTGTGCACTTGGGTAACACAAACAAACTGTAATCCAAACAGTAATTTCATATATACATACACTCCTCTAAGAAGAATTGAATTATGTAGAGGAAACACGAGGACATGTTATATTTAAGCAAAGTACCAAACAGTGAAAATTATAACCACTCATACTTCTTGTCAAACAGGGTCATAAATTACTAACTCAATAAAATTAGACACCTTAATGAAGGCCCACTGTGTGCTCGATCAAAAGCGACAATCAAAAAATATATTAAGTTGTATTAAGATGCATAAGAAACTAAGAGATGAGAAGTACAAGAACTAACATGTGCATTTCACTGTGAAACACTGTTCAGTTCTCACCAGCTGATCCTAAACCAACAGAAGAACATTAAAGTAATGGATTGAAATTGCTAATTGACAAAAACAAAGAAAACTATCTAAAGTCTGTTGGTTTTTTGTTTGTTTTGTTTTCTAAAATCCAACAAGCTGTTTAAGAAGCACATGAAAAAATTCTCAACAGTCAAGAGGAGAGGCTGGTCAGATTAAGAACTATTAATTTGGTTTCCTAATAAAAGAAGAAGGGAATACATAATGCAACTCGGGGCAAAAATCTGGGTAATTTGAGATTATGTAGTTACACATCATACACAATTATCCTGTAGTGCTTACCTGTGGCATTACACTGATGTTAAGAAAATTATAAAATATTAATATTCATAAGTAGAATCTTTGAATTAGAACAATAAACACCAATCAGAAAAAACAGAAACTCTTCCATCTCAAGGAAAAACATAACAGTAAACATCTAGGAGAAATGTAATATAATAATTTTCTATAGAAGTTTTTTTTCTTAAACAGAGCTATTGTTGACAAAGGAAAGACTTGGAATCTTGATGGACAGATGCTCTGATCCACTAAGGAAAATGGAAAAGACATACCACCAGTAGCTTCATCTGCAGAAAAAAACATAAATTATATCACTGTAGCCAGAGTGATAAAGTCTTCTGAAATGTGCCACAGAAAGGCAGAACAAAGAGCTTCTGGTTTAAGGTTAAGAAAAGAGACAACAGAAGGACATACAGTCAAAGCTGTAACAGAAGGTAAGATAACAGTCATCACCAATACTGGGCCAGTCGTTTTAAAATCAAGGGGGTTTTGTAGGCATTTTGAGATTTATAGAGATCTTTTAAATATGGTTTAAGGATTGAGACCCTTAAATATGAGGGACAGACCACTGTTGGTCCTGCAGCAAACATGAGGAGAGAGAAAACAGAATTTTTATTGTGTGCGTCATGTTGTTTACCAGTAGTGTGGGTGGCTGGTGTCAGGCAGGAACAGCTTTAAAAAAAAAAAAAAGCCACTGAAATACCACCAGCAAGAAAAGACACATTCTAACCCTCTGCTCTCATGTTTTCATCTTTGCAACTATTTCAGCTTCATAAAGACAAAGTGATCTTACAGGTAGTTGGTTCCATCACTTGTGGTTACTTTTCTCGCCTAAAATGACTAAGCTGGCACCATGCCTTACGGTCTCAGGGTATCTCACGGGCTGGCTGCCTGAACAGAGTGAGAGTGGACACCCCAGGGCACTTAAGGGTCACAGTCCCACCAAACCTGAGGATGGTGGGCAGAGCTGTGTGTTGGTGACAAGGTCCATGACAATCCCAAGCAAGGAGAGGGATGGAACAGGTCTAAGGGTCACCCAGGCATTCAGTTCATAGCAAAAGGAGATGGATGGAGCCAAGGACTGAACAAGACCATGGGGTCCATCCAGGAGACAAGGCTGGAGACACAAGAGGAGACAGGCACACCTATCATGCTGGGACTAGGGGCTGGAGCTTGAGCTGAAGGCAATCCCTGAACTCCTGGAGAAACAAGGGCACAGGTAGAAGGCCAGAATGAAGTTTTGCAGGACATTGGTGCCTTCAGGACTGATGCTTAGTTGCTTTCTGCAACCTCTGAGCGCAGGAAAGGACTGAACACATCTGAAAGAGCAGACAGATGATGTGCCAAAGATCAAGGGTGGTTTATAACATGCATTCTACTGTTCCCAAGGGAATATACACAAAATAACAGATCTCTGAGACTTGTTTTAACTCCTGGGAATATATATAAAATTATAGATATTTGAGAGCAGTTTTCTTACAAATTATGTAAATATATTCTCGCCAAAGAGGGTGGGGAAGGACAGGAGGTGTGAGGAGTTGGGAAATACTTCTTTCCCACTTCACCTGCACTAGAGTGCTCTCCTGTAATTGCTCGTTCAACCCATACTGGCCTCTCTATACCAGTGCAGTCTCCACTCAACTATATCTTAAAATGTTTGAAGCAGCATTTTGCCTCCAGCAATCACCATCCCAAGTGTTCTAGACGCTCTTGACAACACAGGCAGAACAGCTGCACACCCTTCTTCAAGGCTCTGCTAAAGTCTCTCCACCCTCTTCAAACACAGCTCAGGGTAGGGGAGCCTCACCTGCAAGAGAAGGCACTCCTGGAAGTCAGAAAGAGAAGAGTGAGGAGGTATGACATGAGCAGAGAATAGCAAACGTAAAGAGCAGATAAAATCTTGTGGACTAATTCCTTCCACATGAGCAGCACTGGGCTTGTCTACATTGATACTCTTTAGAATTCCCTCTGTTTCAGTGCTGCCAGTGCCTGCAGGGGCTGACGCGTCTCTGCTCTGTACCAGTTTCCCAGGCACTGCCATTATTACACCTCTGAGCCACTCCAAATGGGAGATACCCATTCCTCCCTTTCCTGGGATTTCCTTGCTTTAAAACACTTGACAAGCACGGTTTAGAATTTAAAACCATAAATACACACTTCTCTGCATGTTGGAGGAAAAATCCAGGCCCAAGGGTATAATTTCACACATATTCAGTCAGGCCATGAAGAAAGGTACTGTGGATGCAGAAAAATAACAGCCTTCTGTGGTTTGTTTGGGTTTGCCACATAAAACTGCAAACATTCAACTTACGATTAAAAATCATACACCTATTTTTTTTTGGTCAAGTAGCTTAAAATGTAAAAGTACACAAAGTTGTTAGCAATGTTCAGCCAAGAGTTACAACACACTGACCTCTACCTTAACTCAATATGGCTCAAACTTCAAAGCCTGCTTTAAACTATTTAAATGCCAACATTCTTAAGCATAGCAGACATGCTGCATACTCAAATGGAGCCAGCATACTGCATGTGAAATCCAGTTTCTGCAGTTCCCCCCTCTTATTTCCCAGGCTAAGCTTACCTGTTCTCCAGAACAGGACTTTCCTGTTACATTTCTGACTGAGAGCAGTGGTGTTTCCCTGCTCTAGCACCCTCAGACTACTGCTTTTCATTTCCCTGCCATGGGCTGACTCTGGCTGGATGCCAGGTGCCCACCAAAACTGCTCTATCTCTCCCCTCCTCAGCTGAACTGGGACAGGAAATATAATGAAAGGCTCGTGGGTGGAGATAAGGACAGGGAAATCACTCACCAATTACTGTCATAGGAAAACCAGACTCGACTTGGGGAAAAAAATAGTTTAATTTATTACCAATCAAATCAGAGTTGGATAATGAGAAATAAAACCTTATCTTAAAAAACACCTTCCTACTTTCCGGGTTTCACTTTATCCTGATTTTCTCTACATCCCCCAGCAGCACACAGTGAAGGAAAATGGGGGTTGCAGTCAGTGCATCACATCATCTCTGCTGCTCCTTCCTCCTCATGTTGAGGACTCCTCACACTCTTCCCTGCTCCACCTGGGATTCCCTCACTTGAGACAGTCCTCTACAAACTCCTGCAGTGTGAATCCTTCCCACAGGCTGCAGGTCATGAACTGCTCCAGCATGGCTCCCTTCCAGAGAGTGCAGTCCTACAGGAACAGAGGGGTTCCCTATGGGGTCCCAAGTCCTGCCAGCAGAGCTGCTCCAGCATGGGCTCCTCCCCAGGGGTCCACAGGCCCTGCCAGGAGCCTGCTCCAGCACAGGCTTCCCTCGGGGCCACAGCCTCCTTTGGACACATCCACCTGCTCCACTCTGGGGCTCTCCACAGGCTGCAGGTGGATGTCTGCTCCACCACAGACCTCCATGGGCTGTGGGCTGGGTCTTCACCTGGGGCTGCAGGGGAGTCTCTGCTCAGTAGTCAGAGCACCTCCTGCCCCTCCTTGTGCATGGGTCCTGATGTCTACAGAGCTGTTCCTCTCACATCTCCTCACTCCTCTCAGTGGCTGCAACTGCTGGTGCAAAGAGCAACATTTCACTCTTCTTAACTCATTTATCCTAGAGCTGTTACCACCATCTCTGATGGGCCCAGCCTTGGCCAGCAGAAGGTCCATCTTAGTACCAGCTGGTATTAAGGACCATCAGACACAGGGAAAGCTTATAGTACCTCATCACAGAAGCCAGCCCTGTAGCCTCTAGAACCGTGTCATGAAAACCCAATAGATTCCCTTTGTGCTAACTGCAGTGGAGACTAGCACAGAGCTTCTTTGTTTCAAGTGAGAGGTTGGCACCCTTGCCCCAGTGGCTCTACAGGTGCCCTTTCAGTTGTGGAAGGGGAGGAATCAAAGGCCGCACCGAAATTCCAGTGTGGCTCTCCTGCTGTACACCTGGCAGGTGTAGAGAGCCCTGCCACGACTGACTGAGCAGGAAGGGCCCTGGGCACTCACCTGCTTGTGCCATTATAGAGGCTGTAACACTAGAGATTTCTTTAAATGAGAAACATACAAGGAATCTGAAAGTATACCTACAGAGGGAGAAAACAAGACTGGAATTTTTGCTATCATTCACAAAATTAACCAAGAACAGAGCTCTTGTAAAAGCTTGTGTCTCATAAGATGACAGCCAAGCAGTTGGAAAGCCTGGTCTGCTAAAGCCCTTCAACGCAGACTTTCTAGAATTTCCAGCATCTTTTCCACTGCATTTGTTACTGATCCTATGTCTCGAAGGACACTGGAGCAAAAACACTACATCAAGAAAATTATCTGGCATCAGCAGTGATTACACGGAAATGCCATCGTTGAACCAACGTCAAAAAAAGTTTAACTGCTTAACTATCAAATGCTTAACATACTTTGAGCACAACTTTCAACACAGTTTCTCAATCATCACTTGAAGGCTGCTATTAGTAACATTTGGATCTCCAGAACATTCTGCCTATATCTGCTGGCAAAAGAAATGTTTAGTAGCCTGAAAATTGTCCAAGGGGTAAAATCACAACAGCTCATTTCAGATGCAGCGATGAGGCTACAAAAATCAAGAGCACAGTCCCAGAGCAGCAATCTTCACAAGAATGTTGTTTTGTTTTTTAAACTCTACTCCTTTCTGTCTTTTAAGGGTCCTGGGTGCAGTTATGATACTCAAACTAGGACTAATCATTGTGCACCCTGTGTCATTTTTCCCTTGGTTCTTACTGCTGTGGCACATTTTTAGTTTCTCCTGAGAACTAGAGCATAGAGAGATACACTGTTCACAGAGACCTTTTATTCCAGGCTGCTGGACTCCAACACACAGTCTTCTAATCAAATTATTTTTAAGATCTATGTCAAGTGGCAAATGTATTAAATTCTTGGCTTCAACAAAACCAGAACTACTCTCTCCAGCCTAAAAGACACATTCCAAGGCAAAATTTTTAGAACTGACTTTTAACTAAAAGCCTTAGACATTGTGCTTCTAAGCAATAATCTGCTTTCAAAAATATTACCCTTGAACACAGTTATCTTTAAGGATAAAAGAAAAAGAAGGAATCTAGATTTAAAGATTGTGTGAGCACATGAGGAAATAAGTATTCTGTGCTCATAAGTTAACCAGTGCTTGGCACAAGTATTGCATTTTTCCATGTGTTATCTTCCCTGCCTCCAAAGTAATCTATTTTATTTTACAAAAGGTGTATACAGTAGATTGAAATTACACATCTTGAAGTTTATACACCAGCAAAGGACTTCTGTATACTGTCACTTCTCCACTCTATCCCCAGTGTAACTCAGTCTCTGAGTGAGGTCATTCTCCACTAGTCTGCAACAATCTGTTTTACATTTTGGATGCTTGCTGTGAAACCTCAGAAGACCTAGGGAATAGACAGGGAGTAAAAGCTGGATACAAGAGACCACTCCAGCACTAATACCCCAGATCAATTACCAGTATAGATC
This sequence comes from Toxostoma redivivum, assembly GCA_013397375.1. Lineage (NCBI taxonomy): Eukaryota > Metazoa > Chordata > Aves > Passeriformes > Mimidae > Toxostoma > Toxostoma redivivum. The sequence goes on from VXBI01010007.1 coordinate 282,371, forward strand.
CACTGCATTAAAAATCTCCTGTTTCTGAACTCTTTCTAAAAGCTCCCTTGAGTACGCAGTCCTAATGTACATAATGATGGGATAAAAATGGTAGGAAGGAGAGAAAGAAGGAAAAAATCTTAAACATAAGGAGTTTACCTAAGAAAAGGTAAATGTGTTCAAATGAACAATCACAAGCACAGTTAAATCTACAGACTCAAGCCAAAATTCAGATATAGGTTTCTGGAACCTGACCATAGAATCATTGAGAAGTCTTGGCTACTTCTGTCAGCCTTAACACACAGAAGCCAGCTACAGCAAATCTTTCCATAACATCATTGGAAATATTTGAGTCCTAGTTATCTTGCAGCTTGAAGTTGCACCTTCTTTTGAAACCTAGAAGAAGTACTTTGATGAGGAAGGCTAAGGCAGGAAGGGACCCCAGGCCTTGCATATAGGTTCAAGTGGTCTTCCTACTGGTTTATTGCAGAATACTCCTGCTCGAGCACTTTCTGACATCAGTTCAGAGCTGAAACCAGTTTTTCCTTTCCTCTCTGACATGCTTCTATCCCATCAACACACTGTAAAAACTATTGCTTTGGCAAGAAACTTAAAATGTATCACTATAGGGTTAACTTCCTCTTACTCTCAACTACTACACTTGAGTGCAGAGTGCTCAGCTTGGCTAAAAGCTTAAAGGCCATGAATAATATAAGAGAACTCCACTGGGAGGACCCCTAATGCCTCAGAAAGCTTCACTAGGTCTCACAGTTCAGTTCTCACTTGCCATATCCTTAATTTCCTTTAAATGGTACAGCACCAGCATTAAATCCAATTGGAGCTCCAACATTTAGCACCTCCCCACCAGCAATGCAGCAGCAGATCACAGAGGGTCAAAGGGGGGCCAGAAGGACTGGCCCTGCAGCCTCCTGGCTATGCCACTCACCCCCTCCACCTTCTCAGCCATTGTTAATTGCTCCTCAGATTTAACTTATGCCTTCAGCACTGGAATATTAATCCTTTGTTTAAGCAAAACCACTTCATCTGCCTTTGAGATATAGAGAAACCTAACAAATGCAAGAAATCATTTTCATATTTGGAAAATGTACTCTTTGCTTTCCAGGATGGCTGAAATCCAAAGAGCAGTGTTCACCTGGTAACATAACGTGGACATTAACCTTACAAGATAGCCCATGCAACATTAAACTTGGGAAAATTTGACAAAAATGAGTCGTGGTTACAAAAAAACCCAGACAGGTGCATGCAGGGGGAAAAGGCAAATCTGAATGTTATCTGATGAGCCACAAACTTGATACATCACACATCTACAAAATTACATATAGTTCATAATTGAATCATTCCAAATCAAATCAGGAAAACAGAACCAGAATTACAGGAAATACTGGGAATCTTAGGCAAATTGCTTTCAGTGTCTGTACTCAGTTAAGCTATCTGTAAAATACAATCGATAAACATAACCATTAAGGAAATACAAAACATAGTAAGTCTAATTCTTAAGCAGAAAAAATTAGGCAGGTACTTGTTAGGTCTCATGTGTCAGATATCTGCTTTGCACTGCACTGCCTGCAACTATAATCCAATTTCCAAATACTGAAAAGGCTGAAAAATGTGAGCTGGAAAAGCACATTATAGGCAAACAATTTGAACACAGAAAAATCCTTAGATTTGCATATGCACAATTATGATTTGTATTAGCTTTTCCTGCACACATAAATGGAAGTTAGCAATATACACAAAAACTAAAGGAGGAGTGTCTTAACTCATAGCTATGAAGTAACACTGCACATGGAAAAAAAATGTCCTCTGGACTTCACTGTTTGGTTAAGCCTACATGACAGGAGATTTAAGTGATGCTGTAAGTAGTCACCAAAGAATAACTGAAGGTAAAGATGAGAAATCACAAGTATTTTCTGTGGTTATAATTTTAAAAGAAAATTAAAGAAAAGAGAATTGAAGACCACTGATGATTCTAAGACTGGGTGAAAAGCATTATTTAAAAAGTAGTTTGAAGCTGTGATTTGAAGTACTTTTGCACAGAGAGACCTTCAGAGGGTTAATTCAAACCTTTCTCTGCAAGCCACGGAAACTGAGTTTTGTGTAAGAAACCATTAAACAACTACTTTGTGCTTAATACTAAAAATTGTAATACCAGACATCTGCTGGAATTATAAAATGTCCTCTAGCTCTTTAAAATCTATAAATTTGCTTTGGCCATTGTATTATCTAACACATTTTCCCAGTACCATCCAAGACTGTGTGAAATGCTTTGAAATGAAAGATGCTATGCAAGTGGCAAACGTTACTGCAATCCACTAACTTAATTTGGACATGCTCCAGCATCTCATGTCAAGAGTGAGCTCATGTTAGAGTGAGTTCCTTTATTGAGACATCTGCTAGGAAACCAATTTAGCCAAATTAGAGTGTGTGATAATGAGTGCTGTTTAATCAAGAAAGTATTACCATAAATTTTAACTTGTGTCAAGTAGCTTAATAGCAAATTACTGAATGTTAAACAGACATGGAATTTTTTACTCTGGTCTTTTAATAAGCAAATTCTTGAGTAAACTAAAATCTCCACTTTCTTCAGTGTGCAGTCAAAAAGAGCTAGATACAACCAAAAGAATTGAAGCAATGCAAGACCTGCAATCATAAACTTATTTTCAATTTTAAAAAGGCTCAGTACTGGAATGCTCTTCATCTTTGAACTAAATGTAAGATTTTTAACAGGAAAAGTACATCCAGATGTGCTTACAATGAAAAAGTAATAAAAGGTATTTTTATTAATTTCTGGCTTTTATATGTATATGACATTTCTGATTTGGACACTTAATCCTGAACAGCTTTTAACATTTTAGATGGATAAGCATTATATGGATAAGTGCATTTCTGGCCTTAGAACTGTAAAGACAGCTATAAACAATGTGCCTTTCCAAGATAACCCCAAATCATGTGGTTTCATACATTAGCTGTTTGTTTTCCCAGTCAACACATTCACGTATTGTTTATCAGAGAAAAATAACAAAAACTTCTGGCATCCTGACTCAAAACTGTCAGGCATTAAAATACTGATGGTAAAGAACCATCCTACAGATCAAGCAGAAGTCTCTACTGCAAAAGCCATAACATAGTGACAGATATTGCTTAAGATATTCACTCTTAAAGGGATGGAGATTCCCAAGTCAAACATTATGAATATAATTGACTTGTCTGAATTTTAAATTATTCCATGATATAGTGGGTTAGTGAGTGTGTTAAAAAGCAAAACAGCACTTAGAGCAATGCTCCCTAGAACATGCAGTTCCTAAAAAAGGGAAGAGGAGTAAAGGAAGAGAAAAAAAATCACAGGGAACAGCTCAGTACCACAAATCGTTTGTTCTGTAGGAAAAGATGACAGCTTATTTTTTAGGACAAGGATACTGGTAGAGACAAAATGAAACAGCTGAAAAAAAAAAATCAAACAATTGTTTTTAGAGTTGTGTTAGGCACCTATATAAGAGGAGACTGCATTCTTAACTGGTGAAGAAAGCCAACCCCAGCAAGAGACTGGTATCAAGGCACATGCTTCTGGTCTCACCCATCTTTAAATGGCAAGAAAAGGGGCTGATCTATGGAACTCTTTCAAAAATTGAAAGTTTCTTACTCTTCCACACTGCAGCAGATGTTGAGAAAGGCATATGTACTTGTTTGAAAGGAAGTGTCTCAATACCCACAGCAAGTACCTTACCCAAGGCATAACATCAACATCCTACTTCAGTGGAGCAATTAAATCTCTTCCCCACAGTGCCAGGACAAACACTGTGTTCTTCTGTCGAAGAACAGCATTTAAAATGTGTTTAAATGTTAAACATACACACATAAAGTATCTATGGATAGGGGGACAGAAGAATGAACACATGCCTGAAGTGGATGTGGGGTCTAAATGATTGCAAGGGCACATGCAAAGAGCTGGGATGCCAGTCACTAATGACCCAGACGTTTCATCTGCAGAGCTTAGAAAGAGCTGTGACTTTCAAAGCAATCATATCATCAACACTAAAGCCACAGTTAAGTAAGACTCATTACTCCCATTGTCACTTCATAATTACACTGTCTCTGCCAAGAGTCACACTCTCCCCATTCTACTCCTTCCACTCTTCACCTTCGTAAACCAAAATCTCAGCAGAGAACAAGAGGGCCAAGCTTTTGCATGTGTCTAATTCTCAAGGCAACAGTCACCTTGAGAGGGGAAAAAAAGGAAAGTGTGCTGTTGCTGTGGAAACAGTATGAGAGCACAGAAATACTATTAGATCAAGTACCTCTTGGAGAACCAGGCACACCACTGAACAGTTACTGGCACTGTCCCCAGCATGTGTGAAAGGTTAGGACAGGCAACCCAGTCAGGCTGGATGTCTCCACCATCACCCAGATTTCAGATCTGGAATAGCTTTTCAAACATGAGTTCCTTGCTATACTTGGTGAAAACAATTACTGCTATCTGAAGGCCCTAAACTGGGAAATGAATAAATTGCATGGCCCACTTAAATCCTTGAGAAATGTACTAATACAGAATACAGGATATAGTGTTTAACAGAGGACTGCAGAAATGCCTGGACTTGTTCCAAAGATTTAAAGGCTGAATTCAAAAACAATGCTGATGAATGGTAGAGAAGAAAATAAACCCACACCCCAGAAGAATTCTTCTGTTCCTTGTTCCATAAGAAATGAAAGGGAATAAATAGAATGTGATCATGTAATTAAAGATTACATGACAATTAACATACAGAATGTCTAAACTAAGACCATATGAGTGAATGCAATATCAGACTACTCTATCTGACTAACTTGAATTTAAAATCACTCATGTGTATAAACCTATAGTTTTACTCCTCTCTCCATTCCCTTTGAGGTCCCTTAACTGAACTACTACATGAACAGCAAGACTGCAAGAGTAATGCAAATCAGAGAGACAATGTAGTTTAAAAGAGTATTAATGAGAACATCATATACACAAAAGCCCTCCAGGTTTTCAAGGAGTGAGAAATTGCCAAGTGTCAGTATCCAAACTCCTGGTATTACCAAAGATCAGTGAAATCAGCAATCAGAAGCAATTTGATAGTATAAACCACTGATTTTGCAAGGACATTTCAAACACCAGACAAAGAGAGCAAGGGATTGTAACAGGTTAGAAATTTGTTTATAAACACTGCAATGCTACCAGACATTAATCCCCCCAACTGCATCTTCTACCTTCCCTTCTCATCCCTGCAGAACATCTCATATTAAAAGAAACTAGACCATTGGAAAACTAGAATAATGATTTATTTTACAAGGGTGTTGTGAAGCTTAATTCATGTTTGTAAAGCCCTTTGTATTGTGCCTTTCATCTGCTGTGGGAACCTCACTGTATTATCAATAAGGTCTTTCCTACAGTAGAAGGGCTTTGCTAAAAAAGCTATACTAGGCACTCTGCCTAGTCAAGATGTGGTTTACACAGGCAAAAAAGTTATTTTGACAGAACAGCTAATACCAGTTCCCTGAAAAAAAAAGTTAAACTGGCAGAAGCACTGTTTTGGTAACTGAATCTAGCATAGAATATTGTATACCAACTAAGGGTGATTTCTGCACAATCTTAACACAACAGTTACGCTGAAAAATCCTGAGGGGTAGTTCTGACCAATATATTTTAGAGAGTGCAAATGAAAGGTGTATTTACTACTTTCACACTACCAAGCATCTGTGTTCGTTTATTCATGTGAACAAGCTAGAAGCAAACAGATCCAGTTAGTAGCAAATGCATATGACTTTATTATACGAAATAATTGAAGGAATAAAGACAAAGCCTTGGTCAGATATATTCTGCCAAACAGGAAAGAACAGAATATTAACTAGACGGAATGCCTAGAAACTACTTACACAAATGCAAAAAAAAAAAAAAGACTGTGGTACAAGAAACTAATTCATGCAATACTCCTTTTGAACTGCGCTGTTATTATTTTCCATTCAGACCTCCAGTTTTCTCACTCAAGTTTAAGGCAACGCTAAATATCCAACTGTTATTTGTCTCCTTACAAAGGTGCAGAGGCACCATTATGCCAGGTTCCCAAACGATTACTCACATTTTTCTACATGCTTGGCCTTATTCTGAGCTGCCTAAGGTGGCAGCCTGCAGCTACCAGCAGTAGTGTATCTGCATTTTGCCTTTCAACATTTCCTCTTCTTGCTAGAAGCCTGTAGCAGATCTTATAACCTAAGGGCTTGCTTACATAGGGAAACTCATCTGTTTCACATCTCTGGGAGTCTCTTCTCTGGTAAGACCTGCATTTATTTTAGAAAGGTGTCACTCCATATCCATGTGTAGTAGCATGCCATTTGCCAGCATCCAACAGACCAAAGTAATGCACTAAAGTGTAAGACCTTGGCAGAGTCACATTTCAAAACAGTGGTGGGTTACAAACTGGCTAAACATTATTCTACAAACTAATCTGGATCAGACGTGTTCGAATCTGGAATGGAGATCAAAATCCAAAGACAGAAATTGCCGTATTTGACAATAGTTATTTTACATATGAAGGATGGTTTCATTATCAAAATTTAAGCAGGTGTACTCAGCTGCTTTCCACTGAAAAGTAAAGCTAAAACTACTCTAAAGTAAAAGTAACAATCTTCTGCTATTGACACAGATTAGAAAATACTAACTACTGTAAATTAATCTTTAACCCATTATTTACTGACACAGCACTGTAGAAAACACAGCCCACATACCAGTACTACCTGATGTGCAGTTTTATTCCACCTAGGATTCATTTATGCGACCTCTGCAATGATAAGTATAATAATAAGCAGCATTTTGTAATTGCTGCATGTTCTTTCAGTCACTGATGCAGCCGCCTATATAGCATAAGAACAACACTGATCTAAAAAAACCAGACTTGGCAATTCTGGACTAGGGTTAAAAAGATCAAGGTTCAATCTTTTTGCAGACTGGCTAAGATTTGCAGATTTGGCTATACACCAAAGCTACAGCACCAGAAAGCTGGGCTCACTTGCTTCCAGTTAAGATGCACTTTCTTGTCATAAAGAGCATTAATAACCACCTGGATCATGTTTTCTTTTTCCACTATCATACATTTTGCATGTAAGCAGCTGATCCTAATCAGTGAGAATTTGATATTAACACCTCACATGACATAAAAATTTTTGTCACAGACTTGTTTCAAAAACTATAAAGACATTTTCCTCATCAGCTCTGTGCCCTAGGCCAGACAGCACTCAATTTGCTGTACCTACAGCAAAACAACCATGCAGCCCTCCATGCTTTAGAAGGCTTGATGAAGATGAAGAAGAGAATATAGATGGCCATTAGATAGTAATTACACTTCCAGCTGAAAAAGTTAATTCTTGCCCTTGGGATACTCAGCAGAAAAATTTAATGTTAACCATCTTTCAGGAGAGGGCTATCTTACCCTTCTGTTTCTTCCCACCCAACTCACTTCTCTTTTAGCTCTTTCCCATCCATTCTTTACTGTCAGCTCTCTTGAGCCTCTGATCACACTGACTGACCCCTGTATTTCTTCCCAGGAAGAGAAGTCAGGGGAACTTGTAGATTTCAGTGTGTAACCTTCCTGTATGCCTGGGGTCCTGCCTGCACAGCTGCTCCCTTGCTGTGTATGTCCTGGTAGAGAAGTTCAGCTAAAGCATTGGCAGCTAAAGCCTAGGAACAAATAGGTAGAGGCTGAGGCCAGGCTTCCCACTGAAAGGTCACCTACTCTGGAACATCCCTCTATTACTGACAAAGATATTCCATATTTTTAATTCTCAAGTTCAAGTACACTTCAAGGCCAGCTTCATTTCTCTTAAGCAAAAATGGAAGAAAATAAATACACTCAGGCTCAGGCTTTTTCCCTTCTAGTTTTCTGGACTTTGTAAGTGCTGCAAAGTTTCTGCAGGGGTAGAAGTAAAATCTGAAGGGCAGAAACAACAGTTACTCATCATGATCAGCTGTTCTTTCCTACATTTACAAATGAATCCACAACCACAGAAGAAATGCAGTTAAATGATGAGGAGCTCACTTCTACTGAGACAGCTAAAGCACCCTGAACAGTATGGGAAGACTGAGGGTATACATTTTCATCAAGCTCATGTAAACAAGCCAAGCTGTAGCTTTTGACCTTTAATGTCCTTCATGATTTGTGTCCTGAACCACTAAGAATAGGAAAAAGTTTAGGACAGGTTAAAGATTTAGTTAGTAAAGGACATATCTCAGTGATGAACTTCCTATTTCTAATAGAATGGAAGTTCACCAACTTTCAGAGCATGCTGGGGCTTCTGTACTCAAACTTTATGGGGATGATGGCAGGAAGGATAACTACAGAGGGAAAAAAGATTTAATTTTTTGATATGTAGATTTTGTAGCCCTCAAATGACCCATATAGAAGTTGTTTAGAATTAGATATAACAGTACTTAAATATATTTATTGTAAAGAAATACACAAGTTGGAGAACAATGGAGAACAAAGAGCTGAAGTAATCAAAATCCAGACGTTTTTGCATATTAAGTATGATTTTAAAAGTCAACCACAAATACATAAAGAAATGCTTTCTTTACTCTTTTTGCAGTAAAGAAAGCAAACAAAAACTCAGAACAGAACTCTGGGTAGTCAATCAGCCTGCTGAGGAATCCATGTGCAGACTATTTCTTTGAATGTAAAACACAGGCTTCAAATGCAGCTGAACTTATTTCATAATTCACATCACTATTTAACTATAAAGGCAGCATAACAACCTCTGCTTATGCACAAATAATCTATGACAAACCATCAGTCCCAGTTGACAAAAATACTTTAAGACACAACATTTAGAAAATTAATTGCCTTTTGGTGTCTGAGAAACAGCACCGAATTTCCAACTTGTCCTCATTTTAGCATATATCTGTACTTTAACATAATAAACTTGGGTGCTGTTCTAGCATTTCTTTCACAAAGGAATAGTCACTTCTCAGCTGAAAATGAGTCTGAAAAAAGTTATCTTAAGATTGAACATGCAAGACACTACAATGCAGGTGACTTCCTCCACCAAAATGTTAACACTCTCCACACTGCTTTTCCAAAACATTTTATTTATAAAGTCCTTCATAAGAAGTTTTTCTCAAAATAGCTGTAAAACAAGCAGTTGAAGATCAAAATGGCATGATGTGTGTTACGTCTCCAAGCTTTCCAGTGCATGTCAGAGCCAGTGTCTTGTACAGAAGAGTATTTCTAAACAAGCAAACCCATGATACCAAAATCTGAACATGATCTAATAATAGCCGATCCTAACTTAATTTTAGACCCTAAGATTTGAAAACATAAATTAAAAAAACCAAGCAACAAACTAGCACCACAATCCTGAATAAATTTTATATTTAACCTGAATGGTTATACTGTCTTTTTCATCACACTGAAGTTTGCTTTGTTGTTGTTTTCATCTTTCCTTTTAAAATAGCCTCCTGCAGCTCTAAGCTAAAAATCTTCCTGGAGCTTCTATGTGACAGCTGCAGTATCTTAGCCATCTGTTTAATTTATATTTGCTAATGCAGCTCCTGCTGTTTTCAACTGACAGGTTTTTTTTCTCTTATTACCCCCACACGGGAAATCATTGCACTTGCCAAAGTTTCTCTGTAGTCTCAGATGTCAAATCAAGTCTGGTGAACAAAAGGTGATGAATGAGGCTCCTATACACCTCCCTTTTATATAGATTTGTTGTTGTTGTTGTTGTTGTTGTTGGGGGAGTTTCTTAATTATGGAAACTGTAAGGGGTTTTTATGTTATTTCTTTAAATAACAATGATAAGCAAAAAGGTAGTACAGAAACAAAGAGAGAGTGAGGGGAAATCACACTCCCTTACTCTCAACATGGTAATTCTGTAGAAAGGTTGAGGCTGGGGGATCTCCAAGATACTCTCTGAAGCAGATTACCCATTCCATATTCAGTCACTAAAGCCCTGATCCAATCTCTTCAGACATCTATGGTCACCTACCAAGCTCAGGTACCACTGACCATTGACTTTCCCTCACTTGCAACCAACATGCCTCCTAACTTTTCTGGAGTGCTCAGAAGTATTCAAAAGTCAAAGGCAAGTGATGGAGCCCCATGGTTCAGCATGTTGCAATGCCAGTACTTACTGCCATCCTAAAGCCTCCTACAGGAAGGTGCAGGGCCCACATTCCCTGTGCTATTCAGAGACTCTGGATAAAAGAACCAATTGACTCCTGAGACAGCTGTCAGCCTTAAACAGCAAGCACAGATGTTACTGTTCCTGAAACTCCCCTGGGGCTTGGTAACAAGAAGATTAAAAGGGTCTTTCTCTGCTGAAAAGTAACATTAAAAAAAGTAAAAGAAAAGTAACAAAGTTTAATACAAAACATTGCAATTTAACATAGATACCCTCGCCCTGTGTAAAACTGCATCAGCTGAATCACAGTGGGCTCTCCAATACCTGTCCAAGGTAATGCAATACTCTTTTGTTACAAGGAGCACATTTCAGTGGCCAGCCCCAGCCCAGAAACAGATAGTCACATTAAACATAAAGAAACCAAACACAGAAAGTGTGACCACCCTTCCTTTCTAAATTCCCCCTTTCAAAACAACTTTATTAACTGGAGAGACACACGGAAACATGAAATGAGCACTTGCCAAAGGGCTGGAAGATGTGTGTTTTCTGGTGCCAGAGAGAGCCCTGCAGAGTAGCTGAGAAAGATTGAGCAGGGATACATGTTTGAGGGAATACTTGGGAGACAAGAAGTCATAATCTCTCATTACCACTGCTCCCAGAAGTTGATGATGAGAAAATACACATATTGTTCTGAAACGGTAGAGTTTTTGCTCCAGCTCCCAAATCAAAGCAACCCATGGGACAGAACTTGTGACAGCTCCCTATCTTGTGCAGAACCATCCCACTGAGCTCTGGAGGATAAAATCACTTGACGCAAAATGAACATTTCTACTTTTGAAAGTACAGCAAGCTAGTGCCAAAAATAACTACAGGTGCACTCTGGAGAAGGTTACTGCTTCATCTTTGTATCCCCTGAATATCATCATCATACTCAGGTACTCCTTGAATAATTGTACTACAAAAATTTGATCTTTGAAGAGCATACTGGGCAAAACAGAAAAGCTAGAAAGAAAAACCCTTAGACCTAATATACTAATAGCTTCAGCATACATGAGGATAAGGAATTATATCCTTTCCTACCCAGGAGATTCTGCCCAAGAGCCAGACAACTAAACTCTTAATTTGCAATCTGTATCTCAGTATTTTCATCTGAAAGTATATATGTATGTATATGGATATGCTGATGTATATAAATGCTGGTGTACTTCACTATAGCACTATTATACAGTACATAGGCTAGATACCCAGCACAGTTCTAACTTTTATAACTCAGTGCCAATACCAGCAGGGGAAAAAAAGTATTTCTAAGAGTATACAGCTCTGAACACTTAGCCTAACTACACAGCTTGATTACTTGTACTTTACGACATTTCAAAAGTAACACAATAAAGGAAGTTTAAAGATTAAATTATAACTGAACAGTTTTTTCTTACCTTGGTCAGACACTACTTAATAGAGCCTTCAATCCAGCACTAGCATACTAACTTGGCTTTCCACTGTCCAAGAATAGTGGGGGATGGGAATAGCCAGATAACTGGAAAACCCAAAAACACAAACCCTGCTGCACAGAGGCCAAAGCCCTGTGCCTTTGCACCGTGTTTTGCAGCATCCCAGGTTCTGGGACAATTTAGCGGAGGTACAAAAGCCCCATAAGAAACCCCATGTGACAAATCTCTCAAAGTAGAAGGGATCACAGTACATATATGGCACAGTTATCCCTCCTGAAACTGCTGCTGTCATCAGCTCTATGGCTCTAAGTCTTGTAGAGCCAGAGCTTTAGTCCAACTCTGAGAGTTGTGCAGCTCAGCTAGCTCCAGAATGCTCCTCCAGCACCTTCAAAGCCAGCTTCCCAGCACCCCACCTTTCAGAAGCACAAAACAGAGACATCAGCAGCAGCTCTGAGCAAAGCTGGTGAGAGCTCAGCAGATGAACTAGCTCAGGGTCTGAGCCACACATAAAGCTATGTACTGCTTCCAGGTCTGAGCCCAGGATTTCAGTAAGGATAACTTGTTACCTGAGTAATGTATCCTTGGAAAATACATTAGCTGCAAAAATTAAATAAAAGAAAAACAAATTTCTGTGTCTACAAAGTAATTCTGAGGTCAAAAATTAACCTATCAAGCTAACGAAGGTTATTTGCAACATCTTCTCTACAGTGTTTAAAATTCTGTCCTCTAAAGCTATGTCTGAATATTTTCCTCTTCACATGCCAGCACCCTCAGGCATTCCCCAGGAGTCACTTCTGCAGTGAGTACATAAAGATGATGCTCTCAAGGAAATCAGACTTAATCCTCTAGGCTGTCCAATATATGCAAGAAATATACTTAGTTAATCATAACTGTCCCTACTTAGACAGCATTTCAAAACCAAACCACTACAGACATTAATACTCACCGCCCTGAACTGTAACTCGGAGCTCTAACAAGGCGGTCAGTCTTTCCCAAAAATGCTAATGCTAGTTTACTTTAAGTAGAGATGCAACAGCCTTCAACAAACTCCAACAAATTTTAAAGTTTTACCTTCCAGAAAAACAAGTTTTATTGTTTATCTGCACTTTAGGTGTTTAGATTTAAAATGAAAAGGCAAGTACAGCTGGTCACAGCTGATAAGGCCTCATGCTTCTGGCATTTATTTATATCCATGATGCAGAGTAACAAACTCAGGTACTTTAAACAACTGAAGCACTATTGGATAAAATACAGAAACTGGAAGATGGGACTAGAAGCAACCTCCTTTACTGTATAAATCCACTTATTCACCATAAATCAAGAAAAAACACATTTGGGTGAAGGTAATGAAAGATCCATACTGTCTGTGAAGATCAACTGCCAAAGCAGTGTCTCAACAACAATTTCCAAGTTAGGGCACAAGAGCAAGTCCTGATGACATCTTGTTGGTTCTCATCTGTACATGGGGCCAGCACCCCTGTCAATGCAGTTAATGTTTTCTGGCTGAGGTCACTAACATCTGGTCTGTGTACAAGCAGCTTGTGCTGCTCAGTGTTGCACAGGAACAGAGGCGTCACAGGATGTCACAGGGGAGCACGGGTTCAGTGTTTGTGATTAACCTCAAGCAATGCCTGATTTGTAGGGCTGCAAAACACAGATGGAAACTCAAGTCTGAGATTCCACAAAATAGGAAGAGGTAATCAGTCCTATGGGGCAAAGCCTAAGAGAGAGCAAATAATGAAAGAAGACAGAAGAGGATGGAACTGAAGTGTGCTTCCACCTATGGCTGTGCCAGCTTGGCCCAGGGTTGATCTGACTCCTGCAGATGATACTGACCGAGTCTGAAAACTCACATCACAACTCAATACATGCAGTTATTATACTACATCAAGATACTGCTTATATGCTGCAGCTTGACTGTACTCACCTGCAACATAACACTGGGTTAGGGCTAGGCTGCACTCGGTTATCCAAAAGAGGAGGGTTAAGAGCTTCAGGGCACAGATCTGCAAGGAACATAAAGCAATGTTAGTGGCTGCTAGCAAAAGAGGTGGATCCACATCCCTGGCTATTCATAGCATGCTGATCCAAATAACTAATCCACCAAAAATTTATTATCAATCAGTCAGACTTATGAGCTTATCAAATGCACCCTACAGCTCTCTGATTGCAGGAGCTGAAGACAGGAATATTGTAACTGTAGCAGATGAGAACAACACTGAGCTTTCCAGGAGAAGCACAGTCTGAGATCACCTTTCACAAAACAGTATCCTTATTATATAGACTAAAGGGGAAGGCAGGAAAAAAAAGGCAGGCTAAAGAATATCCTAGTCCACTAGACATTAATTTTTCATGTGTGTCTTGTCCTGTATCTCAAGAATTACTATGGGACTGAAACACTGGTTATTTCCATATAGACTTCTAAATTCTAAATGGGCAACAAACTTTGAATGTGTTCTAGGAGTGAAAACCCTGAACAAGATTGAAACACTAACAGCATTTTCAAGAGCTCTCCTTATTATGCCCTCCTATTTCTCCTACAGTATCTCTCTGCTGTGAAAAATGTTGTCCATGTAAAACAGCAGCCAATAATAGTTTCAGATATCCCTTCCCCTGCTTCTTTCCTATCCTTTCGCTCTACTAATAGAATACCAATCCAGTATCACAGCCAGGGAAAAGCACTGCAGAGCCAACAGAAGATAACCAGACTGGCTAGAGAGGGATGGATTGGAGTTGAGTGCTACAGCACTGGAACAAGACTAAAGGAGAGGATTTCACAGGAACAAATCTGAAAGACCCAGCAACTGGCTGTAAAGCACACACTACACAAATCCATTCAAATACAAAGGGAATCTCTCATGTTGCACCCAAATTTGAGTCAGTTTCACAACGATTTGCTATTCCTGATCTTCACAGTAAACTGACATCAATGCTTAATCAAAAATCTAAAGTTAGAGAAAACATTATTTACATTAAAAATGTCAATTCCACTTCTTGTCATGCCTTCTGTGTTTTATTTAGTTTTGCAGTTTTTCAGTTTAATTTTGTGTTCTATATTTGGGTTATGGCAAGACAACAGGAACTTGAATTGCTATGCATAATATAAAGTAAATAAAATAAATTAAGAAGTCTCATCTCTGAGAAACAAACACTCTTAGATATCTTTAGATAATGCCAGCACCAACACTATGTGCCTGATGCTTAGGCACAAGAAATGAGGCAGAAAATCAGTGTCAGACACTGATCACGGTAGTTTTAAGTATGAACATGCCATATGCAACAAAGTAACTAGGATGGTGTTGGGGAAGATGAAACAGGAAAACCTTATAAATATGATTGCTTGCCCAAAGATTTTGAGAATATGGAAAGTATAAGTGAGATTGAAATGAAAGCCATCTTTGAGATACCAAGCCTTAGTTACTGAACAACGAGAAAACAATAGCATTGCCGGCTGAAAGTAATCCCCTCTTGATTGAACAACCCCCTCTGCTTGCAGACAGGTCCAAGGGTCAGAGAAGACCCTACTAAGCTTGGCAAAAGGGTTCCAAAGAGTAGCTTTTAGGGTTTAAAGTATAACACAGTATGGTAATGTAATGATTCTTATAGGCTGTATGTAAATGCTATAGGATTTGTATCTTGTATTAGATTGGTTAGTGAAAATTAGAATATTCAACACAGAAGATTTATTGTATTGTAACGGGAACCTCTCTCTCTTACTCTTTCTCTCTCCTCTTTCTTCTTACCCCCTTACCTCTCCCACTGTTATCTCTTACAGGCCTGCTCCAGGCTGCAGCTGGCAGCTCCAAGCAGGGCCTTTTCACCCACGCCCTTTGCAATAAACCACAAGTTCCAAGACCTGGCTTTAGAGATCTCTTCATCAACCCCGATCATCCTACCTGTCGTTGCTCCTACAGGACAGGGGTTACAGGCAAAAGCAAACACATCAGTACCTGAACTGCCACTTCTCTTCCCAGTCAAAACCTCACAACTAGTTAGTAATTATTTGAATGTCCTCTTCCCTGATGAGCACTAATACTGCACATCTGAGACTTTTAGCTAGCAGCCACATGGTTTATGAAGCAGCTTCTCTGCTAGGTGAGGAGAAATGACAACCTGTTGTGCTGACCTAGCACACAAACACATTTCATCCACCTGGAAATTGTTCTTTTACAACCAGTGCTCTCAATACACTAGAAAATTGCTTAGATACCTGATGATTTAGATTTTCATGTTCTTACTGTGGATATAACCATGAAAATTCCCACTGCCTCTCATTCCTCACACACTTAATATGCTGATTTAATTATATGCCTGTAATTCAGTTTACATTTTACAGGAGGCAAAAGGTAAGGAGATTCCAGTAAATGACACTTGAGATAAGAGAATGAATTACTGGAGAGCATGATGCTCATTCTTTGCATATGTACCAGCCTATTATAAAAGGCTTAAAAATTCACTCAGAACAGGTAGGAAGCCTTGGCAAAAGCTGGACTAAAATTAATTTTCAAGATTTTAAGGTTATAAAGATAACCTGCAAAGTACAAACCGGCAAAGACCTGTCTTTGTAAAGCCATGGACAGACAGCTTCAGTCTACTGCTTGATCAGGATTTTTTTCCCCAGCTGCCCTGAACAAAGCTTTGCCCATCCTCACTGACTGGGGCAGCAGGGACAGGAGTGCAGCTGAAGCAAATGAGGTCAGTTCCATGCTGCACTGCCTGGGAAAGCTCTGGAGGGAAACCCAGGCACTGATCACGAAGGAATAGGTGAAATAAAACATCTAGCAAGCAGAAAAAGGTTTAGAGATGGATAGTTCTCCAGCTGCCCACATCTAAATAGCAAGGACAAGATAAAAAAATTACAAGCTGGCTACCATTCAGATAAAAAAGAGGACAAGAAAAAGGAATCAAACAACTCTGAATCTAAAGAGTGGGACATGAGAATTTTTCCAATAATAACTTAACCAAGGACCAGATGGAATGAAGCAGAGATATGTCCTAATTAGAAGTTTATTAAGTCAGTCAAATTCTCCTCAGAAAAAAATATAAAAATCAAAATTGAGTAAAAGGTCAATCTTGGTGATGGGAAGAGGAGGAATTTTAGAAGGCAAAGTGAATTTAAATACATTTGTGTTGAAAACTGGAAGATCCTTTTTCAAAGATTGAATCCTGTCAGTAATACTCAGAAAAAAATTTGACAGCCTCTAAAATTATTAGCATAACAATCCTCACAGAGTGTGAGAGAGAGATTTGGGATTTTATCTCATGCAAACCTATAATCTGCTAGGAGTATATTTTTTGCATAAAGAAGATAATACTGAATCAAAAAACTCCAGCAGGTTAACAGAATAAATGGAAATACACATGTAAGCTTTGATGCTGATGCTGCTGCTCACTCAAAATCACCATGTTAAAACACAGGCTCACTCTCTCCTCATCCCTTACAAATGGTAACATGAAGCTGAGTTCCTACCAGGAAGCTAATCCCAAACTACATTTTCTGTCCCAATGCACTTCCCTCTTTTTTCCTCTCTGTAACATTTTATCTCAACTCCACCCAACGTGTGTGATGCATTTATGGTAGAAAAAAAGCTGCTTCAGTGGTGTATTTCTGAAAATCTATTTTTTTCTGCAGTAGCTCAGCCAACCAGGAAACCAAAGCCCTGCATATTATCATATATTATCTTGTATGACTGAAGGTCACAGTCAGTCAAATCCTGTGTATGCATCCCTCTAGGAAATCCCAAGCTCTGGGAACAAAAATACTACTACAATCTCTACAATAAACCACTTAAGGAACTGGATGGTATATTCATATGTATTTCATATACATATATTTATTTTGTATGTGCTGACATACACACATGCCTTTCTGATACAGGAATTTAAAATTCTCTTCTAACACACTAGTGACCAAACAGCTAACACAGTAGTACTTTGGAAGTCACTTGCACAACAGGAAAAGCAACTGCACAGTAGGAAAACTCCAGCAGGGAGACAACAATCCAACAACAAACAGGACATAAAGCATCAAACAGAAAGTGAACTCTTGAGGAGCTGAGACAGATGCAAAAGCTGTCGGTGGTAGTGTGGAGAGATGTATTGGTTAGCAACTTTAGGAATACATACATAGAAGGCGTGGAAATATTTATTAGTGCAAGGTGTTGGAAAGATGTATTGAAAGAAAGTTCACAGTGACTTATCAAACACACCTTTCAAAACCACCCAGGACAAATTTTCACATATGATCTTGAAAACATTGAAATGCCACCCACTAAGGTATACCACCAGTATTAATTCCTATGCTGGTACAGTCCTAACACAGCAGGTTTGGCAGAAAACTCACAGAAGTATCTTCTCTCAACAATGATATGTTTGTGGAACGCTTCTACTTGGAAACAATGTCAGAATTTAAAGTCATAACATTTACTTCCAGATGCAAAATCCACACATCTATTAAACAATGCCAGGTATTCACTTCTCCCAAACCATCACTATTAAGTGGTCATCAGTCAAAAAAACCCTTCCTCTAAAAAGGACAGGCTTCAGCCTTTCAGCATAGGCTAAAATTTTTCTGATACACTCTAAAACTATAGTTATCCTGTATGAAAAGTAATAAACAACAACAAATCAAATATTTTCTGTATAACTTTCCAGAACTATAATTTTAATTTTTCTCCTTTGCAGCTCCATTTCTTGCACATTAACAGCATCCCCAAAGTCATATTTCTACCATGGGCCTGTCAATATTCACAATTCCACATATTTGTTATTAAAAGGTACCTTATTCAGAAATCTGTTTTGACACTGCACTACTGATGCCACACGTACGCAGTCAGTACATATAGGGACAGCACGGATCCCACTAAACACAGAATCTCCTGCTAACTTCAGCATCACAGCCAGGAAACCACCCAAGCCAGACTGCAGCAAAGAAATTCCACTTGTGGTATGACGTGGACTCAGATGAAGAAATATATATGAGAGGAACAGATCATGCCAGAGCATTTATTGTATTCATTGATTCCTTACCTTTCCCTTTACATTGCAGAAATCACCTCACCCCTTGACACAGTCATAAGCAGCAACAGGTTTCACATATGAATTCTTTTTCCCCTGGGTGCTCTGGGGAAGCAAGAACATGCACTCAAGTGAGCATTCATGCCTCAGTCCGCTTGAGGACAAGGCCCTGCACTGAAGCCCTTAAGGCCTTCTCACGGCTGCTGATTTCATCCATGAACTGAAAGAGCATCTCAGCAGGACACTGCCAGCCTCCCTTTCAGCTCCCACTCACTGATTGCCAGTCTCTGGCAAGTGAAATGTCAAGAACCAGGCAGGGGCGGTGTTTGCAGAAGGAGGGATAAGAGATTCTCACCATCCATCAACCTCAAAACCTATTCAGCCGACAACTTGAATGGAACAGGCATTTCATTCTCCATGGTAACAAGAGATGGAAGGAGGTTGGGAGGGGAAAAAAAAAGAGAGAGAGTACAGACCCGGGAAAATCCGATGTTGAAGGCGCAGGGAAACTTGCAAACTTTGCAATTTCTCTTTGCTGTGCGAGTAGCGTGCAGAAGAGAGAAAAGCCCTTTCCTTGCCTGCACGGTCTGAGACAAGCTGTCCCGTGGCCATGATGAGGTGTCCTTTCTGTGAGCTGTGTATTGATGTGGGGGGAGGAAATCCCTTATCCTGCATCAATCCTACCCAGAAGAAAGACAAATACCTTCTGAACACTGGAAATTCAGGAAAACTGCAGATTATTGCCCCCCAGAAAAAAAAGGGGCAGATATTGCCATTCTCTGTACAGTACTTCTTGCCTACAGATGAAAGCCACTGATGCCGATTCAGTCTGTGTGCCAGCGCTGACCACGAACCGGAGGATTAACATCACTCTCTTTGTCTGCTTTGCATCTTACATAGAAGAAAACGTTTGTTACTTCTGTTATGCTGACCACTCAGATGCACAGATAAACCCAAGGCATTTATTTATTCTTTTGCAAGGCACACCAAAACGAAGCATGGAAGCAGACAAACTTAAAATTCGGGCAGCACCTTTGCCAGCCTCAAGGGATCTCATGGTAAGTCAGCTCTTATTAACATTTCAGGCCTGGCCATCTTCTGAAGTTTTTTTCCAGCTATTTTACATTCATAACTTGAGCTGTCACAGCCAGAATGTGCACAACAGGGAAATTACATTTGGATTCATGCACGTTTGTGTTCCAAGCTGGCCCCATGCAGCTACTGAAAAGAGTCTCTGGCTAAAGCATTTATGCAAGATAACCCAACAAAGGGCTGAAAAGCTCTGCAAATCCTGGCTGTTGCCATCTTATTTTTTCTCAGTTCTTTACACTGATTCTTTCCTGAAGAACACAACACATTTAAATCTCCCTCCCCCATCCAAACCTACCACCTCTCATTTGGAGTTCCTTTCCACTTTTGTACTGCATATGGGACATGCTGTTGATGTGATACTTTTTTTATAACTTATATTATTATCTATACAGAGAGCTTTTTGCTAAAGGCGACCTGCAGAGTTGTTTTGAGTTCTTCCAGTAGCCCTTATGTATAAAGAAATATGTTTAAGATCATAGTTTTTTAAAAACTATGAATTTTTCTTCATCATACTTATTTGAATTTTGGAGAGGTAGCTTTCAATTTCTTACATAGGTCTTTACCATTCACAACACTGCAACCCATAAGGCATGTTAATACACAACCCTGCCCACTGAATTTCAGCCTTTATCCACACCAATAATTTCAAAGCCACATGAATACATTCTTACTTTTGAAAAATCACTTTACCTGTCTGAAAAAAATAGTTTATTTTCTCCTTTGTCTTCCAAGACTGACTCTTGGAAAAACCAAAACCAGAACCTCAACAGGAACAATCCTACAGTCACTTTCTACTTGTTCTCCAACTTATCTTACTGAGTCTTTTCCTTAGGCAAAGGAGGGTATATTCACCTTCTGAATTGTACTTCAGGCCATGGCTTAGAACTATTTTCCTTTTTTTCCTAAAGACTTTAACAAGAAAATGAGAAATGAGACTGCTCCATTCTCTGTTTCCTAGCCAAAGCCAACTAAAGTGGGAGAGACACACACCTCAGCTGGAAGATGTCAGTCTCCTACAACTCTACATAAGCAAATGAATGCTGTTAAATGTACCTCCCTGAACAGATGAATTCAGTTCTTTTCAGCCAGTTTTGAAGATATTTCAGAATTCCAAGGAGATATTTCCAGCCCATTTAAAATATATTCTACCCACATCTATTAAGATGAGAGTATTTAATATAGAAAGCTTTTTGTGTTCTTTTCATAGAACAATCTCAGAGTACTTTGTTATTTTGCTTTGTTACAGGAGCACAAAAAGGAAATAATGTATTTTTTCCAAGTGCCATAAAAGCAGAATCATTGTCCCTGCACTTGCTGTTCACTGCATTTCACCTTGATCCTCTTGAAGGTTTGAAAGCATTGTTTTTTATCTGGAGCTCAGGGAAGGAATTTTCTTTCTCTCTGAAGTTGATTTTAATGTACTTCAAAGAGTTGCCATCTATTACCATTATCCACTTGTCTTCCTATTATTCAAAAACTATACCTTTAGAAATGAAAAGCTTTCCCAAATCTGCTCTAGCAGCATGCTTTAGGCAAGAAAGAAGACACTGACATTGTCACCAATATTCAGAAATGTGACAAAAGCCAGTCCAAGAGCATAGAGTCATACCAACCACAGTGTCCACTGTGTGTTCCCTTTCAGCCACCAGAAGGGAAATGTTAATGTGCCTCACCAATGTCATACACATTGATACACATTCTGGAAACAAAACTACTATGAATTGGTTAAAACTAGTATCTCAAAAGGCACCCTACCAAGAAGTACTGAAGTGGAGGGTGAAGCATGCCCACACAGAATCAAGGCCTTATCCAGCTTTCAAAACAGAATAAACAGCACAGTACAGCCAAGATTCAAAGGACTGCCCACCATGTGCGCCTGCCAGGCAACAATAAAAGCTGAAATGCATCAATAGCTTCAGGCTGGCTGAGAATGAAACTGACTTGAGTTCTGATCAAGTTTGGTGGTCTCCACACAACTCTTGCATTACAAAAGCCACCATCTCAACTGACAGCAATTTTACAGAAAAGTGAGCCAGTGTTGAACCTCACTGGGACAGCATTGGCAGCAGCACATCACAGCATCCTGAACTGCACCTGCTCAGGTAACAAATAGATCTGCTGCTGCCACAGCTCTGAGCCCAGAACTAAGGTCACCTTCTTCAAGTAGATGCCTGCTCTGAAAACTTTGCCATGCCTACCACAAAAATTAACATGTGATGTGACTTCATTGTAACACACAATCACAGAATGGGTAAGGTTGGGAAGGAACCACAATGGGTCATCTGGTCCCACTTACCTGCACAAGCAGGGTCATTCTGAAGCACATTGCACAGGATTGCATCCAGATGGTTCTGAGGGAGACTCCACAGCCTCTCTGGGCAACCTGTTCCAGTGTGCAATAATCTGCATAGTAAAGAAATTCTTCCTCATGTTCAGGCGGAACTTCCGCTGCATCAATTTCTGCCTGTTGCCTCGCATCCATTGTCTGACATGACTAGAAGAGTCTGGATCCATCCTTTCAACACCCTCCCTCTTCAGATATTTACAGACATGGATGAGATCCCATCTCACTCATCTCCTCTTGAGGCTGAATAAGGGTCAGCTCCCTCAGCCTTTTCTCATAAGAGAGATGCTCCAGTCCCCTTATCCTCCTTGTCCCCTTCTGCTGGGCCTGGTCCAGGAGCTCCATGTCTCTCATGTCCTGGGGAATGGGCACAGCAGTCCAGATGTGGCTTCACTAGGGCTGAGAAGAGGGGCAGGATCACCTACCCCAACCTGCTGGCACTGCTCTTCCCAAGGTACCCCAGGTGCTATGACTTAGCAGCAGAATGCTTTTTATAGCCATCCCCTGAAGTACCACATTAAAACAGGGAAATGAACAAGCCCATTCTACATTAAGAAAGAAAATGAAGCATTAAACCCTAGCAAATGTGTCACATTTTGAGTTAAGTATTTGTCCACAGACCCACACAGCCAAGACTGAGCCAGAATTTACAATTTCCAGAGAAGACGACTTTAAAGGTGTTTTAAAACACCAGAGAGAAACTCCAGCCCCAGACTGACTCACCTAACATGAGAAAATAGTGGAGACCAAATTCTTTCCTGTTCCCACTCCTAATCCTGAGGGAAGCTCAGTCAATCAGGTAAAGACAGCTACTCAATGATAAAAATTCAGAGGATAAAACAATTAAAAATACTACACATAAATTTTTCAGAACATATATTAAAATAGTTTCTGGGCATAAAAAAGGGCTAAAAAAACATGAGTGGGAGGCACACAAAAATCATCCAGACCTCAAAAAATTCTGAGAACAGCACTTGGGAAAGCCAAAGCATCTTGGTTTAAATTGACAATCATGGCTGAAATATCTCTGAACCTTTCTTAATACAAGTGATTTCAAAGTAGGAATGAGTACAGACAGAGTGCACAAAACTGACCTGATGACAGTGTGTGTGTCACCAGTAAAAGAACACACTATGCCATTGAATTACCAGGCATTTCCCACTGCAGACACACCACCCCAAAACAGGAGAGGTGGACTTCACGCATGCAATTTTATCAAAACATATTTCTCTAACAAGAAAAATTATACTAACCCAATAGTTTCCTATTTTCAAGTATACCTCAAAATAAATCAGACTTTAATAAAAAGCTCTTCAAAAGAATCAGCATTATTCACCACAGAGGTGAAGACTGAAATGTTAATCTACCTGGGGTTAATTTTTTTTATTAGTCAGTGTTTTAAAAACTTTTCATAAAATAGGAACTCTCCACTACTTTAGAAACAAAAAAATAAATGCAAAATCCTTTGCATCACAAGAGTTTCATGTTTCATAAGAGACAAAGAGCAAATGACTGCAAGGTTCCTAACAATTTGTTTAGCAAATGCCATCCAAACCAGCACACAAAGTCACCTCAATCTGTTATCCAAGAACTTGCAATAGCAGTAAACGTTAATGACACATGGCAAGGTAAAAGCTATCAGCCAGGGAAGGTATAGCTTTTAGGAGAGCATTAGAGGCTCATACGTTTTGAACTGTAAAATTTTGTATCTGCAAGAAAGGTTTTCAGTATTTCACATGCAAATAAATACATTTTCCTCTAAACTAAAAGAGTTTACAAGGGCACAATTAGCAGTTTTCACTGAGTACAAATCAGACAGCTGCCTGTAATTGGAACCAGGAGCAAAAGAAGTATAAGAGATGCCTTCTTCCTTGCAGATGTTTTCCCAAGATTTAAGGGAAACTTCTACTTCAAGAAATTAATATAAGACTATCTAAATCTACATGGCCTGTGGTTTTAATAGGTACATTTACATGTGAATAGTTAGTTTTGGGTTATTTTTTCTTTTTGTTCCGAATTTCCTTCTGGATTTCATCTATCTCATGTAAGATTAAAACAGCTACAAAGATGCAGCAAGTCAAATTAAGCTGTGATACCTCTGCAAATAAAGCTATCTTTTAACAAGCAGCAGAGGGGTCAACACCAATGAATCAGTACTAACTGCTATCATTAGCAGTGCAGAAAAGAAAACCACTGCACCTTCATTCCTATGGGGATCAGAAGAAGCTGCGAATTTAAACCTGAAAGTTTTACAGACGAAGAAACTAAATATGCTTCACATGACAGAGGCATGTCTAAACATCTACTTCTGACTACATTTCATAATGCTACTGAAATACAAGTAATGTCCAACATATGCTTGGAACACAGGACACTACTTAAGACAAAGCACTAAGCAATACCTTAAAACTCCATCACTGTAAATAATACAAAAACAATGGGTTGGGGATTTTTTTGAGTGTGGAGCAGTGGAGGTATAGAGATAACACCAACTAACCAATGGTTTTTTCCACTAAGTCAGCATTTCAACAACTCAGGTGTCTAGAAATGAACTTGTCTCTTAAGAAAAAAAATATTTAAATCTGTGTCATTCTGCAAATAGAAGGACATTATTTAGAACAGATAACACAATTTTCTTCAGCCTTTCTGCTACAACTAACTGCTCCCATGATTTCTAAATCACTTCACTGTTTCACACAGTGATCCCAGTTGTAAAAAACAAGAAAACTTCCCCTTCCTTCAGGTCAATAGAAAACCAGAATCAAACATGTTTCAACAAGCTGACCAGAACAGTGCAGATAAATATAAAGAAGAACCATAAATTACATATTTTTATGCACCCCACTCCCAAGACACCAAAATGATAGAAGAACCAGCTGAGGTACTAATGCAGATGTGTCCTAAGAGGCCTCAGGCACAGATAACCAACTAACCTGTGCAACTTAAAAAGCAACACAAACTCCCAGCTGCTGGCTTCTCTTCCCCAGTGTAATACGATGTAACACATATTCACTTTACAGTATGATGCCATATTTTGGCTGGAAGGCATAAGAGATATGAATTTAACAATGTGTTAAATTGGAGTGTAGCACCTGTGTCTTACTACCAGCCTGCTTGATTTCCCCAGGGCTGGAGGATGTGTCTGCCACCTGGAGATGGGCAGCACAGCCTGACTTATTCTTTCTAAGCTCTTTCTAGAACTACCTGGGCACAAGGTCCCCAGCCTGACTGCAGATCCTAAGCACTGTGATAGTGTGGGCAGAAAAAGCATGCTTTGAATCACAGAACCATTTGGTGGAAAAAGACCATTAAGATGCAGTCCAACCATCAACCTGGCATGTGGTATCGGACCTAAATAAAAGAAGAAAAAGATTAAAAAGGAACAACAAAGCACACGGATTCCTTTTGGGAAAAGAAGCCGATTTTATTGAACCGAGAGCCCATATTTAAAGCATGTTCCGATGCACGGATCAGAACCGTAGTTCATTGGTCCACTGGGACCAACATCTCCCCGGATGTGTCCCACGGAAAAAACACCAGGTGTCTGTCCTTGTGAATTCCTTCTTGTTTTTCCAACTTGTTTTTCATGAACTCCAACCTGTTTTTGACCATGTTATCACCTTGGGAACTTTCTCCTATCACCCTGAGAACAGGGCAAAACTCAAATTTGTGAGAAATACTTCTCCAAGCTAACTCACTAGATGTCTCTCTGACCTCATTGGCACTGTCAGGTGAACCTAAATCAAACCAAGTGGTAGGCTTGGCAGTCCCTAAGTGCCATACCTACATGGCTTAAATACCTCCAAGTAGGGTGACTCAACCAGAATGCTAACCAATGCTTCACAGAAAAAAATTAGCCCCTGAACGAAAATATTTGACATTATTTACAAGCATCTCTCACATTATCTCCTCTCACTTGTCTGGGCTGATATAAGAACAGCAGGTATACATTATATCTCAGGCAACTGCTTCATGTGGCCAGGCCACAGGAAGAAGCATCAATACCAATGACAAAAGGGAATGTTAGGGAAGCTTGTGTCTCTTACAAAATGCTTTAAAAAAACCCTCTCTGTTGCAGCATGGACTCTGAACTATATTGCCTATATTCTCTCAAGGTATCTTAGTTTCAAATGCAAATAATATGATGTGTAATGAAAGGGAATAAGGCCTTGTTACATGCAAATAAAATAAGACAATTGACTGATTTTACCAAAGGAGAAAAGAAGGCTGAAGCTCTCACTAATGGCTTTGTGTCTGATTTTTAATGCTAAAAGCTTCCGGCACTTAGTTGATTAATTTGGAAGAAATTATGAAACAAAAACATGTAACACATTTTCTCACAGGCATGTTGACTTCTACCTTTCCTGTGAAGATAATCTGCATATTTCAGTTTTCTGCATTTCAAGATTTTATCATCTTTTGGAACAGGAAGAAAGGAGACGTTGCTGGAAATATCTCGTATTATCTAGATTAACCTTGTGCTCACTGCTTCCCCACACAAATGAATGCCAAAATACCAAACCAAATCTTTCCTCTCTGACCTCCAAGTAAGTACTACTGCTTGAAAAAATATATCCTGTTACTGCTTGAAAGAATCTACTGTATTCCTACCCCCTCAAACTATTCCCCTGTAAAACAGTTAATCTTAAAAATACAGTGCTGTCACCTTCCTTTTTCAGGTTTCTGCCATTGCTGTCACTATGGAAACAATCAGAACATCAGATATGTCAGTAAGCATGATTTATAAAATACGAAAGCACCAAAGGTAGATATTTTACATAAAGCCCAATCAAGACAAAATTAGTGTGTTAGCAAGGAAATATTGGCTTTAAAGAACTTTCAATTTCATATAATTTCCTGGAGCAATGCTGCAGTGAGCTAAAGCCAAGGAGAGAGCTGCCAGTGCAGCATCATGCATGAAGTCACACAGCCAAAGGCTGCAACAAACCGCCAGGACAAAGGTAATCAATCCTTTTCCATCCATTTAAAACACAAAAATCCGACAGTAAAGAAAAGTCAGAATATCTCAGAAATATTACACCAACATAAGAAATAGGGCAAGACATAGAGATATTTGACTCTCTGAGACTTAGGAATACATTGAGGAAGACCCTTTCCGTTTGTTTTGCCTGTATCTCAATAGTGCATTCAGTCATATTCCCCTCTTTCATCACCTTTGCTCACATCCATATCAGAAGCAAAGGTGACACCAATTACTCATGGCTTCCCAACAAAACAAAGATTTAAAGCAGTTCTTAGAGAAACATCAGTTACGGAGCTTGATTGGGCAGCTATTCTGTTGAGGTGTAGTTTCAGCAGTGCAAAAGCAGAGTGCTTATTATTGCTGTAAAATGGAGCTCATCCAAACCCGTGTGTGTAGAAGATGCAGCTTTCCCCTGCTCCCAAAGCTCAGCACATACTTCACTTTGACATGTTGACTCAATTATAGCACTCGGGAGCCTCAAGAGAACAAACACAGCTTTTTGAGACACCTCCCTCTTTACCACACACATTCTCTCTGTGCTTACTTAGAAGCTCATTGCTTTTCATCATCACACTATTCTCTTATGTGTTACACTGAGGCACCTATCTGCTTCACATCACTGCTTTTCTCAACTGTCTTGGAAAGTAAGCAACTACTGGCACCTCAGATTGAGCTACTGAAGTTACAATATAGACAGCAAAAGCAATAGGGATCTCTTTTTATGACAAGATAAAATATTTCAGGTCAAGAAAAAGGAGCAAAAAACCAGCTCAAACACAAGAGTCGTAGGAAAGAATAGACATGAAGCTGTAAACTG
Source organism: Toxostoma redivivum (assembly GCA_013397375.1). NCBI lineage: Eukaryota > Metazoa > Chordata > Aves > Passeriformes > Mimidae > Toxostoma > Toxostoma redivivum. The sequence continues at coordinate 310,201 of VXBI01010007.1, forward strand.
CTTTTAAAACATCGTGGAACCAAAAGAATAAATTTACTTTTATTAATAATGTAATAATGTACTTTTCTTAATAATGACATGGCAAACAGTAAGCTCCAGGTGGCATTCCAGGTTGGGAAGACAATTTGCCAACTAGTCAGTGCTGTACAGCTGACCCTGAGACTGCTTGCTGCCTTTAGGACTCAGTTGAAGGCACATTTACTGCCTTTGATGCTACGTGCACATACAGCAAAGTCCCTTACATTCAGAATCCCTCAAGTGGCTCAGTAAAAGAAACAGTCTACAGTATTCCTGTCTTAAAAGCTCTGTTTTTGACTGGCTAACTTGATGACAGCTGCAAATTTTTTAGATTGCTCACTTTTTGACACAGGATGAGCCACTTAGGACACCAGTTCAGGTATGCTGAGACTGAGACAGTCCCATCCTCACTTGAAACATATGCTTTTGATTCCTAATTTCCAAAACATGAGATTACATGCTTTGTCTAAGATTTCTTCTATTAGACTGCACAAGTCAGATGGAATGAATTCAGAAAGCAGCTGTAAGGAGAGAATGACTGAAGGATTTGGAATTCTGAACTATCAAAAAGGCAAGGAAGAACAAAAGTTATAAATTTCATAACTAAGCCAAAAGGTAGAGTAGAGGATAAAGTAAGATAAATTTAGTATTTTTTTTTGTGGGAGATCCCCTTCCACAAAAAGCTTCTTCTAGAAACAGAGTGAATTTTGAAGCAGTTTCTCCGTAGTTGATTATATTAGTTGACAAAATCAGGAAACTGCATGATAGTACAGAGGACAATTCAGAGCTGGAGCTTATGTTGCTCAAATATTGGACAGATGTGCAAGTTTATATCTGTTTTCTATCTGGCTCTTTTCTTCCTCTTTTCCATCAGTCGTGCATGCCTGATGGGTTCTAAATACTCTGTGACAAAGCATTTAATACTTTTTAAAAGTTAGAATCATATTCATCTGGTACTGTGATACTTCTCATTTGCGTATGTAATTCTCTGCCCCTGCTTCTCTTGTACCCTTCCTAGGCTTTAAAGTGACTAGAACACATCGCATGCTGAAGTTCAGGTAACAAACAGTATCTACACTATATTTTCAGTATTACCACCAATTGTACATTTCTAAGCACAATTTCTAGTGCATTTCTAAGACCATGAATAGGTTACTCCAATCAGTCTGATATTAATTATAACAAGTCTTCTAGCAAAGACTGATCTTAGGACTCTGAACAAAAAGTCAGTGCCACAACACCAATGTGAAAAAATCCAAGTGATAAACATAAAGAACTTTTGCATGCACTGTATGACTTTTGCAGAATTGAATACGTCTCTGAGATCAGTTGGGGAGATGATTACAAAATCCCTTGTCATACACAGAAGGAGCTTTTATTCCTCAGGTATTTAGGAAGAAAGTTAAAGACACAGCAAAGTCAGGTAAACTTCTTTCTGAATAAGAAGTCTATACCATGATTTAAGGTACTTGAGCTTACTGCACATTGACTTCCTAGCTGTAAAAAGTTGATTTTGCCTTTTCTCAATGCATTAATGCAAACAAGTCTTCAGCAGTCAACACATGAAACTTTTTCTCAAGGCATGTGGAGCGCAAATCTGGGGCAGGAAAACTATTTCAATATTTCCCTGTGATGGTGGATGTAACCAAAATAAAAACTGTCTTTACCAGACAGTAAGACAAGTACTTTGTATTAATGAAGAAAAGTACCCTGAAAGAGTCCTTAATCTCACTACAAATACCATGCCCTATAAACTTTATGTGGCAAACCTGTACTACATAGAAACAGAGGAGTTTCACTATCTGTGATTCCATTGAGAAAAACAGGATTATTGCTTATGAAAGTGTAGACAAAGGAAGCAAATATAGAGCTGGAAAGAAGGTAGCAATCCTGCTTAATGGAACAATGCACCTGAAGTATGAAATACATACACACAATCTTCCTGGGCTCTTCTTGCTTAATATAACCAGAAAATAAAACTGTATCTATTACTTCTTCCCTTCTTTACTTATTGATTAGCAAACTGAATATCATTATCTTACTCTGGGTTCTCGGAATTTCTTTCTAATAGATTAATGACAATAGAAAAGCCACAATACTGAATAGCAAACAGCTGCTATTTTCTTGGACTTTCATGCATTTTCTAACAGCATCCATGAACTAGAAAACACACTTCATACACATGCAGTATAATGGAGCTACAAGTGCTCAGACTGAACTTGCTTCCAATATTCTGATACTCTGTAACAGAGCAATAAGGCAAATAAGCTTCAGAAGACCTATTTATTTTGGAAACTGACAGTGATTCTCAGTCACTTAACAACTGTCTTCAAAGAAATGAAACAAAATTCAAAGGTTTCTACTGATTCTGGAAGAATCAGTGCTGTTCAGGAGCCAGAACTTAATACTGCCTACATGCAAACACAGCTCTGTCAGAGTTCACCAGGTCTCTAGAGGAATCACACACTACCAGAACTGTCAAAATCAACATGTAAAACCCCATTGTATGTGGTACACCCCAATTATTTCAAATATCCTTTTATATTACCATAAGATAACCTAGTTGGTAAAAATGTCAAATGGCAAAAAAGACAGGATAAAATGTAACTTTTCACCCAGTAAATAAATTAATTCTATGAATGAATTGCATTGATGACATTTATGCCCTTTTTCTTTGGCATAAATGAAGTAGTTACCCTGCTGAGAAAACAGAACCTCTAAATTCAAATGAAGTTTGCCATCCTTTCAGAGAAAGAATAAGATGACAATCATATGGCATACATTTATCACATATTTAATGCAGTTCTGGAAATTGGGGATTGTTGGCAATAAGTACAGTGTAAGAAGCTAGACAAAACAAAAGGAAACACCTGAAAGCATGACTGTTGGCAAGGAGTTGTTCCCAAGGAAGAGCTGAGGAAGTCAGGACAGCACTTCTCAGCAATTTTTCAGACCCAATACATAGTCAAAGCTACAATTTTGTGGAATGTCTCTCCTGCTCTTGCTAGTTCATGGGAAACTTCATCTCTGCCAAAGAAATCAAGGGAAACTGAACTGCAGATTCCATTAACTTGAACTCTGAGACAGCAGCTCGGCTACTGTGAGTCACTGCCAGCTGGGAACAATCCTGCCAGCTTGGGAGAGACACCAAATTCAGTGCAATACACACTCTCATACACTCGAGTCCACAACAGTCAGCACATCTGAAAGGAATCACAAGGATACTACTGCTTACTGGAGAGGGAGATGTCTGGTTGAAAAAGATTCCTCAGCAGGAAGGGTCTGCTGCAAGCAGTTGCTGATAATACAGCCCTACAAACCCAGAGCTCCCAGCAGAACAGAACTCCATGCTCCAGTCTGGTGTTTCCAGCACAGAAGTCCAAAACTTTGTCCTGTGCCTGAATTTCTGGTGTGAGTGAGGATCTCAAAAAGGATCTTAGAAAGTTTTCCTGCAGTAAATCTATGTACCTATAGTCACTTCCAAATCATCAGTTCTCTTGGTATGGAAAAGGAAGTGAAAATGCAGTATGCAAATTAAGGACTCCAAAAATCCCTCTACAGATTCTATGTGCATCAAAAAAGATATTCAAGCCTTCCTGCATCACGAATCAAAGCACAAAGAGACAGATACCACTGAACAGGAGGGATGAGCAATCAGCTTCTTTTGACATCTAAAACTACATCACTAAATCCAGCGATGTTTGTATCTCTGGTCTCATCAGGTTGTCTGATTAAAAAGCCTGGCTTGTGCATTACATACTGCTTTTGTAGCTGCACAAAATCACTGCAAGTCTACAGTTCAGCCAGTTACATGGATATGGCAGAGGGCGAAGAGTAACTCATTTAGAAGGGTGAGAGAAATGACAAGAGGAGAGAAGCAACTTAATGCAGATTCCTTAGAATACATATTTTATAAAAGTATCACACTGGGAAATAAAGGTAAGTGAGTTTGCCTGGGATGGGAGGATGTTTGCCTCTTTTTCTAAGGAATCCATGTTTCCTAGAGGACAAACACAAAAACATATGGCTCGTCAGTAACACCTTTACAGTTTTCAACATATAAGATTTACTTGCTTTTAGGGCCTTGTCTGCAACAGCAAGCTTTAGAACAAAATACCCAAAATGCTATTTCCAACTCAGCTCAGTTGTATCACTAAGTCTTACATGACTTAGCCACTAATGGCAGAAAGACCAAAAATGCTTAGTCTCAAGAGTACCATGGTAATTGCTGAACTCAACCTTATTAGAAACGATTATTCTGTACAACCCCCCAGGTACAGAGAATTATTCTTTATGATTATTTAATAAAATTACAATTTCATAACCGTAACTTCTTCCAGGATGGATCCTTACATCTACCTGCCACCTCTTAAATGAAACTTATTCCTTGCTTGCTTGCTAGTCCTTCTTCATATTGTATTCCTCATGCACCTCACCACTTCCTGATAGAGGAAACATGCCAAACCAAATGGAATTATATTTTTTTTTTCTGACACACAGAACTACTTCTGGAGCTGTATGCAGTAGACTACTGATTTTAGTGTCCTTCAGTTAGGGGACTGTAAGAGTCCTTGGTCAGACAGGTTCTTCTCATTGAAATCACAGAGCAAGAGAATCACAGAACAAGATCTTGCTTTACCAGACAAATTTATCTATACACAAAATGAGGAGGAAAATCTTGCCTTGCCTTTCATGGCTTCAAAGATACAGCCTGAATTGTAGGTTGATGGTTAAAGCAATCTCATGGAAAACAGATGAATATAGGCATTACAATATCACATATTTACTTTCATCTACCTTTCTTTAGAGTACTAATAACTTCCAATAAACAAAGTTTTGTTTATTTCCTATAAACTAAGTTTGACATTCCCCTTAGTCACTGCACTTTTACATGCCTGGCACACTCAGTATTTCACTGACTGAAGGAGAAGGTTTTGGAAAACTCCTGGTAAGTACTCACAGCAGAGCAATGCCATTAAATTTATTCCCCATCTTATGAACAGTCTTGTTGACTTGACAAAAGCCTGCTCAGTTAATTCTCAGGTACCTTAGCTACCTTCAGAAGACAGTTGATGTGGCAAACATTGAATTTTATGAGAAATGTACACAACTACTAGGAAACAGGTGGTCATGCATGTCCCTCAGCCATCCCTTTCTGGGTAGATTACAGGCTGGGTATTGTATTTTTATCACTTATTTTCAGGGTCTCAGAGATCTCTCTAGCTCCAAATTCAGATCTGTTCAAGAGATGAAACATTCCTACCTTTCAGCTTCTCTGGTCTCCAGTGTTGCAGAATGCCACACAATTTACACTAAACCAGAGTCTCACAGTGTTTTGATGGCTGATTCTTGCAATTTTATGAGCTGGTAGATTAGACTTTCTCCATTGCAAACCTAGATACAGTTTAAGGTGACAGGTTTGGCAAATCTGAATTTATCAGTTCCTCTGAACATAAACCTGCATCAAAGCGGATGGAAGTCAAGCACTCACCTTTTCAGCAGTGCCTTTGTTCAGAAGCCAACACACAGAGCAAAGTCAACAATGCCTGGCTCACAAGCACACCCTCCAGCTGGGGGGAAAAAAAAGCCAGAACGGGTCTAGATTAGAGATACACAGGAAAGAAAGATCAAAGAGTACTTTATTTTATACACATATGAAGAGCATGGCACACAGGCCATGCAACCAACTGCTTTGTTCTAAACAGAAAATATTCAACAACACAGTGCACACACTATTGTGTCTCCCTAAAAACATATCAAGTGAGAGCAAATGCAGTATTTCTCAATCACTGAAATCAATCCACAAGTAAATAAGAGGAAAAGCAGGAGGAGAAAGAATTTGCTAAGAACCCCTTGGTTTAAGTGTTGACAGTCCACTAGGCAAGAGAGTTCTAACTTCCATGACTTTAACTGCCAGAGAACTTGGCTTTAAATTTCACATAAATACATTTCTTCGTAATGAGAAAGTTAAAACATGCCCCCACAGGAAGTCCTCAATACCAGAGCTCAGACAGCAACTGAAATTCTTCTGCAGACTGCATAACAGCAGAATCCCAGAATATTTTGAGTTGGAAGAGACCCACAAGGATGGTCCAGTCCAACTCTTAAGTGAATGGCCTGTACAGGGATCAAACCTTCAGCCTTGGTGTTATCAGCACCATGTTCTGACCAACTGAGCTGATCTTGGGGATATATAGAGACCACACATAGCAATTCAATGGAGCAATATAAATTGCCATCTCATAGTTGTGTTTGAGAACAAAGATTCAGGGGATTTTGCTTTGCAAAGGGATATCCCCAGATATTTTCCAAATTCTTTAAATAATCTCTTCAAATTAGTTCCAGGGCTGCCTTCCAGCCTACAGAAATCACTCACAAATGCCAAGCACAGGCAAGTCCTTTCTGGCCCAAGGTGGGGTCTGGGGCAGTGGCTCCACGGGATGACTCCTCATTGTCCATCTCCACCACACCAGAGCCCAGCAGACACCTGGCACCTACCCAGAGAAGTTACTGAGGGGAGCAGTGAACCTGAACACATTTTACTATTTTCCCTATGGCACCAGCCAAACAGAGCAGCTTTGGGCTGCTCCCTATCTGTTCAGATGCAGCCAAGCTGATTTTCCAAATGGAATTTTAAGATGCACTTTATTTCAATAATGAAAATTTCTCTGCTGCCTTCCTCTACATTAAAAAGGTTTCAATCCTGTTCACAACATCCCATCATGTGCAGGCTGGCCACTCATAACACAAGTAGTAATCCATGGTCTTGGAGCTCCCTTAACCTTCCCCACTAAATGCAAGCAGGAACAAACCACTGCAGCCAGACCTCTATATCCGGTATTAGTTTTCCCCCATTTATTTGCAGCTACAGTTTTTAAGCAAAATATAGCCATACACCATTCTTGAAAAATCATTCCTGAAACTTATTCACCTTTCTTCTCCCCTTATACCTTTTCATACTGTTTGCCCAACAGTTCCTTTTCAAAACACTTTTTTCCTGAAGAAAGGCAGTATCTAAGATTGGTATGCAATAATGTAGATTTGAATCAGCAGGAAGCATTAGGAAGGCAATATTAAAGAGTTAAGAGAGGCTGCCAACTTGCCCTAATACCTCAAAAGCAAACATAAATTAAATGGGTAAAAGAGATTTCCAAATTATTTGATCTATTTTCATTAGAAAACTGACTCTTTGATGTGAAACTATTTCCTGAGTATTTCTACCAGTCCTCTGTATTATATATTTGTTTTTTATATATTTGTTCTTCCAGTCTTTCCTTTGGGCAGACTATTCCATACTTTAATATATTTTATAACCTCATTCCCTTGTTTCTAGTTATGTCCCTTCTCACTTTACTCATTTAATTAGTTTCTATCTTTCAAGTATGCGCCTTTCAAATATTTGTAGACTCTTATCACATCTCTCAGCTACACTTCTGGTTATCATACAGCCCGAGAAGGCATGTGTGCCTGTGGGTCCCTTGGTCTTACTCCTTTGCCATTTGTCCCTCCAATCTCTTCAGTTCATTTAAATCTGTCTAAAAACAAGAAGTTTGGGCCTGGTACAACTTGCAAGTTAACTCTAACAGTTTTCAAGAAGGAACTTCTCTTTAATTTTCATAACCATATTAATTTACCTCTTGCTACCAGGACACATATGTAAACTGATTTATCTGCTGCACACATACTCATTCCCACTGTTTCTAGTACTTGAAAACACTAGTGTTTTTCCAGTTTCACTCCTTTCCTGGAGCACACACAAACACACTTCTGGTTAAACTTTTTTGATTGAATTCTCCCCAGTGCCTCCCCACAAGTGGGAAGTACTTTATTTTGATAATCTCTGATTAGTTCTACTATCTTTAGTTCCTCTGTTAGTGTCTCATTGTTCTTCACTTCTAACATTTGGCATCTTACAAGTTTCGAAAGACCCTAGCCTGTAATAAAGGTGTAAAACCATACATCATTCAGTAAAATAGAGCAGTACAAGGACTCCACATGGCTAAATAGAGTATTTTTCTGCACTACTACATTTACATTTCCTGTAACTTCCTGTTGAGAATTTCCTACTCTTAGCCCAAATTCTCTAATGCAAAAGACCAAAACACACAACCTGATGTCTCTTAAGCCAGTCATGACACCCAGTTAGGGCAGCAGTGCTGTTTGAGGGCAGCAGCTGTCTCCTTTCTCTTCTCTTCCCCACACATTAACAAGCTAAATTAATTATTGCCTTTGTCATGCCATCACTGCCCTGTGGTGAGCCAGGGTATTTTTCTATTTTAGATTCAGTGCACTGTGCATCAGAACCAATACTTGTAATGGCACTGTGCACAGATTGTGCAGAGACAGAAGAGTGGGATGTGTGAGAACTTACACCATGGCAAATGCCAGTCGGGTCCTGTACTGAATTCCCACTTGTAAGCATCACCTTAGCATCAGAAAGCAAGCCTGAAATCCTGTAATCCTGTAAGGCTGCAAAAACCCAAAGACTTCTCACAAACAAACAGAAGGAGAATCCTTTAGGCCATGTGAACAAACACTGAAGATTTCTGCATAGCTGAGGGGACAAGATGAATTGAACACAAGGTAGATCTGTTAAGGAGCTGAATTCTTTCAAGGATTAGAAAAAAACTTGATGGAGTAAAGGAATACAAGAACACATTGTTTATTGGAACTTTCTCAAAAGATTTGGTTGAGTCCTTCACAAAGGGCTACTCAAGCCACTGTGCAGGCAAGAAGAACAAAGTACTGTCGCAAGTGGGAAACTGGCAAAAAGAAATGAAACAAGAATCTCTGATCAGTTTTGAGTGTGGAAGAAGGGTATTTATGGAGTTCCCAAAGATCAGCATCTAATTTTTTCATGTTGTTATTACATAATTGCAAAAGAAAGCAAAAACTGAAATAAAATTTCATCTGGACACAACTTTGAGTGAGGTGGGTTGAACACACAGAAAAATGTGTATTATTTAAGGAAATTCTAACAGAGAGAACTCTTGGGCAGTCTGGGACCATAGCAACAAAGAACATTAGAAAGAAATAAAAACCAGAAAGAGAGGTCTTGAATTATGAGCTATAAATTTCCTGTCATTACTCTGTAAGAATTTATGTTGTTGGTCAGTGAAAACAGTCATGTGACCTATACCTGCACCTCTAATGTCCAGCTTGACTGAAGTGATATTTAGCAGGAAGAAAAATCCTCAAGGAAATTCAAAGAAAATTATCAGGGCAAAGAATATGCCTAAAACTGAAGGGAAACTATACACAAACAATTGCAGTACCCTTGAAATCACAGATAACAGGCTTGGAATCAGTGACACCTAAAGCATTTCCAACACATTTGTCTGTTATCTCTGCTAGTATCCTCCAGGACAGAGTACGCCTGATTTCCAGGCAATCCAGTCCATCACTTAACTGCCTGCACTGTTGGAAAGCTTTTCCTGAATTCTAATTATACAATTTACACCCTTTACTTCTGGGCTGTGTGAACATAGAAGAGAAATTTTTTTTCTCTTTGCAGCACACTTAAAAATTTTTAAATCATCGTAACTTCTCCAGCCTGAATAATCCTGACTGTTCCATTCCATCCTGGTAGGTAATGTTTTCTTTGCTATTATTTTCTCCTGAACTACTTTCAGTTGGTCCTCATCTTTCTTCAAATATCTGCAGCAGTCCATTGTTCCAAAACACAGTAGAGAGAAAGACTACAACAGTCCTACATGATCTGAGCTCAGACTGGAGAAATCCAGGTCAGTTTCTTCCACTGATAATTTTTCCATAATACAAAAAATAAAGATTTGATCAATTCCTCCAAAACAACTGATGAGGTATTAAGAACAGAACACTGTATTGCACATATCACTTCTATGACTGGATACAGCATTCTCTTCTCCTTTTCTATTCCTCACCAGTGCATTCTATGCCTCAAAGTAAGCCAGAAAGGAGACTGGCTGTTAAAATAAAACAATAATGACATTAATGAAACAAATGAAATGACAGCAATCTTTCTTTAATGTATTTGTGCAAGGATATATGACATCTGAAAGCCATCATACAGTAATTATGACAACACCTAAAAACGTCACCTACTGTAAAAAAACAGGAAACGGTATTTTGTGACCAAATTGTTGAGAAAACGTCCTACTATTTGTTTCAACTATATTCTCATTTCTATTTCCATTATAGCACATGCCAAAAGGCTTCAGCCAAGGTTAGGATTGTTGCATATGATGTATCTACCCAAACACACAGCTGCCCTTTTCACAAGTGCATGTAATAATAGGACTTGGAGGAATGGCTCTAAAATGAAAGAGGACAGGTTTCATTTAGGAAGAAATTCTTTACTATGAGGGTGGTGGAGCACAGCAACATGTCATCCAGATGAGCTGCAAATGCCCTATCCTGGAAGTGCTCAAGCCAGGTGGGATGGCTTTGAGCAACCTGGGCTAGTGGAAAGGTGTCCTTGGTCATGGCAGGAGAGCTTGCAACAAGATAAAGTCACCTTCAACCAAAACCATTCTAGGAATTTAACAGTATCTGTATATGGAATAAGACTTCTGTATGTCTAACAAAAGACAGATGCTGTACCACATCCTTTTCAAAAGAAATAGATACAAGCACACAAGTAGAACAGAAGTATTATCCAAATTTTACACAAACAGAACTGAGACAGCAGTGAAGTGAACTATCAAAGTTCATATGAAAAGCAGAGCAAGAGGCCTAGATCCAATTTCTAATTGCAGTTACAGCTCATTAACCAAAAACCAATCTCCTCTCCTCTCCCTTATCACCAAATACACACGTATGATGCTTGTGCCTAATGCCCACTCACAGCAATAGTGGTGCTTGAACATGCAACAACTCCCCAAAAGAAAGCAGGAAATATTTTCTTTACCATCCTGCATTTAGGAAGCCAATATCACTATTTTCATTCTTTCTTCTTCTCCTAAATTCATGCCAGTTCATACCAAATGCCTACACAAACAGCTCATTTCACAACTGAAGGAAATTAGGAACTCTGTCACTGCAGTCCACATCCAGTACCTGGTTGTTAAATCAGGAGAACTAAAAAAATTGCTTTAGTTTCTTCACTCTTAGAACTACTGTTATGGAGTGCTACACTAGAACAGATGGAAAGAGAAAAATGACACCTTAAGTTAGAGTACAGACTTTAAAAAATAAACGAGTAACTGAAAAAAAAGCAAGCTAGCCACAGACATTTTCATCTACACTTGAGAAAAAGCATGCAAAAACAGCTAAGAGTAGTATCAGAAGTGAGTATATGTTTTTACGAAGAAAATCAGAAATGCTGCAGGGAATTATGGAAAAGTGAAGAGCTAAACCAGAAGCTATGTTAGAAAGGGACATCTCCCCAGAGCCCTAACAAAGCCATCACAAGACCCTAGGGAGATGCTAAAAAACAAGGGGCTTTTGTAGCGTTTTTAACACTCCTTTATGTGATACAGTGCATATATTTACCAAGAAGAGTAATGCAGTATGCAGAAACTAAAAATACAATTGTATGCTGAAAAAAGTTCAGGAGACACAACAGTATTTGATCAGGCACACAAAGGAAACAAACCACAGAAGGGTACAAATGATGTGAGAAAAACTGATAAGAGTATATTTCAAAGAACAGGGAAAAAACCACAGAGAAAGAGAGCTGGCAGAAAATATCACACAGGTTACACTTGCAGCTTAGTGAAAAGCCTAATGCAGCATTACAGCAAAGCACAATCTGAACAAGCAAGCAAAAGAGTCAAGTACCAGTATGCATGGTGGGCACATAGGAAAAATATGTAACTGGGTACTTTTATGACCTATTTTGTTCACTTCATATTAATGATATCTTTCTAATCACTTTATGTTTGTATCCAGGCAACAGGACCAACCATGCATGTAAGAGATCAGGATACTATTAATATATCTCTAAGCTGGGGCAGATGACAAATTTTTAGAGGCAGTGAAGAATTCCAGGCCTTGTTTTCCCACCAACTGGAAAAAACCCACCCCCAAACCCACTCACCCCCCAGATTATATGCTCTGCTGCAATACAGCAGCAAGCTACTCCCATCATGCAAATTATCAATGTGATAAGCACCAGTTCCACTTCTATTATGTGATATAATTACTTGCAGAGGATGGAAAAGTATCAATAAAAGTTAGCAGGAAATGGGTAATTGAGACAATTCATAAACTCCTCAGCCTGCTCTCCAGCACATCTGCTGAATTCTGAGAAAAGGAGAAGGACTATGAGCCAGATGAACTTTGTTGCTGCCATGAACCTGATCTGCAGTCCAGCCTTCTCACCTTTAAGTGAAATATTACAGTTCTTGTCCTCATCTTGTATCTCCTACAGAGCTTTCAAACTTGCAACATCAGAATGATTTACAGAAGATTTCTCCCAGTAAAGATAGGCATTCGAACAGTTAAAGGCAATGGGATTTTCTGGCTCATGGCAGAAAGAGTAGCACACCAACCTCTGCTAAATACAGTATCCATCCCCTCTCTCCAAAAGAAATGCCTGTATGCTATTAATATCACAAGATGAAACTCAGCTGTATAAATAAAACCCCTCATTTCAGCTAAGTCTTCATCATGTCTCTGGCATCCACCACCATCTCTTCACAACAAAACTCTCAGGAGGACCTGCAGTGCAGGGTTTTTTTTGCTCAAGTACACTGGACAGGAATGCAAGCCTGGTTTTATTATCTCTTCTTGGCAACTTAACATTCATGAACAATTATGTTGGAATTAAGGAAAAAGAACAACATTAGAGCTCAAAGTTCTGTAGGAAGTACTTGAGTAAGTATTTGCAAGTCAGCATGGTTTAAAATGGAAACACACTGTCTGGAAGTCAAGGGGACCCTGCACGCTCTTTCATGCTTTTTCTCTCTGACATACTGGATGACCTCAAGTACATCACTTATCTTTCCTACATTAAAAAATATCTCCTTAAATGACCTGGTAGTTCACTTTGAGAATTTAATAATAAATACACTGTAAATCCTCCTATTATTATTATTGCTGTTACTATGGGGGCTGGAACTGTCATCAGCAAACAGGCAGGACATAATTTAATTTTCTTCAAATATTTATTATGTGACAACATAGCCATCTGTTTAACATTCACTATATTTAGTTTCTGTCTTAAAAAACAGAAGGAAAGAAAATACCAGCTTTTGACTTTCACTTCCACATATCCTTTCCAGCCACATATGCACTAATACACAGCCAATATCCTTTCAACTGTAGTATCCAAGAAATTGCAGGAAAGAAGAAAGAATTTCAGCTTCATTGAAAACAATTCCCACCACAAATTTATTCTCCAAGATACAAAAGAAGACAATCTCTAGTTTTAGCAGTATATATTTTGATTTCAGCATTGAGAAGGAAAAACAGGATATGAAGGAAAATAGTGGGACAAGAAGACATAGATGGCAATAAAACACTGTGCAGAATGACCATACGCTAAAAGAGGAGAGACATAAAAATATCACTTATCTATACAAAATAGTAACTTTTCAATAGCATTAGTTTCTCTCCACTGGATTATAATAAAAAAGGTCCTTCTTAAGTAACAGCTGTTACACAAGGGTGCCTTTGGCATCTAAAGGTATTCTGTTTGGATCCTTCTATGAAAAGGCTTCTCTTTTCCCTCTTTGCACTGTGTACTTCCAGCAGTCTGTATACAAAAATCTTTTAACATGCCAAACCACTGGGACTTTGATATAATACAAGTCAAGGAGGTATCAAAGAATCTAAACCAACACACACTGAGTGAATTTGTAAGTAAGGAAAGCTAAAAAACAGAAAACATCAGTTAAAATGCACTCATCCCATTTTATGCTTTCCCATTCCCTTATCTACTATTCTAAGCCCCAGCCCAAGAACTCCTCCCAACACAGCTCAGGTCCCAGCAGAAGCACCCCTTACCAGGCCACTCCTGATCCCCACTGCAATTCCAACATACAGAGCTCAGCCCTAACTGGGAGCATACCCTAATTTTCTAGGGCTATTTATAAACTGTGATACTACATCAGGTCAGTCATGCCTGTCTGAGGCCAGTATCTGACACCACAATAAAAAAGAGCACAGAGCTCAAGCCAAAAAACTCCAGCATATAGGTGAAAAAGCATAAGCTAGACAAAATGCAAAAAGATGCCCAAAAATATAATGCTTGTATTGCTTTAAACAGCTTCTTTTTAGATCTTCTATTGCTGACAAGTCTTCCTGTTTTTATACAGCCAAAAGATAACATGCTATAGGAGTGGTACACTGGTGTCATTAATTTACTGGCACTTGATGACTGAACGGATAGCAAACAACAACTCCCATATACAGCATCTGTAATTTGACCTTCAACTACAGATGTGACCTTCTCTTCAAAAAGTGCAGTTTCCAAATACATGAAGCAAATGAATTTTTTAAAAACTGTGACTAATAAACCAATAAGGATCTGAATATTACCTTTTCACCCCCCTGCCAAAAAAAACCCAAAGAGAAGCTTAATCATGTAGGAGGGGTAGCAACCGCTTTGGAAATACTTTTGTGTTTGTGACCAGCACAGAAACTGCCCACATATAAGTCACACTCCTGTGGAGCAAGGGTTGAGCACTGGCACAGCCTATAACCTCTTCTCAGTTTCTCAACAAGGACAAAGGTTTAGACAAACATCACAGCACAGAGACTTCTGTCCAAAATGAGCTAACACTGGACTTGGCTTGAATTGAACATCGTGGGAAAACAAGTTGAAGATGTGCCATTGCCTGATCCATCCAAATAAGAACTAGGTCTATTCTCTGTTATAGTTACAGGTATACCCTTGGCTATAGTTCTTGAGCATATCACAAAAAAAAGGGGGGAAACTGCTCCCCCCTTGAACTACATTTTTCCTCAATCCTGTAAAAACTCTGCATTTATTTTTAGTGTTAATCTTCAATGCAATGCAGAATACATTTCTACCAAATATTTTATCAACAGTTCAATAATTTGAATTTAACACTTTGTTTTTAATGGGATATTTGTAATTACTTTGTGATCTGACAAGAATCATAGCTATTTAAAACACTTCAAAAGTATAGGACATAAGAAACTCATTCTGAATTTAGCCTAAAACTCATTCACATCAGTTTCTACAATCTGTACTGTCCAGTTCCAGGTATTTCAAAGACTAGCAGAAGAAAGCCCTGAAGACAAATTTGCAAAATAGGAATAAGGAAAAGTAGTCCTTATTATTCTTGTTTACCTTGAGCTCAAGGAAGCTGTCCAGAAGATCTTAAAAAGTTTAGTTTTATTTGCAGGACTTGTCTATATAACTGATACATAAATATCAGATTACTTTTGACCCTACACATTTTTAACCTCAATGACGTATTGTAGCAATACATTCCACACACTAATTTGTGTACTGAATGAAATATATCTCCTTTGGCCAGAACCGAATTTGTTACTCCCCAGTATCATTGACAGTTTCCCTTTCTGATGACAGCAAGGTATCTCTAACCAAGCCCTACTTCAAACAAAAAATCATCAATATCTCTTTTACAAGACCTTTTTTATAGAGAAACAATTTCACAAATATAAATGACTCTACAATCACACCAATTCATAAAGATGCTGCAATCAGTATGAAAGATACTGACAATGATGTGCTGCACATTCTCTGCCTGTTTCTCAACAGCAGGATTACCCTTTATGTGCCTCTGTGCTAAGGCTCGAAGGGCAGAGCTCAGAGCACTTTCCTCACAGTTCAACAGCCAGGCCTAGGAACAACAGGACCAGCAATACCATTATCCCAAGGAATGAGGATAAATACAAAGCTTTCTGAGCATGGCAGCACAGCTGTGGTATACCACAAAGATTCATGCCTCCCTTGATGGTTGGAACAGCTGTATGAATTAGCCATTCACTGGAGTACTGTTCTGTTCAACTTGCCTTTATATATGATTCCTACCTGCAGAATGTCAAGTTTGAAGCAGCTGGTGTCCTCATGATGCTGTTTTACAGAAATTGGAGGTAGCACATACAAAAACCAGCCAAACAGTATATAAAAATTGAGATTACTCAGCTAATTGATAGAAAGAAAGAAATACAATGAACAACCCACTTGAGATTCCAGTACAGTAATTTCATCTCTTTATCCACCACAAACTGTTAGAACAGCTGAGTAAAGCATTTTCTTATACTTTTCACTGTCACAAACTGGATCTTCTGTCCTGATCCGGCCAGAACTACTTAGAGCAGCAAAAGTCAAACCTTATCAGTCTGCTGGCTGGCTTCCTCTCCATCATCTGAGAACCTGGACAGGAACTGTGTGACCCTTCCCCCTGTTAAAAAGCCTCACAAAGCCATTAATTCATCTCTTGCAATTAATGGCATCCCTGAAATAGCTTAAATACCTTGCTATCCATCTTCAAAGATACTCTTACTTGATCCCAGCTTTTCTTGTATTGACAAAAACATGAATGGATATCTAAGTACTGCTAAAGAGATCTAGTATTATCTCCCTGATGTTAGCCATCAGGGTTTTACTTGGGTCAAATAATCCCTCCATTTATTAGAAGAACAATTCCAGATGATTCAACAGTTTTCAAAATATTAAAGGATGTCTTTGATAGGCCTAATGATGAGATCACCACTAATTCTGAAATGACAAAAGCTTATGCAATGGTTTCAAGTCATTTGATGCTGGCAGCAACCAAGTAGAGATGACATTATGCCTTTTAGATATACAAAAGAAGGTCTCTTGGCACTTTAGAGAGAGGTTATGACAAAGAGTATTTGGTCTGGATGAGTCAGAGATATTAAAAGTGTTCATACAAAAAAAGTCAGTGAAACAGCATTTTTGGCATGTTTATCTAATGCTAAGAAGTTAAATCTGATAGATATTCACTGAGTTCCTCCTTGTCAACTCAGGCTGTAAGTGAAGATGCTTGACTCTATTCCCTCTCTGATGCAGCAGACACAGACACTACATCTACTGCTACCCTTTTCAGTGCACACACGCCTCCAGTGAATCTGTGATACAATCCAGAGACACCTACTTGGGGAACCATCATTTTAGCAAGTCTTATGAAAAAACAAACAGTGATATATAACCTACGCACAAACACTGAAAGCACAAAGATCTGTTGTCCTTTCCTTCCTGCTCTCCTGTTTCTCTCCTTCCATCACGGGAAACTCAGTTTAACTATTTTAAGAGCAATCTGTGCTCTACTGAAATCATCTGCTATTACCTTCCCTTGAAATAGTACTGACAAATAAATAAAAATACTTCCTTGCAAATTAAGGAGTCAAGGAGCAGGGTAGTAGATACCACAGGCACCTTCCACCAATGTATGTTATACAGATTAAATAAAAGACAAGAGTACCCCACAAAAAGTCCCTAAGCAAATGTAGTTTTTCATTTGATCCCAAATAATTACTTCCAGCACAGACAAACTACCTAGAACTTCAGAACATCCAAATTCAAAACTGAGTGCAAAATGAAAAGGTCAATCACAAATCAAGATCTCCTTTTAAAAATTTTAAAAGGACTTTTCTGCATTTATTTTCCCTCTTTGGCCTAAGTTTCTCTTCCAATCCTCAACACCATGCACAGTGAGTTTGTCCTTTAATAGAGAAAAACATAGGCAGCAGCTTTTTCATTTTGAGTGCTGCTGAAGAGGTCGAGGGAGGTGACTGACTTGTTTGTTTTTTAAATCCATCAGCAAAGTCTGTGACTGTCTCCTGCCCCAACTTTCTGCCCTGGGAGATTTAATGTCCACTCCACCACCAGCCCTCCTTTCATCCCAAAGGGCAGGTGGCTCACAACTAGCCCTGCAGAGCTCTCAGAAATGAAGCCCATACCAGCCATGGGTAAGCAGGCAGAAACACCACGGCTTGCTGCATCCAATGCTTCTTCAATCTGTAGGCTGACTACACCAAATGAACAATTTCAACAAAGTTACCAAAGAGGCAGACACCTCAAAATTTGAGTGCAGGTTATCTGTAGTAGTGTTACAATAACGTAGCCTTGTAACAGAACAGAGGTGACGCTTTTTTTTTGTTGTTTTAACATAGTAATTTTGTTCTAACATACTGTTAACTTCCCTAGTCTCTTCAATGTGAAGATGTGGATTTTAACTAGATAATATGGAAAAATGGATCTGCTTTAGTTATAGTACCTAGAACCACTAATCACACAAATATTTTTTTCAGAACTGCTTAAGAATGAAGTAGCAGAACACAGGATTGCTCAGCTGCATCAAGTGCAAAACAAATGCACTTGATCCCACACATTAACCAGATACTCAGGTCTACAGAAAACACAGTAACTCCACTAAGAGCATCCAGATTTAAACACCTACATACATAAATTTACAAATGAAGCAATTCTCCTGGAAAATAGCATTGAATTCTTGATGTAGAAAACAATAATAAAGTGGTATTCTTTTTCCCTCTAAAGGAAACTTTAAACAGTGTAACCAGTGAAATGACTTTCTGATAACATGGCTCTAGGATGAAAACGGAGCCATACCTCTCTGAGCAACTGCTTCAGTCTTGAGTCTAAAAGGATTTCCTCTCATTCACTCACAATAACTTGTTTTGTCTAAAGACTTTGCATGTTAGTTATTATGTTAGAATATATTTTGGAGCTGCACATGTCTTCACAGGTAACACAAATGCAAGATGGTCAGAGATCTGGGCTGTTAGGGAATGGAAATGGATTAGTAGAGGGATCCGACCATCACTTATCCTACCATCTATGGGATCTGCTTTCCCACACTGGATTCTTGCCTATCACCTGGCTCTGAGTTCCATGGCCTAAAGAAACCACCTGTGCCACTGCATGCTATTCCTGCACACTTTTTTTCGTAAAGAAACAGGATAGAAAAAGAGGCTGGCTTGATAAGGTAAAAGAAAATATCCCATCTGGACAAGATGACTGCAAAAGGAAATTGCTGACTCATAGCTCTATATTAAGTGTTTCACAGAATCAACCACTCTCAACCTCTCCACTTCCTTTGTCCCTAAAAGTTCTGACTTTATTTTCTCCCCATGTGCTAGCAAAGCCTCACTATCATTTAGGCCAAAACACTAATGCTGTTGTCATGAGAGAGGACCAAAGGGCAAGACACAGGAAGTAATTCAAGGTACAATTCTTTTCTCCCAACTCATTATTCCCCAAAGACAGAAAAAAAAGTCCAAGCAAGCGCAGCATCCAAGTTTGAGTATTCAAAGCTGCAAACTGCACATATCACTCTTAAACACCAGCAAGAAGTCATACAGAAACAATGCTTACTCATACTGTTGGGTTCCAAAAGGTCAGTTAATACCAGGAGATAGAAAATAATCCTCAATCTGCAGCATGCTTTCTTCCTTACAGCAATTACAATAAAGCATGTATAGATGGTAGAATTAAATGAAGAAATTTTGAAAAATTAAAATTTTCCACTGTATTTTTATGATTCATGCAAGTTTGAACTTGTTTTATTTAAGAGGGACATATCAAAGTTGCTCAAACAAATTAATTCTGATATGTTCTATCTTATGAGTGTTTGTCCTCACCACCTTCTGAATGCCTCCATGTGTGTCCCTCCTCCTGTCTACAATTCCCATGTTAAAGCAAAATCCTGAATGACAAACTCCACTACACAAGCATTCCATTGGTATCATGGTAAGTAATCTGGTAAGCCACAGGGGCATCTTGAGCTAACTCTAAGTTACAGCAACTATAGGTGGTTGTTCTCAGGGTGGAAGAACTACAGAACTGAAGCAGCATTGCCAAAAGGTTTTAGGTATTCTCTGACATCCAGGTCTTCAAATTCAGAGACCTACATTCCATCCAAGGCACAGGAAGATGTTACAAAGCTTTGTATCTACTTCTGTTATCTGTATCTCAGCCATTTCATCTTCCTTTCTCCTCCAAAACTCTCTTCCATCCAACCTTCTCACATTCCTCATGCCACACTTGCCTGTCCTCGCTAGTCATCTGTCAATTCCCTGGCTAACATTTCTCTTTTGGCAACACAAGCTGACAGATGCAGTACCCTCCTGACGCAGTATTTTCCATTTCATTAGCACCCAAAAATCTAGTAGCACCTCAGCATATCTGCCATTTCTGTGAACCCCATTAATATTCTCAAACCAAACTGAGATTAGCTCAGTTGGTTGGAGCATGACACTAGTAACAAGGTTGTGATCCCTGTACAGGTCATTCACTTTAGAGTTGGATGTAATGATCCTTGTGGGTCCCTTCCAACTCAGTATTTTGTGGTTCTGCAATCCTTTTTCATCAGCCATAGTTCCCACAGCCTAGAAGCCTCAGCTTCCATCTCCTTTAACCCTCAGTCTGTACACTGGCCTGCTCCAGCTCATGACTCTGCGATGTCCCAGTACAGGAGCTCCCTCCTCTCCCCTCCATACAGAAACTGCAGAGTCCAGGCTACAGGACAGCTTCTCAGTCCTGGCACAGCTCCAGTGCTGACCATATCCAACAGGCATGGACCAGCAATCCAGGGCAGACTCAGGCTCAGGCCCACGCTCATACAGACCAGTGGTGCCGGCATCTTCAGCATTTTTAACCAGCCCTACAAAGCCTTAAGCATGCTAAAGATATAGCTATTCTCCTGACATTGCATCTCTAAGTTAATTCTTAGGGGAACACAAAAGACTATTCTAGGTGTAATACCAATTACACATAGAATAACCACATAATCCATGTACTTTGTATATGTACTTCTATTCTTTTTGATAGAAAAAACCATTGTAACAGATATTCACATTTGCTATAGTTTATATTCACTACCTGTATTAAAAAAGGCCCCAGCCTCCATACCAAGAGTGTCTAGAGCAAAGACAAACCTGCTACACTGCTCAGTTAAGTTATCAATTCTTACCCACCTAGTAAAAAAAAAAAAAAAAAAAAAAAAAAAGGTGAGACTACTTTTTCCCTGGAAAGCAAATTAAGGAATGGTGGTAGAGACAAACTACAGTAAAGAAATGTGCAAATATTGCATGTACTAGCCCCCAAAAAAGATTCCGTGCTTACACCATCTTCTGATAAAAATTTATGTGACAAAGTGCTGAAGCTGACTCGCTCTATTTACAAACACTTTAAATACTGTTACCTTTTGCTGAAAAGTAAGCTGAGAGTTTTCCAAGGCAAAGGTAATGTGTGTTATATTATTAGTGGCACCACTTTGAAAACACACAGTGTAGTTTAATAAATGTTTATCATTTCTTGCTGGAAAAAAGAAATAAGATGAAGCAAAGTACAAAAGCCAAAGAGAATCTCATTTTCTCGTTTTGTAATTTGCATACCTGTGTTGAGAAAGTCTTTCAAAAAAGCCAGCGGCCAACCAGGGAAAGTTATTTAATTGTGATGAGCAACATGATGTGGTGTGATAACAACAGCTCAGAAGGCTGGGAAATTGCACTTGGTGAAAATCAATAGAAGCTGTTAAGAGCAGAATCTTCACAGATATCCAGACATCACAGACCTCTCTACGCAATGAACTTCCCTGAGATAAAGCTTCTCTTTAGAAGAGGTAAGCCCCACTGTGCAAAGCACTGCCCGTGCAAAGTCAAACAACAAACAGCCCTTCTACCCAGAAATAAACTCCTTTAGAAAATGTAGCTTTTTACTGAAACTCACTTTTGGATCTCCTTCTGAGGGCTGACATTTTTCTCCAAAGCAACACAG
The DNA here is from genome assembly GCA_013397375.1 of Toxostoma redivivum. Classification (NCBI taxonomy): domain Eukaryota; kingdom Metazoa; phylum Chordata; class Aves; order Passeriformes; family Mimidae; genus Toxostoma; species Toxostoma redivivum. The sequence continues at coordinate 331,901 of VXBI01010007.1, forward strand.
CAGAATGTCCAATATCTGTAAACTACCTTAGATCTCACAGTAACAGAAGAAAAACATTATACTCCACTCTTTGAACAGTGTAATCAGGAAGCACTCTTACAGAAATTGCCACGTCAGATATCACAACTGGGTGGTAACTGGTTTGTAATCTCTGGCACAGGGCCCTCCAAGTCCCAGAACCATTCAGAAAAATAGCAGCTGGCACACAAAGATCAGAAATGTCAATATTGATTAAAATTACATTCCAATGTCAAAATTTTGAAGCCATATGAAATTTTTAGACTGCTGGACCTTGGGGGAAAAGAAGCAAAGCTGGCTTTCCAAAAAGGTTTCTGATCTCCTGGAAAATACAAATTGGTAATGCTGTAAAAACCAACATCACAGTAAGAATGAAATATGCCTATTGCAGGTGCTCTCAATCCCACTAAACACAGCCTCCCCTTTCCTTACAAACCATCTGAGTGCAAATGCTCAGGAAGAACAGGGCTTACCTCGAATTTTTAACAGGGTGACACACTTCACTGGAGTTTGAAGCAGACTAATATGGCAGAGGTAATCTTATGACTGTCTGGCTCTTGGAAGGGCCAGGGGGCTCTCTGATGAATGTATTTATTGCTGTAATCTTGAGCCAAATGCCTAAGGGTGACTGCTATTTCAAATCCTCTAAAGCCTGAGAAAACAGATAATCCATTGTTTAAAGATTTTAACTAAAAAAGACCAAGGTTGCAAAGCCTCAGGCAGAAAGAACAATGAAACACTAGACAGAAGAACATTGCATTAGTTTGCTGCCCACATACTGCTGTGCTTTGCACACCATACAAGAAATAGCAGCAACTGGACCTTTATATTAAGAAAGAGCTTTTACTGAAGGAAAAGAAAGGGGATTCCTCTGCCCAGTCTTACAGCTACCTGCTCCCAGAAGCACTATACACCAAAGGTTTTAAGCCCTAGTAGTGATTAGTTATGCCCAATATGAGCGACATTAAATAGGCACAGAACTTTTACAGCACTTAGCACTGCCAATAAGCCACTTTAATAAAAAGTCTCAAGTTGAATACTTAATATTGTACCATGCAAAAAAGTCAGTAGTCCTGCAGAACCTCTGCAGTTAGTACGTTTAAAGCATGACTATGCTGTGCTAGCAGTGTAATGGCAATGCTGACCTCGTGCAAGAAGCTTGCCAAGCCAGAAAAATGCATTGTATGACTTGCTCCCCAGGAGAGAGACAATATATCTGAGCAACTGTAACTGGGGAAATAGTATTGCACTCACTTCTCCCAAGTACTAGTACTTCCTAGAATTTGTCATTTTCAAACCAATAATAATTAACGAACATTTCTAAGAAATTCTGTGTGAAACTTTCTCATCACTGTTTAAGATGATCTTGGGTGACAGTGATAGGACAAAGAATCTTCTGCACCAGTATTACCAACTCAAAGCTAGACTCAGATCAGTATCAGTCAAAACTAATTTCTACTTTTTTTCTTGTATTCCACACTGATTTCTGCAGTTTCAGTGAAGCCAGCCTTACAAGCAGAAAAAAGGGATAAGAAATCTCCTCACATTCACAGGATGAATTTCACTGCAGTAGCCAGCTTGTTCCCATAGCTTCACATAAAAAAAAAAAAACACTCCCAACCCACATTTCTTCCTGCATCTCAAGTCAGATAGAACCAAGCTAGGTAAGACTTTCTAAAAAAGTATTACTTAAGGATAATTAATTTTAGGAAATTTAAATTTTAAGACTTGAGTGTTACATCCTAATGTCTGTGCATGCAAGGTCATTGCTATTTCATTAGGCTGAGAGCTCCCTCAGTTATTCTGGCTATCATGCAAGTCCTGGCATTTGTGCTCACAAGCATTGCAACAACTTCCCCAGCTCTGTCACAGCTCCATAGCCACACTGGAAGACACCTGTGGTGTAAAAGGTCATGACTGCAAATGAGGATGGAACTCCACAGAGTCCCATGAAAAGTTACAGTATCCCAACAGAGAGCAGCTGGCAGAGACTGTGTAACACCAGTGTGAAAAAGTTGCAAAGACAGAACAAAAATGAGAGCGCTCTCAACGCTCATTTTCTACCTTGGTGTTATCCATCCCATTCCACCCCGGTAGGTCAAGCATGAGGTTCCCAAATCACTAATCCATGAACACCAAACAACATCCGTGCCCCCACCATATGCTCTCTCCAGATAAAGCCTAATGACAGGGAAAAACAGAATCTTGCATCTGTGGTTTACACCCTAGAGCTGCAGGAAGATGTGCTTGGCTGTATTTTTATTCTTCCTTAAGTTGGCTCATTTTAAGAAGTACTCAGTACAGTTTAAGGTGAAAGCATTTACAGACATACCCTTCAAGAACAGCCCTGCTTCCAGTGCAGGCACCGTATGAATTTTCACTGCCCTGTCTCCCAGCACTGCCTGGAGCTGATCTTCACCCTTGCACAGGATGCATTTCAGGAAGATATAATTGCAGGAAGGGGAAGGAGCCTGAGCACTCCCAACAATTTCAGTCCTCAAAGATCTGTCCAGAACAGTATCATGGGACAGACTGTCTGTGCAAGGGTGCTAGGCAAAATTGTTGAGGAAAACACAGAAATACTGCTTTTGTTTGTTTGGGGTTTTTTTTGGGTTTTTTAACAAGATATGGAAAAAAAACAAACCCAAGAACAATTCCATAGAAACATAACTAGTTTTCTGACATAACATGTCATATCTTTCTGGTAAATTGCACAGGACCATAAAGATAATGCAGTACTGCTCATCAGAGAAGCTGGAAAGTCCTGAAGTAGACACAAAAAAATTTTTTAAAAAAGTGCAGAACCTGTGAACTCAGGACTGATCTGCACCTTGATCAAAATTACTACTCTTCCCCAGGACCCATTTTCTTCAGAAACTACTATTGCTATTACTTTTTCAATCTTACTCATTACAAGAAATCAGTGATATAAAAATTAATCCAGTGTCCAGTTAGAAGCAGCAATAAAGGATTGCAGTTACTTGCTCTCAGTCTGCTGGGCATGCAGCTTGGCTATTATCATGCTGCTTGTTTCAGAGTTTCTCATGACCACTGTTAGTTGAGGCTAACCTAGATTTAAAAACTTTGCAGGACTGATGCAGAGAGAAGTAGCACAAGACTCCTCTTCAGCTTATACCATGTGAAACTGTACTGAAGTGACCATCTGGCATGTCTTTAGGTCACTCCTCTCCTCCAGAGACAGCTGCCCTGGCATGCCATCAATTAATCTCATCCTCAAGGTACTCTGTGGTGTGCCACTACAAGAGCATCTGAGCCTGACTGGGTTTCTTACTGAGAAGTGACATTTTCCCTTCTGGAGAATGGTAACATAGCAAAAAAGGATGTTTGTTTTGTTCTGTTATTTTAATTTCCACATGAGTTTCCTGATCCTCCTTGCAGAGTCTCTGCATCAATACAGAGAAGCACCACTATAGGACTGGATTGCTTTCCTCAGCAGTAGTATCAGTTTAAATGCAAACCAAGAGGAGTATGTTCAAAGGGCCTCTTCACCCTGTTTTCATTTAGCAACAGGAAAACTCTAGGACTAACATAAAAATAATTATACCATAGCTCTGCTGCATGCAAGAGAGTTAACAACCTCAGAGAAACATTATGTTCAACACCAACTGCAATTATGACAATCCCTGAACACCAGTTTGCTCTTAACCTGCCCACATACACAATGCAAGACCAAAAAGAACTTTCGAGCTCTGCCTGCTGCCACAGGCACTGCAGGATCGCGTGTGGTTAGTGAGGAATTTGTATTTATAAGTAATGCTGGGAAAGGCAAACATCAATATTTTGTTTGAGGCAAAGCAAGTTTTCCGCAGAAAGCTTTGTGTTTATATGTTTATGTGGACTTGGGCCATGGAAACACACCCTGTTCCATCCACAGTTACAGGATACTAAATTATAGATGCGAGCACATGATAACAGCACGTTTTCATGGTAGCCTTGACTCAGGAAAGGAGGCTTACTCACAAATGCTTTGATACAAGTGACCAGATCAGAAAAAGGAACATAAAGGAAGGATATGGATGGAAGTCTCCAGACAAAACTAAATCAGGCGACAGTGACAGATCTCTGCTGATGAGGAAGACGATTGTGACTCAGCCATAGGTAAAGCATATGCATTTTGAGCTTCAGTATCACTGAGTGAATCCAGAGCATTTAGTCAAAAATAAAAACAATGAAATTACAAGTAACAAATTAAATACATTATTTGTAACCAAAATGGGGGGCAGGGGAAAGCTGAATGTTTTAGAGCTATTCTGGACAATAGATCAGACGTGGAGACTAGTAATTTATGCCAGGTTTCAATGCTGAAATGAATCTACCTCTTCACAACTGCTAGACTGGGCCAGAATCCACTTTATCCCACTGAAAAAGCAAAAGGTTTAACACTACAGTAGCTCACATCGTTCTCCTGAATTTGGATTCACACAGCTGATTAAACAGGGAGCTGCAGCAGTCCTCATACACAGACACTCTGTGTTGATCTATGCAATGTCTACACTGGTTTCTGTCTGCTCTTTTTAATACCTCTGCAGCCCTTAATAACTGGAGGACAAGCAGTTTTCCAACAGTTAGGTGATGCTGATTTCAGTTCTGCAGCTCCACTGCTGAGTGGAAGGATGCCACTTCAAAGATATCTCTATACTTGAAACTGACCTACACACAGGTGATGTCCAGAAAAGAAACAAAAACATGGGTGATGACAGATTCAAGAGGATGGCGTTTTAAGGGGTCAGGCAAAATGCCAAACTTTTCTCCACTGAAATTTCTGTCTTTTATTAGATTGCACAAGAGTTCCCAGTCTTGCTGTGCTTCTTGTTCATCTTGGGCCATTAAATATTAAGACGTATTCAACTTGCTATGAAATTACATTATTCATCTCAGTCATGCAATGTGCCACTGTGTTGGGCCACTCCAAACCTGACCTCACCATTCGTTCAAAGTTAAGCTTCCAGCAGTGCAAAACCCAGATTGTGCAGGAGAGAAACCAGTCTCTTTAGAGAAAAAAATCATAGGCCAGTACCTGACATTTTGATATTCTCCTTGCTTAGAGTCAACTACAATCTCTGCAGCTAGATTTTGAATCAAAGACCTACCCATGATTTGGTCTGACTTCTCTGGGACAGGCATGGCTGTCCAGGACAGTAAGGTCCTGGTTACCACTTACAGTGGAACCCTGGCTGCTGAACAACTTAACCACAGAGGCAAGGGCAAAGACAATCGACAGTTGCAGAACAAGACATAACAGTCAGCACTTGGAAAAGCTTTCAGAATAAAGTCTGAGTGGCACAGAATCCCCATATCAGCATTAGCTTAAAAAGAAAAATGCATAGAAAAAATGTTCTAAATACAGGAAAGGTAAGAAGGTCAGAAGAGACAAATTTCCATAATTAATAGTGAAGATATTAAAAATGCTACACTGAAAAGTAGTCCGGGATTAGGAGCAAGTTAGTTGTCACTCTGGAAGGTGTTCAATGCAGTTTCTGCTCAGATACTTATCCTGCTGACATTCTCTATGTCTGGAGTGACATTCTCAGTTTTTAACATATTCAGTGGAAAAACAAAAAAAGAGCTTCCAGCAAGTGATTCACCTCAAAAAATTTGAACATCTACTTTAGGGCAGGTTTAGAAATGAACAGTGACCTAACATACCCTTAACATAAAGGGAACTTGAAGTGCCTGGCTCAGATGTGGACACTTGAGCTGTATTTACACATTATATATTCACATGCAATCAGATGAGCCTAACTCTCATCATCCAAGAAAAGCCAGATCTGTCTGTTTTCAAAGCCCTTTGTGATACAAAATTTTCCATTCACTCTAAAGCATCAGTATGGGCTAGAGAGTTATTGCAAAGTCATTCAGTAAGAGGTTCTTAAAACAAAAATAGACATTGGTAAATGTTCTGTGGTTCTTCTAACCTTTCTGAAGTAAATCTCAAGTTTCTCTGCTTTTCTAAATTGAGCTCTACTACTCACAATGTAGCACAGCTAAGGCCTATCATTCCACTGTTTCCTTTGAGGAATTAATACCAAAGTGATTGAAAATGTAAGAGTTAAGATCTGTTGAAGAGCTCTAAAAACCCACGTGCAAGCTCTGATTTTACTTCAGAAGTACTGCCAAGCAAATTAGCACTAATTAGAGACATGCTTAAAGACCAATAAAATATTAGTCTACTGGAATCATCTGGAACCGTAAAACTAAACACAATCAAAGGAAAACAAGTTGCTCTGTCACCTCATCCAATGGCCCTGACGTAGGAGCCTCCCAACACAAACCACTCAGAGGAGTGTAATATTCTTGGAGAGTTCAGAGAACCGAAGAATGTAGGACACCGAAGAAACAAAGAAAAAAGTAAGGACAGGGTGCTGGGGTTGTATGCTTTCACAGAGACTGACCAGATGGCAGACCAGAACTGCAGAAAGAGATTAAAAAGGGATAAAATTGTCATTTTGCTGTCCTTCTTTCCTCCTTTCCTCTTGCATCAGTTATGTTAACCCAGCTCCCAGTCCAACAACTGAATACAAAGAAAAAACATACATCAATAAATAAAATCAGCAGTGATCCCTGACTCTGGGGAGGGCTATGACTTGTTGGTGTGCCATCTAATACACACAGCTTTACGACTGACTCTCTCCCCCACTGTGGAAACCCTCCCTGAGGAGGCATCCTCCTCTTGTGAGCTACTGTACTGGGATGGGATGGTAGGAGAGGAGGGGACAGACATCTCTTGCTTTACAGAGAATGCCCTGGACAATCTTTTCTACTAATGGAGATTTAACTAAAAGGGAAAAAAATTATTCAGAATAATGCACTGCAGTGCTGAGGGAAAACAGATCAGGCTAGTGCAGTACAACTGTATCCCACACTCCCTAACTTCCATTCCACACTCAAAACATGTGACAAAATGCTGTAGATGTTAAGTGCAGTGTGAGACACTCAAAGCACAGGGACCAGCAGCACTAGGACCTGCACAAGCCCTGTACTGAGCGAAGGACAAAAGGTATCTCTCCTTCTTTAACCTCCTTTGATTTTAGAGAAAAAAATATGAACGTGATCACTGCTACTTTTAATGCATAACTTCATAATTTGCATTTAATGACAAATATAAAATTCACTTAATGGAAAGAGGAGGGCATTATTATAGACTAAGCTAAGGTGGTAACATTTCAGCCTGAGAAGAGCTGCAAGGACTGTTGATATTTCACATCTGCAACCCCATAAGGAATAACAGCTGTGGTTACACACAGCTACAAACACATTTGGAAGAGACAGGTCTTTCCAAACACCTTCTTGATGTTGCTAGTACATAAGCAAGTGTTGCATGAAGCTGTCCCTTCTTATTTTGCACTATTAATTTTACTTGACAAATTTAAAAGCAGGCTGAATCTATAGAGAGAGAGCACGTGTCCATCCCTTTCCTTGTTTGAAGAGTTTGGGCAGCTTTAAAAAACAAGCAAGCAGCAAATCCCCTTTCTGTGAAAACATATCTTGTTACACTGCCCAGCATAAGCCACAAGTATTTTGAGAAGGTCCAAACTGCACTTACAATCTTACCAAAACCCTCACATTCACTGCTAAATCAGTTAGCTTACGAAAAAATATCAGAGCAGGCAAGAATGTGATCAAGCCTATCTTCCTGGCACAGAAGATTAATTCATCATTCATGTCTAGAGAACTCTACTGCACTTTTAACAGAGCACATATGGATTGAGCCTAGTGATCTATATAATTTCCTTTCAGGATATCGGTCTATACTGAAAAACAGTCCCCAAACAGCAACTGCCAGAGGACAAAGACCTTCAAATATCACTATGCAGGAAGAACAGGTAGGGCTGTCATCTGTACACTCCACTAAATATTTCAGAGGTGATTTAAGACACAACTGTGCTCCATAGCTCTACTGGAGATTCTTGTTTTCAAAGCAGGATCAGCAAAGCAAAAGGTCTGTCTGTACCTTCACTGCTGACCACACAGCCTTCCATCTCCAGCAGCTGAAGCAGAGGCACATGGTCCCTTCTGATTTTACTGTAGTGGGAAAATTGCCAGTGTAAAGGCAGAGGGCACAGCGTGAAAAAAAGAAAAACAAAATCCAGACTTTGAGAGTTTCAGAGCTGATGTTGGAACATCCAGAGATCAGGCAGGAGCTGCACTGGCCCATGGTGCCTGCAGACTGTGCTGTTAACAGGCCAGAGGTGAAGCACCTCAGCAGAAGCATAATGAAATACAGAGTTTCACCTCTTTGCATTATGTTCAATTAACCAAAGCAACTGTGTTCAGCCAAGTTACAGGGAATTTTCTAAAGATAGCTTCCAGTACTTGCCTTCCACTGCTCCTGTGCTGCTCAAAGCCTGTCATCAGAAAACAGCAGCAACTTGGATGTATTTGCCTTAAAACAAAGGGATTGGAAAGACAGCTGGAAAGGAAAAAACTGAACTCAAAGACCCCTGCATCAGCAAACCAAGAATAAGACTAGAGAAGCAGAGAGAGCAAACAGGAGCATTCACCCCAATTATTTCCAGAATCCAGGACAAACCCTTCACTCATGCCCAGTGCCGCCACCACTGACTGCCTGTGTGCTGCTGCTGCAGCATCACTGCCTTATACCCACAGACTCCTCTGCAGCTGCCTGTTGAGCTGGAAATTTGATATACTGCAAAGGTTGCTGACAGCCAGAGGCTGCTCCCTTGTCTATAAAATATCCTGTAATAAATTACATTACAGATTGGGGAAAAGGATTCGGAAGAGCGAGAATTAAAACACAACCTTATGAGAGCTAAATGAGACCAATTAAAGGAGATTTGCTACAAGTGCTGAGGGATTTTGACCTGAGCTGTAATCAGGGATAGATATGCATTCCTTTAAAAGAGGAAAATGAGCAAGAGATCATGTGTAAACAACTCTGCCAATTAAAATGAAATGGATTATCTTATCTGTGCAGCTCTGCTCAGAGAATCACCACATATTCCAGATATACCACAGAGAGATCTGAGAGAGCCATTCAATCCTCTGAAACAAGGCTCAGTGATGGGGAGATAGGCTGTGGTTCCGGACACACTGAAATCTCAGCTGCATTTAGTTATTTTCCCTTCCCCCATTTAAAAAACAAACAAACAAACAAACAAACAGGGAATTATAAATGTAAATACAAAAGTAGGCTCAAGCTATTTTTACCAGGCCCCTACGTGAATGCTGATGCAGATCAGACTGAAGGTTAGACACAACAGTGAAACACGCTTTATACAAAATTCATGCAGCAGATCCCACCATCACTGAACTACTAGATGCTGCTGCGAGACACTGCTTGCTGGGGCACACACTCACATCCTAATAAGCAATCATGCCTATTACACCAGACCTCAAAACACTGACCCTCAATTGTTCTTTATCATAATCTCATTTTGCTGCCAGATTGGCCTCCAGTCTCCATTCTGACACCCAGTCTGAGAACCCATACCCACAAGCAAAAGTCATTTCTGCGACCGGAGCAAAAAATTTGACATGGACAAATGTACCACTACCCATGCTCTGTCCTTGCTCTCAGCTTGTTTTGAGCTGCACCTTTTTTTGAAAATTCTACTTCTTCATAGTTCATATCTACATGCAAAAAAGTTGTTTTACAAAGGCTGAAGAAATACTGAAACAAAGGAAGAGGAGACCCATTAGGAAGCCATGTTCAAGAAGCAACAAGGAAAACAGTACCATGTGCTTAAGGGAGAACAAAAACTAAAAGGGAAGAACAAACAAAAAGAGGAATTTGGGATAAGGAAGAAATATTTAAGAAAGCAGCAAGTGGACAAGATAATAACTGTAAGAGACATGTACTTGTTCACAGCTGCTGACAACAGAAAGCTTTTAGACCATTCTATGCTGGTTGCCAGATTTAAGCAGAGATTTTCCACTGGCTCAAAAGTGGTCTACAGGAGTCAGGCTGTTTTTGGAACCAACAATCTCAACACACAGCAATCACTTTTGTGCAGGGTGAAGAACAAACTAAAACGCCTTTCTATGTCCATTCTGTCAGCAGATCAGTGATCTTGGTGTCACGAAAGCCCAATGCAAAAACACTGCACAAACCCACTGTGGACAGAATGCCTCAGGTGTCTGTGCAGCAGCTCTGCAGGGCTTTGGGATCACTGTAGGGTGCACAGCCAGCTCACATGGGCAATGCCAGCATGCGTGGGCACCCCGGCCAATAAACTCTTGGGGCTAATGTTAAGCTTCTAACTTTTTCTGGCTCTCCGGGTGTTTCTGTCCATGACGTGCCCCTCCATACTGCCATCATTCAAAATTTCCCAGCCCAATTACCACAGATAATTGACTGCACATAACCTGAACAATTCATCAGAAGTTTTTAGTTTACCTCTGCCACAAAGTTACATTTCCTAATGAGAAATGCACATACAATTAACAATTCTGAATACTTCTTTGGCAAAATCGGTCATAAAGGATCCCAGTGTGGAGTAGCGTAACTTGTGGCTGAATTCAAATGTGTGACATTTGCTCACTTCTAATTCAGGCAACACAGTTTACTCACTCTTGTATAAGCAAACAGGGATGTCTCATGCTTTTATTTCTCATTTTACTTCTGCAAAAAAATGTTTTAACAACTAAAATATGATGGGAAATGCTACAGGAACGACTCCTCACGTTCCATCACCTTTCCGCATGTAATTTTTGTTGTCTTTACAGTAGCACAACTGTACCCACGGTTGGCCCGCTCTAAGCGCAGCCCCCAGACAGCAGCGTGTGCAGCACGGGCAGTGCAGCCGCAGCCTCGCCACGGGGACAGGAGCATCCCCTGTCCCGGTGCACGCCGACTACCCCGGCCGGTCCCACCGTACTCAGCAACCTCGCCGCCCGCAACACGGCGCCGTGGGGTAAACAAAGCTGGAGCGAGGCCGGGAGCGCAGCTCCGGCCCAGGACCCCGCTCCTCGCCACGGCCGGAGCTCGGGGGCTCCGAGAGGCGGCAGCCGCGATGGGGCAGGGGGTGCCGCTCCCCGCCGCGTGTCGGGGGCCCGGCGTCCCACGAAAGCAGCCGGGCAGGGCTGCGAAATCTTCGGCCCCGGGTACAGCGGGCATGGATCACCGTGCAGGGGCACGGGCCCCCGAAGGGGGCTCCCGGCGGGGACCCCCGGCCGCACAGGTGGCTCCGGGGC